>JARBIX010000004.1:600000-1025530 GCA_029850275.1 Chrysosporium keratinophilum
AGGTGATAATATGAATTTAATCTTACCTCTTCCAACTTTCCAAACTTGCCAAACAGGCTTTGGAGGTCGTCTTCGGTGGTGTTGTAAGCCAGATTACGGATGAAAAGGCGTCCCGTATCCCGAATCAGATTGACATTCGCATCCATAGCCTGTTTGGTCTCTGGCGATTCTTGTATCTCAGCTTGCTCTGGTTCATCTGAAAAATCCGCTATTGGCTCAGGCTGAACGTCGGGGCTAGCTGGCGAGGGAGTGTCCATTGTTTGAGCTTTTGGACGTTCTGCATCTTCCTCGTCGTCAAGCAAACCCAGAAGACGACTCGTTCTCGATCTAAGCCAGTCAGCATCACTTTTTGGTGCATCTTCCACGCCTTTATTAGTTTGGGTCTCATTATCAAGTCCTGTACTGTATGCCTTGACAATGGAGGGATTTGTATTTTGAGGCACGGTCTTCGGGTGATTTGAATTTTGTGAGTCAACATCAGTCCCTGCCTTTGCTCTTTTTTTCGGCTTTTCCTCAGAGGTTTCAACATCCTGTGATTTCTTCTCGCGGACAACCAGACCGGTATTCAAGTCGGTCCCAGTGTCCGCCCAAGTTTTTGTTCTTGTTGGAGCCTGCATAGTATTCAAAAACTCCTGCAATTTTGGGTCATCCTCTTCAGAGGTTCGTTTTCGTTTCAGAGAGAGTGAATTGGGACTGGCATCAGGATCACGAGAGGAGTTTTTCCTAGACCTAGACGTCGAATGTGGTTCAGGAGCAGCATCTACCTTGAGATAAGGTCAGCTTCAAATGCTTCGAACAGTCAGCCTATTGATGGCCAAACCAAAAAAAAAAAAAAAAAAGAAACAAAAAACGAGAGGGTTGCGGAATGCAAACACTTACGGGCCTCGCCATTTCAACAGCAATCTTGGACATCCTGATGAACGTCTTGTTAAAGTAGTTAACTGCATTCTGAGCGGAGTCATGGTCCTTGAATCCCACGAACCCGATCCGTCGATTGGGGACGACATGGGCGTCAGTGACTTCGAACCGGTTGGAGAAGTGATTCCGAAGCCCGTCATTATTCAACGTGGGCGGTAAGCCCGACACAAACACTCTTGTGCTCTCCATTGCCCTAAAGCAAGCCTGAGAACAATGTGTGAATCACTGCTTGAGAGGGAATGAAGGTGGGAATGAAAGTACTTTGTGTGTGCGCGAGCAAAGAGAAAACTTTTTAAGCAGAGGAGATGATGGTCCGTGCGCAGCAAGCTAGTGACGGGTCGCAATCTTCAACTGAACCAGACAAAGTCACATCATAATGAACTGGCCGTGAACTATATAACTCCAGCAACAACCGCCAGCATCACCATCACGCCGAGCATTCCGTGCTGTCAACGCATTCTTCCGGAACGCCATAGAACTTTTCCCAAACAGGCGATTGTTTACCTGACATATTATTCCCAAAATGGCTGCTGAGAAACGCGAGAAGCTCGAAGGTAACTGCAAACAACCCCCCCCCCCCGTGCCACCCCCTTCACCACAGACTGTTGCATCCTCTAGCAATTCGTCACAATGCTCTTTTACTGGGACTGGACTGACCTTCGATTTTACTCTGCTGCAGCTCAAATCAAATCCGCTGACATGGTGAGCAATCCCGTTCCCCGCCCGCCGACCCGTCACCATGCGGCCTCGCTAACTCTCGAGCCCAACTAGAGCGAGGACATGCAGCAGGAAGCGATTGAAGTTGGTACGCGCGGACTATCTTCCAGTGAAACTCGGATGCGGAAGTTTGACTGATGTCCTTGCCCTTTTAATAGCAACCGAGGCAATGGAGAAGTTCCACATTGAAAAGGTACGGCCCCGTTGCGCATCCCAAGCATTTATATACAAAGTATACTGACAAGCACTGCAGGATATTGCCCAGTTTATTAAGAAGGAGGTATGAGAGTCCTGCATTGCCATTTCCCCATCGATTACCAACGCTAAACTGCGCGTCCTGTTAGTTCGACTCACGCAAAGGCGCGACATGGCACTGCATTGTGGGTAGAAATTTTGGAAGCTTTGTCACTCATGGTATGGACTTTTCTTGGTTGAACGCTATACTCTCAAATACCCGAACAGGCCACTAATGGAGCTCACAGAGACGAAGCACTTCATCTACTTCTACCTGGGCCACTGCGCCATTCTGCTGTTCAAGACCCAGTGAACTCCCATTGCGTATCCATAATACTGCTATCACCGGATAACTTGCGCCATCTCCGGACGTATGTACGCACTTTTACCGAAAAAAGATTGTGAAAAATACATGGTTGCAAGGGACATGTTTATGGCTTTTCGCGTCGTCATTTTCCATGCGTAATGTGAATGTTTCGACGCAATGTTTTAGCGACTGAAGATCCTTGCTCGCCCTCTCCAGCGACAATTTTCAAAAATTCATTTACTACCTTGTGGATGGCGTTGAGAGGATTGGATGGTTTCGCACTTGGGTTCTCTTTTCACTCGACTCATGTATCGTTTGAATGATCTTCATGAGTGTAATTACAACCAGAGAATTGGACTCGTTTCTTAACTCATTGCTTCACCGCAGCGGCCATTGTTTTCGTTCCCACAGAGTCGTAGGCCTTGCTAAATACTGACACATTGATCTCTGTAACAGAGATCATCCATTTGTCAAATAACGTAAGGTGTTATTCACACGATGGTTCTAACGAGTACTGAATCCAAAACATACGCCAACAATGCATTTTTAAATGCTTGATTTGTTCATCTCCCCAACTCTGCAGCCAGCACATCCACATCCAGCTCCTCCATCACCCCTAGAACGACTCCCAGACTTTCCATAAACGCATTCACCGCCACTCGTAACATCCGATTCGTCGTGGCTTTGTATTCTGTCTGCAAAACCGTGAAAGACTCGTCACCCTCGCTGCCACCGTCGTCTCCAGATCCCAGTGCCTCGTTTGTGGCTAAACTTGAGGAAGGGGTTTGTGCGGAGGGGAGTGGCGGTGATGGATCGGGACGTGTGAGGCGGAGGGTGCGCTGGACCAACGGAGAGAGTTCTGCGTCTACTTGGAGGGCGCGGAGGGCGGAGGAGGCGAGGCGGTGGGTGGGGAGGGGGAGGGAGATGGTGCTATAGGCAGTTAGTCATTTTGGTTACTGATTTTTCTCTAAGGACACGGTGCGTACAGGGAGTAAGGGAACACAGGGTCGGTTGAAGACATGGCTATATGTGAGGTGGTAGGAGGGTTTTTATAGACCGCTTTCGCGCGCCGCGGCTCGAGTTTAGTTGATACCAACGAATGTAGTGTAAGGATGAGCGGAGATCCGTATATCGCAAAATGTCATGAGATAAAGTGATGGGCTGGAGCCAATTCCAGTCTCACATGTGATGCGAGTCCCATACCTTGCTGGCGAACTCTGACGCTCTCTATCAAAGAGGTGTAAATAGATTACACAGCATGCGACCGCGTCTCGATCAGAGGATAATGACTTTAGCCCGCATCCATGGCGGGGCGGAACCTACCTAAGCTTCAAGATACCCGGATTATCATAGGCCCGATGGGGAAGGAAGATTGAGGTCCTGGAACTTTTGTGGCCGTAGGAATTCACTGGTATTAGAGCAGAAATGATCTTGCGGTCTAATATAGGAGATCTCAGTTATATTTGAGTATGATTTGACGTGGCTATGCAGGTAATAGATAGCTGTGCAATCCATTTCACTACATACATGAAGAATAATTCACAGTAACTCGAGAATCTAACCTAGGGGATATCTGTGAGAACAAAACCGAAAAGAACGCCACCACTAGCATAAAAAAAGTCTTCTTGTCATGTCGTGTTATACATTAAAGCCAGGACTGAGCGCAGGCCCGAGTTGACCAGAGGGTGATCGACCGACGACACCGTCAGCGATCACTTATATCCATAGTTTCCTCCCGGCGGAGGCTGCCCTGACCCAGGGTGTGCGCCTGAAACGACTGGAGGTGGTCCTTGGCCTCCCTGTGTATGCTGCGATTGTATATCCGGTCGATATCTGTGACAAGGACGGAGTCAGTTGTTTTGTCTCGATGACCAAACATTTTTCGGATGTCAGGTGGCATACTTGAGATCCTGTGCGAACCGGCAAATGTTGCAATATGCTTCCTATAGACAAAGCTGCATTAGATTGTATGTAACAAAATATGTGTGCAGGAGATCTCACTTTATACTTGTGCATTGCTAGCGGAAGGACAGGCTGCGTTGAAGGAAAAATCAGTTTTCACATCATCCGATAGCGAAGTGCTTTAGCGGGTTCATACCAGAAAGCATACTGTAAACCATGGCCTGCAACGAGAATCGGGTTAGTCACCGCTTTCTGATCTACTGCGAAGGTATAGCAGCCAGAGAACAACTCACCATCTTGTTATGCAGTGCGCAGACCAGTTTCCACCTGCCAGGATATTTGTTAGTTTCTTGCTTCGAATGGAGGACACGACACAGGCTCCCTCACAGTTCTGGCATTGTGCTGTTATATTCTCGTACCCTTGTAATCGCGAGGTAAATTCTAGCAGCCGTGTCAGCGATGGAGATTCTTATGCGATGCGCCGCAAGCTGGAACTCACCATGCGTTCCAAACGTGATACATATCGCCATTTTGAATTTTTTATGGCTCCCGTGTTGAAGTTCAAGTTAGAAGAACTTGTCGGTAGATCGTATAGTGCTTTGTAGAAAAGAGCAGATAATGTTGGTACGAATCTGGAGATGAACCGCGAAGGAAAGCCGCTTGAACGAGGATGACGACGACGATGATTGGGGCCAGTAACGTTCAGGTACGGAAATTGATTACGTCGGCGGAGTGACTGCCAAAACAAGCCATGTTCTAGCAATGCCAAGCTGTGGCGGTGTGCAGCTATGTGTGGCGGTGCAGCACCAACGACACTCGTCCGATTTGGGGAAGAGGAATCAGGGAATTCGTCTGCACACGGAAGCAGCCTTGAACCCTGTGCGTGGGCCGCCGAACTTACTCCGTACTTGTGAGAGAACAGTCGGCGAGTAGCTACCTCAACGGCCGCTCTCTTCCAGGCTTCCAGAGGCCAGCAGCCCGATGCCTCACTCCAGATGGCTGCATCCTCTGTGGCCTTAGCAAGACCGTAAAGCAGTATCATATGGATTTGCAGGTGCTCTTAACAATAGAAAATACCTCTTGCTAGAGTATCCACCGTTTCAATGTCATTGATGACATCTTTCGCCCTGCAATGTTACTCTCCAATGTCAACTTCCATGGCTCAGCAATCCCATGCGCCAACCATATGCTCGAGAGAGTTCCATAAGAGACTCAAACCAGGTGGGGTTACATAACTCGAGCCTGCTTGAAGCTCGATGCATGCCATGGAATCACGTTGACATCAATATATACGTGGATCTACTACTTACTATATGTACCTGTGGTCTCCCCCCCCCAAGAAGAATATCCTGTTCTTGACTTTTGCTTGATCAGACATACCGTCGATATCTGTTTCTGTTCACATCTTCTTTTGGCCAATTCCTTACTTCTGTTGACTTATTATTCGAGCCACGTCGATTTGCAGCAATGAAAACTCCCAGTGTTAAGTTAAGCAGTGGGCATGAAATGCCCCTGGTTGGCTTTGGCCTTTGGAAAGTCAACAATGATACCTGTGCCCAGCAAGTGTACAACGCAATCAAAGCGGGTTATCGCTGCTTTGATGGTGCTTGTGGTGCGTATGAATTTCTTTTTTCTGTTGTTTTAGATATTCTTTTGGGCTTTGGTTGTGATGTCGCCCTGGGTCGTTGATATCGCGAGTTTCGAACTTCTATGTGATGGACGTGGGACGATTTTGACAATTCTGTCTTGGCTGGCTGCTATCAAAGAAAGGGGCCTTTAATATTAGAGTCAGGGCCATTTAAACAACGAGGAGGGGAGATGGCCTAGTGGTCTATCTGACGCAGATAGATTACCTTGTCTAGCTCTGTTCTAGACGGGTATTTCCACAACGGTTCCGTCGCTGTCAACCCCTTAATAGCAGTGCCCCTATGGGCCTTGGTACTCCTGCTTCCTCACCCCCGCGATCTTCCCTGGGTTGGTTTCCTGTATCTACTCGTCTCGAGCGCACGATGCTTTTGAACAGGGTGAGGTTTGGATGCAGGACGCACCAGGATGTATGCGCGATGAGAGGGATGACATTTGTGCCTGCGTCCTTCGACCTACTCTCAAGCTCTACAAGAACTCGGGAGGTCCTCTTTTTTTGCATTCCGCTTGTTGATGGTCGACGACAAAGGTACATTGCGCTCTTGTATCGTACGATACCGCGTTACTAGCGGGCCATCAAGGCCATGAGTTCGAAACTCGGGTCAGCGAGAGCATTATTCTTTTTTTTCCTGTTTGCCTTTTTTACAAAAGTGCTCGACTCGACCCTTTGCTTGGGAGCATTTCTTGTTATACCATTGCAAGTAGCGAACTCTAACATTTTGCTACGCAGATTATGGAAACGAAGTCGAAGCAGGTGAGGGTGTAGCTCGCGCTATCAAGGATGGACTTGTAAAAAGAGAGGACCTCTTCCTTGTATCCAAGCTATGGAACACCTTCCACGATCCGGAGCACGTCGAGCCAATGTGCAAAAAGCAATTAGCAGACTGGGGAATTGACTACTTTGATCTCTACTTGATCCATTTCCCTATCGCCTTGAAATATGTCGACCCATCTGTTCGCTACCCGCCTGGCTTCACCTACGAAGGAGACAAGATTGTTCTCAGCAACGCCTCCACGCAGCAGACCTGGACAGCAATGGAAAGCCTCGTCGACAAGAAACTCGTTCGCAGCATCGGTATCAGCAACTTCAACGTCCAACATATCATGGACCTGCTACGATACGCACGCATCCCACCCGCCACCCTTCAAATCGAGCACCACCCATATCTGGCCCAACCAGATCTAGTCCGATATGCACAAAAGTCAGGACTTGCAGTAACCGCATACTCATCCTTTGGACCTCAGGGCTTCGTTGAATTGGATATGGAGGCTGCCAAGGGCGTTCCAAAACTGATGGACCACCCTGACATCAAATCCATCGCTGAAAAGCACGGAAAGGCCCCTTCTCAGGTCCTCTTGCGCTGGTCTACTCAACGCGGCATTGCTGTTATTCCGAAAAGTAACAACCCGGACCGGTTGGCGATGAATCTGGACGTTACAGGATTTGATCTGACAGAGGACGAAATCAATACTATCAACGGGTTAGACAGGGGTCTGAGATTTAATAATCCTACAAGGGTGAGTGCTGCGTTTTGTGTCGACATCGAGGATTCAAACCACTCAGAGAATTAGTGCTGATATTTTGGGTTTTTCGATATAGTACGGCTTTGATCTTCCTATATTCGCATAGAGGAATATGCAGTAAGCCGAAGGATGAAAATCGGCTCAGGTTGATCATGTCTTGACCTTCGTCATTGAAGCTACTCAAGGGAGATATGTCGATTTTAGGTCACACGCAGAAGCCCATGTCACTAAGGCTTGACTACGGATTCTCTATAGTGGTTGTTTGACTGCCAATTCCGAGGGCTCAGAGTCATCAAAAGACAAGTTACATAGTGAGATATGTATATAGAAAATGCGCTCAATATACACACGGAGTGAGGAATAGAGCTTTTGTGCTCTCGTTCTCACCCCCATGTTCCTCAAAACCGGCTGCTGGCCCGAAACAGATTCCTATATCCACCTCGAGTACGAGCCAGTTACCATCATGGATAAGTCCCCCGGCCAACTCATTGAAAACATCGTCCCTTGAAGGGCTGGCTGAAGCAATTCATGTGTGTTCCCAAATACTTTTGGGATATCTTCATAGGGCACCAAATTCTGCGCAGGCTGTAGCGGCCGTTTGGCATCATGCTTGAATGCTCAAGGATTCTGAAACGGCTTTCACGATGTAGCCTAATCTCGTAATCAGAGCAGTTTATACCGGGAGTCTGTTCGAACCGTCCCCAAGGTGCATGTAAGGAGAAATGGCTGGACACGCCGGGTATTCAAGGCTTCCCTCTCCACTCTATGAGCCAGAAACGGGCAGTGGGCGAACGTGAAAGCCATGTAGCTACGTAGCTAGGTCCCATGCTTGCAATGTGGAATGCAGTGGGATCTCAAAGCATCCGAGAAATCTGGTTCGACCTTTCTCAGCAGAAAGTACACCAGCAAACCGCTCAACCTTCGACCTGCTTCTGTGTCCCTGGATTCTGGGTATTCGCTTCCCTTTGCCTATCGATATTTGTTTCCCTCCCACCAAGAGCATTTTCTTTGTTTCCTCTTTCTTCCATCATCTCCTCCATCTCCCCCCTCTGCTCCCTCTCCAACCCCCTCCTCCACAGCATCATCAACGACATAGCCCCATTCTTCTGCGACGCCTCCAGCCACATATTCCGAATCCGCATCGGCACTTGACCTTTTCTCCTCGAGAAACAATCCGCATATTGAACCAACGGCACAGCACGCTCTCCCTTTGATCGGATCAGATCCTGAACCTCGTACCAGGTCTTGGAGAGGTGGAATTGCCGATGATAAGGGTTCTGGCGGATGCTGACGTTGTGGTCGTGCTCTGAGGTTTTGATGGTGCATGTTATCACCGGTTCTTGTGATGATACTGCAGACCCAAGCTCGGGCTCAGACTCGGATTCCGTGGGCGTTGGGGTTGGAAATGGCTCGTCTGGTGAGATTGAGGATTCCGGGACCTTGATGGTAATGGGGGAGGCATTGATTGCATTGGCGGCTGCTTGGGCGGTCTCAAAGATGGCCAGTGCCCCGCGGCCGGTGTTTAGTGCTTTAGGCCTGAAGTCGTACTTTGCAAAGGTCAGTATATTGAGTACCAACAATAGCGCAAAGTAGTAGTATAGAGAAATCTGAAGAATACACCCCCGAATGCAAAACGAATCTTATGCATCGAGGGATTGACATCGAAGGACAAATGAAGCCTTACTTTTAAATTCCAAAACGTCGCAACCTCACCAAATTGCTGCAGAGCCTTCAGCACCATTCGGCTTTGCGCAAGATTTCGCGGAGCGGGCGACATCGTGATATGAACCTGGCGCAAGGTGGTTGTCGCACGGAGAGCCGACGCCATGACTGCGAGTTTGACCCAACACTTGTCGATGGGGCGCCTGACTGTTGGATTGCGCTGCGCGGAGTATCTTCCAAGCCCGAAGAAGATAGAAAGGTGTGTTTGCAGCTCTATCTCACTCACAGCTCTTCCGCCGGGAACAAAAAAGATGAAGCTTCGGGCCGTCGTCTTTATCACGTGATTCCGAATTGAGCCGCCTGGGCTCGGTCCAGGAGCTTGAGAGAAGAAGCGATGAGGAACTGGAAGTAAACAATGGCTAGGAGAGAGTGCTTCAGGCAAGCTACGGTATATGTGCTGTTTCGTCCATCGATAGACCTCATAGCTCTCATAGCCCCGGCAGAACTACAGAGATCCTTAACCTCAACAAGATACTTTACGTAGTCCTGGGTTTATGAGTGTTTAATGCCGTATTCCAAAGACGCCGTTATCATTACTCATTATAATGGATTCTCCCTCTTTTGAGAAGCAGCTCATGCAGCGAAGTATTTCTATGTATATACATACAAAGCGTCATGCCTCGTTCTTGGTTTGTGATATGTGCATCAGAATGCATACATGCCTTGGCCCAAGTATGTACCAGCCATTGATCATGATACCCGGACGTACGCTGTACAACACGGACAAAGGGGGTCAGCGCTATCATACAATAATAAATTACACAAGAAAACACACAAGATCAAGAAGCAAAAGGGACACACTTACTTGCATCGATTTGTTGGATCTGCGGCAACGCCAGTCTTACTTTGTTTCGATATAACGCTGGACTTTTCATCTGCAGCGGGTTTCCTTCAAAATATACCGTTTTCAGCTCTTTTTTATCTCGGAGCTCACGTTCGACGTCTTCGAAACTGGCAAGTTGGTTATTCGACGCCCAGAATTCTTCGAGATGAGAGAGATGGGAAATATTTTCAAGTGCCGAGATTTGATTGTTTGAAATGTCAAGGACGTGGAGGCTTTCTAAAGATTCAAGACCGGAGATGTGCGTGATGGCATTGTGGGAGACGTAGAGTTCCTCTAATCCCGTCAGGCCGGAGAGGCCTGAAAAACTGGTGAGTCGATTCGAAGGCAGAGAGAGGATCTTCAGATTGCTCAGGTGTGAAATGTTCTACCGCAATTATGAGCTCGTATTCACCGCACTAACGACAGGAAGGATTATATGCACGTACCTTGATTTCAGTGATTTTGTTCTTTCCAAGCCATAGTTGTTCGAGGGCCGCTAGGTCGTCTAGGTTCTCAATCTCCTAGAAGCAGGCAAAGGTCATTAGCCTAAAGGGAATCGAGTCTTGACACCCACATTCACTCACCCGTATCTTATTTGCCCCAAGCTCCAGGTTCTTCACTTTGTCCAGCCCTTCAAGTCCCTCAATCTTCTGTATTCGATTCTGTACAAAGTACAAATCCTTTAGCTGCACCAACGTGGAGATATTCTTAATGTGCTTGATATTATTAAAACTAAGATCCAAGCTTATAAGGTTTGTGAGGTGGTCGAGGCCTTTAATGTGTGATATCAGGTTATCGTATAGATCAAGCTCTTTCAATGTCGGCCCAAGATTTTCTGGGAAGGAGATACGGGAGATCTGGTTTTGGCGGAGGCATAATCTCTACATAGTAAGGCGTAAGTATATGAGTTTCGACAACAAATGCAACATAGATCCATCCTGTTGGAAATGGGCCCAGGGGCGGAAACACTGTACCTCAAGATGAGTGAACCGATCCAACTTCAGCGCCGGTAAGGATGTAATTCGAGAATGAACAAGATCGATATCCTACTCGCTCATAAGCCCGCAGTCAGAAAGTTTCGTTTTCGCGACATATTATTTGCACAAGGCCAGAACGACAACGGGGGGAGCGAGTGCTAATAGAAGGGCGAGTCGGTACTTCAGCGTTGTCCTCGACGCCAGCCAGCAAGTCTTTTCCGGTCAAAGAGTTAGCCTTCTCAAAAATCGTTCCATTATGTCAAAGCAAAAAGGTACGTCCGCTTACCTTCATCGGCTTCGATCTCTTCCACTGGAGGGGCGTCCTGGTCTGAATGCTCAGGGTCCTCGAGGGCCTCTGGGTTTGCGAGCGATGCATGACGCTCGACGCGCAACTTGCCATCCCAGCCTTTACTATCCTTCATATTGTATTTCGAGTTAACCTCACTTGCAGTCTGATAAGTCGTGCTCGTGGGTAATCAAGGTACTGTGGTATTGTGGCGGTTGGATAATTGGCGAGCCAGGCGGCGGGGTTGGGGTTAGCCGGTAGCTATAATAGTTAACTAGCTGAATGAAGGCGAAAGACGCGTCACTTTCTGCTTGATTTGGTTCTTAAAGGGATAATCGTGGGATGGGATTGAAACGAAAGCCATTTATGAGCAACTGTTTCTTAAGTCGAACGCGTGGGAGAAGTTTGGCCCAGGGTCAAATGATGGGAGCTTCGAATCGAATCTGGCAATATTTGAGTTGCATACGTCAACGGCGGAGGCGGTCTACTATTTACATCAACTCCCGTTTAATTCTCCCCGCCATATCATACTATGCGATTGGGATAATTGATATATTGCTAGTTCAACCTTCAAGATGGATATGCCCGTGAATGTGCCTGTTGACGACCCCAATGCTGATACTGAGTGGTAAGAATCCTCCCCCAAAGCGCATCCCAAAAGCCTCAACTAACCAGTCCTCAGGAACGATATACTCCGCAAGCATGGAGTTATACCTGAGAAACCACCCTCCCCCACCCCGATCATAGAAGAGGCCATTCTAGAAGCGCGCCAAAGGCAGCACGATAACAGACTCGAAGATAAAGATCTAGACGAACTAGACGCATTGGAAGACGAAGAAGATGAAGAGTTTCTACAAATGTACCGGTAGGCAAAACGCAACGGCCGTTTCTACGTGAAGCGCTCCCTATTAGTATCTTTTTCTGACCAACGCATATGTATGTATGTATGTACCTGTAGTAAAAAGCGCATGGAAGAAATCGCACAGTTACAAAAAGCAAGTATCCACAACCAAGTCTACCCCCTCCAGAAGCCCGATTACTCTAGAGAGGTCACCGAGGCATCATCGCAATACTTCGTGCTCGTGAACCTCACCTCATCGACGGGTACCAATGTCGAATCGCGAGTCCTGAGTGAGATATGGCGGCAGCTTGCGGCCAAGTACGGTGATGTTAAATTCTGCGAGATACGCGCAAATATGTGCATTGAGGGGTATCCTGAGAAAAATACTCCGACAATTTTGATTTATAAGAATGGGGATATTAAACGGCAGATTGTTACGCTGGGGGAGCTGAATGGACCAAAGACTAGAGTTGAAGGTATGTCTGGCCAATACATTCTGTCCAATCGGTGCTGTCCTTCCCATGTATGTACATACATACTGTACTGTACAGACGCTGATATTGGAAGTGTAGATCTTGAACAAGTGCTCGTCTCAGTGGGTGCAATAAACGAAAATGATAGCCGTCTTAAAAAGAAATCTGATACCCCCAAAAGAGATGATAGTGATGACGAGTATCTTGATGATTGGGATTGAATTTACAAAAGACGCCGTGGATAATCCTACATAGTGATGGAACGTCGACCTCAAGGATCTAATAACAAAATACTAATCTACAAGTGATATTATAACGTAGCTTTTTGCGTGAATCGACTATTAGCACTATCTTTTACAAATACATTGGGTATCAGTTTGTACCGCAGATGCGTCGCTAGAGCGGCTATTTCTTGGGGAATGTTGGGTTAGGCAATCAGAGGACTTTGGAGGAGGAGTTTCAGAGACGGGGACAAGGAACATCCAGTGTATTAATCTGCAGAATCCAGCTTCCGCTTTAGGACAGTGTTTAAAAATTGATGCTCGGGTGTAGGGCTCCAATACGGAGAAAGATATAATCTAGGATCGACTTGGTTGGTAAAACATAAAGGATTGAACCAAAAATTGCAGGGGAAAGAAATAGGGGGATATATCTGTAAGAACGAGAAAGGAGTAAAGGGTATGATAGTAAAGAAAAAGAAAAGACTTATGGGCATGGGAATATATCAGCAACGACAGATTCAGAGTGCATCAAAGGAGATGGAAAGAAAGAGAACATTTTGCTCACAACGTGTGAGCAGGTGGAAATCAACGCCTAGTGGATGCACAAAGGAAACGGAAGAAAACGAATGCTCTCTAGGAGTTTAGTTGGGGGTACTAGGAAAAACAGTCCAGGAAATAAAAACCGCCAGGGGAAATTTTCAGCGTCCAAGGTATTTGAAAATTGATGCCAACATAAGGACGCTGGTAGAACAATTTCAAGCATAGACAATGCTATTGCACGGTACTTGCAATCTGATCCTTGCAGAGGTTACCAGGGTATCAACTCGGTTCGTCAATGACGGAGATGCAGGTCAAGCGCAAAAAGGTTATAGCTTTAACTGTCAAGTACCCACTGGGGCGCATTTGGTAACTCTGTAAGAAAAGTCCAAATGTTAGAGAGACACATCTAGAACTAGGCTCACGTCTCGCACTTGCGCGCCCGCGAGATCTTCGAGAACAGGGATAAGGTCGAGTAATTCATTGTCGTGAGCATCGGAAAACCAGCTGCTGATGGGAATGGCATGCTGGGGATGAAAGATATATGAAGTTGGCGAGTTGTCAATAATAATCGTGTCTTTCAGGTCACGTCCCACTTGCGAAAGATCCTAAAAGCTGGGTCAACGTGGATGGAACATGGCTCTCCAGTTTGCGGAAACGTACCTTGACATAATTTCCCTGATGGTTGTAGCAGCTATCTCGGAACAAGCGGTGATGGACAACTTTGTGGATATCGAGCTGGTCCAGGAGCGGATCGCCATACTACCGACAATGAGCTTCGAATACTATCGCTCGAAGAGATGAATTAAACATACCTTGGATACTGATGCTGTGAAAACGACGACTTCATATAATTCGCCAACACGCTTCATAAACTGATCAACGCCAGGACGTTTGATGACGTAGATATTGTGATATTGGCCTTCGATTTCCACTGGAATTGTAAAATCTGCTTTATCCAAAATCTACATGGGAAAGTCAGCAAATTGTACTCTTGCAGGCATACGCAGGTGTCTGACCTTGAAGCTGCTATGGACTAATGTCTCATCAAGATCAAGAACAAGACACTTTCTATCTTTGAAATGAGGCTGGAGAGGGGGCAGCAGGTATTGCCTTTTCTCTTGCGACACGGGTGGAACGGGTGGAATATGAGTATCGTGTGCTTGTGGAGCGTTGTCAGATGGCAGAGGCGGCGGAGGTGGAAGGTCTGCCTTTTGTTGTTCTGTGGCTTGGATTGGAGAAGCAGTGACTATGTCTTCTTCGGGAGGACCGTCAGTTGGAGAACTGCTACATGAATCAAACTGGCTTTTCTCGCCCCTTCCTGGCGTACTGGGAGGCACGGAGGGTTCTTCGTCAGAAGCTAACAGTTTCTGTCCAGTGAGTTTATCCAAATCCTCTCCAGCTGCATTCCGTGACGCTTCGGGCTGTGCTAATGGAACACTTTGCGAAGCCATATGAGTCGTGTCCGGGGCGACAGGTAGCTTCGACTCTGCGGGCTTATCGTCGATCTTCGTTGCATCCGTCGGTGAGATGGTGGAATCGGCCTCGGCAGCGGCCGACGGATGCTCTGCAGTCGCCTTGAGGGCTGCCTTCTCGTCAAATGGTAATGGATCCTTAGAATCGGTCATGCTCGATTCTGCAGCGCTGGGCTCAGGTTTTTCCACAGTTGTGGCTTGCCTGTCCTGAACCACTTGAGCTTTTGTCGTCTTTTTGGGGGGAAGCGTCGGTTCATCGCCATCGTCGGTTGGGGAGCTGCAACAATTCAGAAAAGCAAAGAGCTTGGAATGGCCCTTTGGTTTTCTTTCTGCGCTGGAATTATCCTCCATATTTGCAGCTGCGGGTTTTGACGTGGGTGTTCCTTCTTCCTTTGCGTTGTTGCGGCGGGATCGCACACTGCTTGCCTTGCTTCCATCCCGTTTCTTCTTCGTGAGATTGGTTCGCGAGCTTTGCGGTGTCACTTCGGCGTCTTCTGGGGCCAAGTTACCCGATCCTGTGGACGTTTCCTTTTGCTGTCTGCGGAAGGAAAAACGCGAAGGAATTCGGTGCAAAGACCTCTTCTTCTTGGGCCGGTCGACCAACGCAGGGTGGGAAGCAGCATCGTTCGATGGACTGCCCTGTGGGTTCTCCGCTACATCATTCTTTGATGACGACGAGGCCGGGACTATAGTAATGCAACGAGTTAGATTAGACCAAGAGACCAAGATCACCAGGGTACCTCGCAGTGTTTACATACAGGATGAAGGGTCGTTTGGAGGATTCGTCATGGGTGTGGCAGGTGGGTTGAGCGCGAAGAGAAGAGAACTCTCGAGTATCTAGTGATGTGATGACTCGGGACAAAGCGAGAGAAAAGACGGACGCGACAGCTCGAGAAACAGCCGCTTTTTTCAGGTGTGAAGAGGAAGGTTGGCGGAGCGCAGGTGATGATTGGTCACCAGTGGAGGACTCAGTTGGATTAAGGCCGTGGCGAATGCTGAGTATCGATTGAGCGACAGCGGGCAGGTCATCAATTGAGACCAAGGGGCGAGGACTGATGCTCCTGATATGCGTATGACCCGAGACCAGATGGAATGGCTTTGGTGGGACGTTGAAGGATTGCAGGCACTAAGGGTACAAGCAGACGCAGAGCAACAATTAGTTCCAGAGCGTGTTTCCAATTTGCATACAGGAGCAGATGTGAAGGTTGGATGCGTAGTGGCAGCGTACCGTGGTTGGGCTACAGAAGATTAATTCAACTGCCCTTGTGCCTTGGAAAGGGGGTTGCCGTCGAAAACGAGCGTCCGAGCGGCTGCTGGTCGGTCGGGATGCGACACAAGGATCCGGGTCAACAACAGGCAACGAATTGACAGAGTCAGAACCGGTGGATTGCTAGCTATAAGGTCTAGTCACTGCTCAGGCTCTTCCGGAGAGAGTGAAGAAAGTCGTGCAGCAGGCGTTGAAGTGACCTGGGGAAGATAGCTCGAGCGGACGGGCACCAAGGAGAGGAGAGAAGAGAAAGCAACCTCCAGCCTTTTCGTTCGCTTAGCGGGGAGGCTAAGGTGACTCTTAGCGCCGCCGACCGTCGCCCAATGCTGTCGCTCCAAAGACGCTTCAGTCACAATCACACTCGATCAATTCTTCATTCAGCGACCTGGTACGAAGGACGTCTTGAGGATGCAGATGCTTGTCGGTTGCCACCGACTTGTGCTCTCTTTGATTCAACTCCGACTGCTGAGCTTGACTGGCGGGCGTGTGGTGTCGTCTTCACGGCTGGTCCCACCCTTAATTTTGCAAGAAATCACTTCACGGTCTAGCCTTTGCGTGCATCACATCGCCAGTTCAACTGCATCAAATGACCTGAACACTGCCGTTCCAGTGTGTCTGTGATATCTTGACTTGGAGCATGACGACACTACGCTCACATGGAATCTACCCAGAATTCAACTATCTCAGCTTAAGACGACGTCCCAGCAACCCGAGGAAAAGCTGATTATGCGATTCCCTTCCACATGGACCATCATGCAGGCAAAGCATCGATGGGACAAACTCTTAAAGTCTGATCTTTGCAGATCACTGAATGCAAGAGTCAATTGAAGAGACTTCTGCGTCTGATCTGCACCAGAGTGTTGCTCGCCCTCTCGAACTACCTTGATTCAAATAATGCACTCTGTATTTTCGAAATTGCAGTTGCCATCCTAACCTATGGCGCATAAGAGTGTCCGGATAGCACGTCGACAACCACTTCATTGAAGCTTTGTGCCTGTTCGTCTGAGAAGGAGTTGGCCTGGCCGAGTTGCGAAGCAGAAACAGAAACTAACACTGGACTCTCTGGTTTAATACCATCATACTGCACTGCTGGCGATTGTCTAAGCTATCAAAGCTCCTGCCTGGTCTCCTTCATGGCATCTGTAGACTGATACGCCAGCGTTTCGCTCTCTGTTTTCCGTTCTCCTGCTGGCTGCATGATTCGGGATGCTGCGGAAGCTTCGGCAAGCTGCACGGGTCCAAACTCATTCCAGCATGAAGGATGCCTGAAGAACCAGCATTTCTTGTAGTGGCCATGCATCAAATCGAGAGTACAAGATCGACAGCCATCTATATATCCCCATTCAAAGCTCCATCACAGCTTATCATTGATGCTCGATTGTCGTCATTAAGAATGCTTTTTAGCTTTGGAGCGAAATCCGGGGATCCACGTGACTTTCACATGTCGCGCCCAGGGCACGCAGCGGATGACATAAGGTGCAGCAGAAATCCCGAGAAGACAGTGCTGCAACTTGAGTCCCAGACGATGAAGTCGTCTCTTATTACTGCCTCATTGATGATACTTCCTGGCCTTCCAGGCGGATCCAAGACTTAATACCATTTTCAGATTCATTTTAAACCAACATCCATGCATGGTTCCCTATGCCGATGCAAGCGACAAGTGAATCACTCAACCTGATACTTGCTTCGGTGGGTTGATTGAGACCCCAATCATCTCTTTGATAATGGCCGTGCAGTCAACTCTGCGGCGTGCGGAAGACCCGTTACTTGTTCTATATCACCACTATGCGAACCTGCTGCGATCACGAATCCAAAAGAGCTCACGACGAACCCGCGTACTTGCCACAGCGGCCCTACTGCTGTCGATTGTCGGGACGGGCTATGGGGGATACAACTGGTGGCATGAGAGGTCAAAGGAGAGGGCACAAGGGAGACGGCTGCTGCGAAAGAACTCGGGGATTTTGAGAAAAGATGGCACGAGAATCATCTACGTGCCGTCCAAGTCGTCCCTCTCGTCTTCGGATAGTTCGAGGGTGACAATCCATCCGACCAAGTCAACCACCTTTGACGCACATCGAAGGCTATTCTTGAATACGCACAGATCTGCTGGAGCTTCGCTCATTCCTCCGCCGTCGACGAAGCCGGGTTTGAATCTGGCCTTCCTCCATCAACTTTTCAGCTTGTTGAGCATTATGATTCCCCGATGGAATAGTAAAGAGACCGGCCTTCTTGTGAGCCACGGCGTTTTCCTGATGCTCCGAACGTATCTCTCTTTAGTCGTTGCGCGACTCGATGGAGAGATTGTTAGAGACCTGGTTGCTGGAAAGGGCAGGGCCTTCATCTGGGGAATAACGAAGTGGTGCGGCATTGGAACCTTTGCCTCCTATACCAACGCGATGATCAAGTTCCTCCAGTCAAAGGTTTCTATCGCTTTCCGTACACGTCTTACACGCTACATTCATGACCTCTATTTGAACGATAACCTGAATTATTATAAGCTGTCGAATTTGGACGGAGGCGTGGGCCAGGGAGCAGATCAGTTTATTACTCAGGATTTGACCCTTTTCTGCTCGGCTGTCTCATCGTTATACTCGTCCCTCGGCAAGCCATTTGTCGACCTTATTGTCTTTACCTATCAACTTTACCGCTCCCTAGGTCCAATTGCCTTTGCTGTGATTATCAGTGGCTACTCCGGAACCGCCAGCCTTCTCCGTCGTCTGTCACCACCATTCGGGAAACTGAAAGCCGTTGAAGGCAAGAAGGAAGGGGATTTCCGCAGCTTGCATGCGAGAATTCTGGCCAACGCTGAAGAAATCGCCTTCTATGGGGGCGCAGACATCGAGAGAATCTTCCTATCGAAAAGTTTTCGAGATCTGCAGAAATGGATGGAAGGCATATACGGTCTCAAAATCCGCTACAATATGTTTGAAGATATCATTTTGAAGTATTCTTGGTCAGCCCTTGGATACCTTATTACCTCTCTACCCGTTTTCCTCCCTGCCTGGGGGGGCCTTGGTGGAGTATTGGAAATGGCGAACACGGACACTAGCTCCAACCGCGAACGAGGCAGGATGAAGGACTTTATCACAAACAAGAGATTGATGCTGTCCCTTGCTGATGCTGGTGGTCGCATGATGTATAGTATCAAAGATCTTGCGGAGCTGGCTGGGTACACGTCACGAGTTTATACCTTGATTTCTACGCTGCATCGCGTGCACGCCGATGCGTACTATCAAGGCCGCGACTCTCACCCAGAACTATACTCTCTCTCCGATGTGCAAGGAACGATCCATAGTGGTTTCGACGGCGTGCGTCTTGAGCACGTTCCCATCGTGGCACCTGGCCTTTTCCCCCAGGGAGGTGACGAGCTGATCGAATCCCTATCATTCATCACTCATTCTGGCGAACACCTGTTGATTTCCGGACCC
This sequence comes from Chrysosporium keratinophilum, assembly GCA_029850275.1. Lineage (NCBI taxonomy): Eukaryota > Fungi > Ascomycota > Eurotiomycetes > Onygenales > Onygenaceae > Chrysosporium > Chrysosporium keratinophilum. The sequence goes on from JARBIX010000004.1 coordinate 619,297, forward strand.
AACGGCGTCGGTAAATCCGCCATTGCGCGTGTCGTGGCGGGTCTGTGGCCCGTGTACAGAGGGCTCGTCAGTCGACCACGCAACTTTGGTACTGACGGAATTATGTTCCTTCCACAACGTCCGTATCTTAGTATCGGCACCCTCAGAGATCAAGTTATCTACCCTCACCGCGAGGTGGACATGAGAGAGAACGGGCGCACCGATGCCGAGCTGTTGCAGATCCTTGAAGCCGTGCATCTGGGTTACCTCCCCGAGCGCGAAGGTGGCTGGGACTGCCGCAAAGAATGGAAGGATGTGCTCAGCGGCGGTGAGAAGCAACGCATGGCCGTCGCGCGACTGTTCTACCACGAACCCCGTTATGCGTTTGTCGACGAGGGCACATCCGCTGTTTCGTCCGATGTGGAAGGTCTTCTTTATGAACGTGCCAAAGAGCGAGGGATCACTTTGATCACGGTCTCCACCCGAGCGTCGCTGAAACGCTATCACACCTTCAACCTCACGCTTGGATTGGGGCCAGAAGGCAACGGGTGGGAGATTGACCGCATCGGGACTGAGAAGGAGAAGATGGGCGTTGAGAAGGAGTTGCAGGAACTCAGGAGGAGACTGGATAATGTGGAGGCGTTGAAGCGACGGCGAGAGGATATTGAGAAGGAATTGGAGGATGTCTGGGTTGGAGATAGCGGCCGTCTAAACCCGCCGCTGTTGGAGGAGGCGGCTCCTGCTGCTGCGGAGAGTAGTACAGGAGGTGAAACGGCTGAGCCATAATTTGGCCGTCGGTGTCGTTGTTTTCTGAATGCAAGTTTGGGATTTATGTGAGCTGCGGAGGGTTGAATTGAAGCATTTATGGGGGCGTTGGGGAATATATCATGACCATCTTTGTCGAATCGAACTGCCTCTTTTTCATATACTCCGTATATAGTATGCACCCACCAACCATGTCATTATTATATTCAAATTAATGTAGCAATAAGCGTGCTTGATGAACAGATGACTAAACCACTCGATATGTTCTTCTGGATTGACATTTCCGCTGGACAACTCCCTATTGCTTCGCATGACCGGAGGACTAGAAGATCATACCTAGGGATACTAAACCTTCACTGCATGCAATGACCCTGTCAACGCCACCTTCTAGAAGTCATTATTTGCAATCGAGAGCCCCGCCACAAGCACTTCAGGATGCGCAACTCCTGATTTCAAAAAAAAAAAACCCCCCCATTTCGGAAGTGCATATTTCGTGGTGCCGTGGCCGGGCTTTGACCATGCCCTGCAGTTCCAAATGCAAATGGCCTCATGCGGCACCGACAAGGAAGGATATCAGACGATGAACGGGGTTCCAACGGTGGTGCATATATATATGTATGTACTGTATAGTACATACAGACAACCTGCGTACGGAGCACGCATGCACAGTATCTCTGACAAAAAACGGCGCATCCGCTAAGTTCCGGTGAAGATTCATTATTGCATTATACTGCTGCCGAGGCGTGAACGTCTCCCGGTGGGTGTCCGTTCCGGTGTCCGTGCCGTGGACCTAGAAATAACTTGATGCCCGCAGCTTGTCCCTGTCATCTCCTGTGTTCCTTGTAACTAGATCGGAGGACATATAGTTCATGTCCCTACCCAGCAGATTCCTTTCTGGGAGGGCCCCCCTCTGGGTTTCAAATTTGTTCAGACTTGCATCAGAGGAGTTGTGGAGGCATGGGCAAGTTGAATGATCAGAGGTATTTGGTGAAAGAATGAAAGAGAAATATAGTAGAGATAAATGAACGGTAGGATAGAAGAATATTGGGAGATCCTCCTTTGAATAAACGTCATTACCTGCTGCCCAGTCGTAAAGAATGACCACCATCAAGCGATAACTATCTGAGGACTCAGGGCCAGCAGGGTTGATGAGATCAAATTTTATTTCTACGTTGTCGAGCACGAGTTTGCTGAAGAATGTGTCATCTTCTGCAGTTGGGATGCCTGTTGAAACACCTGCGAGTTGATTGGACCGTATATCAAAAAAGTCCACAGTGTGCAGAATGAAGAAACGAAACCCTGCATGAACGAACCGCCGAGTCCCAATCCGTCATTCTGTTGTATGTGTGTACTCTCCCCAGGCTTGCGCTCTGCAGACCAACCCTTTATCATAGCATGGCTCGAGGATGCAAAGATCCTGCGCAGCAGTTTGGACTGCGACAGAACCGAAGATAAAAAAAGATCGTTTGAATCACAACACAGACCACAAGTTCCGCATAATTCACAACCCAGCGGCAATAGCACAATTTCAGCTAGTTACTGGATGTCAGTACATGCATACAACTTGCATCAAGTGCGCACCAGCACATACGGAGGAATGTCCATCCAAACAAGCGAGTAAGATCGAGCCTGTGTGGGAAACGACACAACCAGCGATGTTGCGCAGGGCAAACGTAACTAAATAATTAGTAGCCCGACTAAAAAAAACGATAGCAAATCTCTGCCACTCTGCCATCCCCGCTGCGGGAGCCGGTGTCTTTGTGGCTTCGAAACGGGATCCACAGGTACATCTGGAATTAAACTTAACCCCCAAAGGAGCAGTTGTTCGTTCGAAGGTGTGCCGACGACAACTCAACCAGAAGCACGCAGTTACATACATGATGACATGGGTCAGAAAAGAGATATGGAGAACGCGAACATGGGCTTTGCCTGTGGGAGCGATGCAGACAAAAAAAGCAAGTTCTTCTCGAAGATCTCTAGCAATGGGATCCCAGCCCCCTCACCCTCCCCCAATTCCATGCGATTCTCCCACCGCTTCAGAGTTAACTCCGCTCTGCGGATGATGACGATTATGACCGATGCGAGCGGAACACACCAGACAGGATTCTGCCCATCGGAAGCTGCTGTGCAATACCCGGCTTGGCAGATTGGTTAGTTGAGGGCCTTGCAGAGAAGCTCGTCTAACTACGGCTCACGTTCCCTATCAGAATAATCTAGATGTGGTCACTGCGCAGGAAAACGAGGGCCCTAAAGCGTAAGAATGCATAACATAAAAAATAATATGGGGCGAACTAGTAGGCACGTATCAATGTTGCCGCCACGCCAGCGCTGCCGCACCGCTGCAAGCCTCGCCGCTAGCCGAGAGGGACCACATTGCTTAATGAATCGTGGATCGTGTTCTTGAAACCCTTGAAATCCTTGAATAGGTAGTCTACGTTTCCTTGAAGTAGTTTAGTCTCATGTATATAAAGACAGGCGCATCTCCTTACCTGGGCTCTGCCCTCGGAAGGGGAAGATATTTTGGTTGTAACTGTGTCAGGGCGTGTGTGTTTGCGCGTAACAGTTATCCATCATGTTGAGCCTCCCAGAAGCGTCTACCACCGGCGGTGTGCTCGCATACGTCGTCATCGTACTGTGTCTACCATTCCTGGTAACATGGCTGTCGAGCAACTTCAGAGCTCGTTGGCCTCGCAATGGCGAACCGCCCATGGTCCCGCATTGGATCCCTTGGGTCGGACATGCCTATTCCTATCTATTTAATATCAATAGATTTTCACATTCAGCCAGGTATGTTCCTATTCTCAACATTTTCTCATTCGGTGCAAGTAAATATCGACTGATAGTTTGAAGAAAGCGGTTCGCAAAGGAAGGCGCTGCGACTTCGGTAGTCGGTGGACGGCATTATTATATGATTTTTGACCCGAAGTTAGCAAGCCAGATCTTTCGTCGACCCAAACTGTTCACAATGGAGGCTTTTATAGTCGAGTCCTTCAAAGCCTTCGGAACCCCGAAATCGGACATGGACGTGATGAAAATGGGTGTACCCGGACTGGACCAGAAGGCTGGATACAGGGACGACGGCCGACGGATTTGGAAAGAAATGAGCCAGATGATCGTAGAACATCTGGATGTGCACCACTCCAGCAAAATGGCCACGACGTTCTTAAACATATTGTCCAACAATTTGGACAAGGAATTCCCCAAGAAGGGGAATTCTGGAGACTGGATCACTGTTGACCTTCGCAGCTTTATCATGAGGCATTATCTGTTGGCCTCGATTTCATCCTTGTTCGGAACGCATATTCTGGACAAGTGGCCAACCGTGTATGAGGATTTCTGGTCCTATGACTATTACACAAGCATCCACCTTTCCGGAATTCCAGAAGTTTTTGCTCCCAAGGCCTATGCCATTCGCACGAAATTATTGAGCATTCTTCGCCAGTGGGAAAGGGATGCGAATGAGCACAAAGATATTGACCAGATCCTTGCCGACGATGTGGAATGGGACGAACATTGGGGTGCACAGCTCATGCAACGCAGGACCAAGTACTCGATAGAGAACGGCATCTCTGAAGAGGGTCGAGCTGCGAAGCAGCTTTCTTTGCTCTGGGGGTAAGCGACCTTTTAGGCATGCCTCGTTAACGTTCTAAGACGTCATCAACTAACCGGTAGTTGAACAGACAAAACGGAAACGCCATTCCCATTGGCACATGGATGATGATCCATTGCATTGCCGATCCAGAGCGCAAACAACGAGTCTCCGCAACGATAAAGTCTTGCCAGATGCCCGAAGGTGGCTTTGATATGCACCGCGTTGTGACACACAGCTACTTGAAGTCGCTATTCCTTGAAGCCCTCCGATACGGCGTTGCCGCACCATTAACACGCGTAGTCCTCGAAACAACTCAAGTGGGCAAGTACACGTTCCACAAAGGCAACGTTATCCATATCCCCGGAAGAGAACTGCAAATGGATGACAATACCTGGTCCGCGGATGGAGCGTCCGCAGGTGCATCAGAATACTGGGGTGAAAGATTTTTGGACCTGGAACGCGATGCCAACGGAAATATTGTTGAAAAGGAAAATGAGGAGGAACGCGTATTTTCCAAAGCAGCAGCGGACGCCATCTCCTTACCAGTGGGTACACGGTCAAAGGAGATCCGCGATCGCATGACAGCACTTCGCCCATTTGGAGGGGGGAATCATTTGTGCCCTGGACGACATTTTGCATTGTACGAAATCGTTGCTGGCATGGCCACCCTTTTCACCATGTTTGATATTGAGGTCGACCAGGACGCGTTGCGAGTAAATGGAATGCCAGAGCCAGAGCAGCGCGGGATCGGGGGGCTGCCGCCAGACAGGAAGTTCATGGTCCGGATGAGGAGAAAGTGAAAGTGAGGTTTCGAGGAAGCCTGTGTTAGCACTTTTTTGGTTCTCTTTTTTGGAATGTCCATGTGAAATGACTGGGGGATTTTAGGCGTGTTGCTCTTGTTTTTCATCAAGTCCAGTTTTTGGAGTCTTCCAGCAGTATCTATTGATCTTCAAGTTACTTTGCCGACTCTTTTTACTGCATAACTTATGGCCAACCCTGCTGTAGTTGATCCAAGTCCAAAGCCATTAAGTGAGTGCTAGAATATGAAAGTGAGGTGCAAGGTGGAAGTGAGATAAACGGAGGTCCATGCTGAGAAGACGGAGGTGAAGTTATTCCGAGATGCGCAGTTATTTGCTGACTCATCAGCTCATCAGCGGGACCTCAGGTGAGCCCCGGCTGAACCTGCACTGTTGCACATTTGAACCCCTTTCATTCACTTATAGGACTTAGTTAATTACTAGCTGCAAGTTTTCAAGCAGTCCTTCGACTAATTCACTTGATAAATTGTGAATACTTTAGAGAGAATCTTGCTGCTTTGCGCTGCCCATCATTTATCCAGATGATGAGCTCTTAATGCAACTCTCCTCACGTTGATAGCAAGCTCTCACCAGTTTGAAGGGTTGATAGCTGTCAAACAACAAATCTTTGCTCTAGTGACTTTTCATTTTTAGTTCTCGCAATGCCCCCTCTATTAGAGGAGTCTGGGGGAGTTGCAGCGAAATCTTCTTCCAATGGGGGCCAATGGGTGGTAATATCCGTTGACGATATGTTCAGCGATGGAGACGAAAAAGCCTGGCCTACAGACCCTTCCTATCTGCCAGAGGACCCAAGCAAGTATCTTGAAAAGCTGGCGAGAATGTGGGTGCAGCATAAGGGCGAATACAGGAAAGGTCAGTCTCCTGCCTCATTATATTTTTTCATGTGTTCAAAGAGTTTGCATGTTTTGGCAGGCTCAAGCATTGTTTCATGATGGTTGTCTCTATTGGGCTTCCCTATAACCTCTGCTTCAAATGAGAGCTTGATGTTCTGTGCATATCATATCTCTTGATTTTGTATTTGTTTGTTGGAATGCAGGAGGTTTTGGAGATTGCAGCAGGAGTCTTTCTTTTTGCGTCTACGTGACGTGGAACTCACGGCAACTACCATGTTATTACTATGATTTCTGCCAAACGCGTCTTCTTGGCTTGTTTCTTCCACTGTTCTTGTTCTCGCACTACAAATACTAACGTTCTGGACATTGCCTAGGCCAAAACTATCTCCTAAGCCAACTTCCAAAAGGTTACAAGCTTGTAGCCAAAGAGCGTCAAAGCCCGTCGACCACTGTAAGAGTAGGATGCGGGCTCTATGCTATGAGGCTTCCTTTTCCCTGTACTGACCATGCCCATCGTAGCGCGATAAATTTCTCGCAGGCCATCCGTCGGGAGTATTATTCAACTCAATCCCCAAGTTTTTCGACCATTTCCTGTATTTGATGAACGGCGGGGCCTCTTCATGCAGCTGTGACCTTTGCAACGGTGTGGGACGAAAAACTGTGGTTGCGGACGGGATGCCACGGCGCAACAAGGGAAAACAGCCTGCCAAAAAGGAGAAGACATTGAGACGTGGTGAGTAGTTTACATGTTATTCAGGATATCCACATTCTGATTATCTTTTCTGCTAGGCCGCCGCCAAGGCAAAAGATACCTAGCCGAAGATGAAGAAGGAAATCAAGATGTGTTCAAGGAATTGGTCTTTAAACTTAAGATCAAAAAGACACTGGATGAACCCGTTGTGGAGAAGGATAGCATGGACTGGCGCGCAGAACGTGAACAGCTCGGTGACCATTTGACTCGAACCTACATGCAGCACAGCTTTATCCCGCGTGTGGGTGAGCTGGTCTTATGGTGCCCTGATCTCAAAGGCGAGGTGAAATTTGAACCTAAAACCAAAACGTTCCAGATGTTCTGTTCGAAAACGGGCAAATTCATAGGTACTCCGAACTGGCGAGCAGGTACCGTTGCGCAGGTGCCGGAAGAGCAGGTGGTACTGGGTGACATCTTCTTCGAAGCGGAAAAGTCAATGGCTGTCAACATGTCTGGTTTTCGCATCGAAACGTACCCCGACCCTAATAGCCCGAACAAGGCCTTTTCAAGTCAGTATAAATATGTGCCACTGAGCCACACGAGGCCATTCAACCTTTGGGATATCTACCTGCAGAACATCCCAAGCGAGGAGTTTCACCCATCCATCTCTTATGCCCTGACGATCATGCCCTCATTCAGTTTTCTCGAAAAGTATCATCTCAAAGGTACTTGGCCCGACGCGACTATTTACGCCAAAGGTGTTTACATTGGGGCAGAGCTTCTTGCCCAGGGAGACACAGTCCGTTTAGTGCCTGAAAACATTGACAACTCCAATACCTACGAATCAGTTACCGATGTTCTAGTAATTGAGAAGATTGGTCTACGACTTTACAATTGCGATGCTGACCTCAACTCCCCACTACTTTGTGAAAAGATTGCCCCTCGCACTTTCGGAAGAGGGTTTACGCGCTCAAAGGAAAGGGCCTATCGTGATCCTTCCGCACCAGACGAAGAGCCAAAGCCATTGACCGAGGACGATGTTTATGAGCTCTTTGAAACTGTATCTATGCGAGAATATGGGCCGTGGTACCGCTTACATCGTCCCGGAGATACAATGGAGGTCTCCATTAACCAAATTCTCGGTCGTTGCTTTGAATCAGAATACATGGGGCTGATGCTTTCCTGCCAGCATCTCGGTCTTGATCTCGAAGGGGTCCTAGCTGGACGCGAGTACGGTCGTGAAACCGACAACCGTATTCCCGAGCATAGGGAATGGTTCGCCGGCGACTTCCGTCTTGAAACCCTTGCCCTCGAAACATTCAATGGGATTGAGGTTGGGAAATACGATGAGGCTCGAGACTTGAACATGTGGCGAGCTAATCTTCAAATCATCGACGGGACCGCCACGGCTGATGATTTGTGGGATGCGAAACTCCCTCAGGATCATCATGGTCGTCGAAGGGAAAACGAAGAAGACATTATCGGTGGCAAAGCAGAATCTTCACAATTCAGAAACATGGGAAAGACAAGTTCGATGGTTAGCACTGCGTTGGCTCCTGCCGAGTCGTCAACCAATGTCACCTCGGTACATGGTACTCCGCCTGACGATAACTTGAATGACTATGGGGACGAAGTCGGGGAAGCAATTTGGGGAGAAGAAGAAGACGAACAGGATGAGGAGCCGATGGATTCGAGCGTCGGTAATCATGGAAAGTCACCGGCTCAGTCTGAGCAGAGCGAGGATTCTCTCAACGAGTTGTTACAGATGCCTACAACTGTTATTCGCGGTGGCACGGAGGAGGCCGAGGGCGGCGACTATATGCCATCATCCCCTGAACCGATTGCAAAGCGTCGCAGGCAGTGAAAGTTCTTCTTGATATCCCCCTTGAGTTCTTTGTTTTTCCAGATGGCAACTGCCATATGGCGAAGGGCACATCTTTTTCCCTCCGCCGGTGGATCTTGGGTTTCAGCCTGCAAACTGACATTTTCGCGTTGGTAAGTAGATACAGCTTTTGCAACCAAATAGGCGGGTTAAAATGCGTTATGGGAGGGAATTAGTCGAATTTGGCGTCGCAAGATCTCGGGTTTGGTGCGTCTCCTCCCATTACACCTGTAATTGCAGGGCTACTTTAATCGTCTACTGGATGTATTGCGGATGGTGAAGGGATTTCTTCTTTTCTTGTTCTCTTGTTCTCTTTTTCTTGTGTATTAAGACCTCGACGTTGTGCCCTTAACAATCGGTAGCTCATGCAAATACATCTTCATGAGTCGCTAAATCTATGAAAGTGGTGTAATGATCTGAAAATTATCATCCAAGATGATTGCATGGAGAGCTTCTATGACACACTCTAAATAGTTCGGCGAGACACATACATGTGCCAAGTCATAAGTCACCGCACCCCCTCTGTGAGCGGCACTTTTGAATCTTCAATATTTCAATGAAACTGTATGGTAGCATAAGAAGAGTACCACTAAATTGTAGAGGAGCGCTTGGGCTATCCAATGTCTGGTTTAAATTTTATATCATACGGGCGTGGACAAAGATACGGGTGGAACAAACACCGGTAGTTTTGGCGAAGGTTTGATGCGCTCTAGGAGAGTAGATGTTCAAAATAACGATAAATTATCAATATCTTATTATTTCCCCAGAGATTCTCTACAGTCTGGTGGTTATTATTTGCTATGCTGTCATATAGTTTCGGGGAGATATCAAGGATTGAAAAGTACCGCTTTTGGCGGCTTTTGGTGTTGAACATGGGGGTGCGGTCACTTCTGACCTAGTACTGTAGCCTACTGGACGCGACATGTCGGAGTGGTTAAGTTAGGCAACAAGCTCTGGTGGGAGGTGGGCGTTGGCGCTCCTAGGCAAGCCCCGCATCGTCATTACAAACCGTTACTACAGCTACTCCGCAAAAGTCCTGCAACCACCCCACCTTTCCACCAAAACTGACATGTTCTGATAGAGCTTTTCTCAGCAAAATTATATGAAAGCAGCATTTGATATTTACATAGCCTTTAAAACTTCACTTGCGCTCTGTGTTAATATTTTTTTCCACTTTTTAAAATTGAATGTGGACGAACTTGCGTGGCCCGAAGTCATGTCAAGTTTGGCTTGGGTCGGATTTATATGTAAAACGAGCCAAATCAGGGCCAAAATCCGACCCCCTCACATAAAGGACCTGTAGGGTCAACAACCATAAAATTACTGAAGGTGAAAGCAATAGCCCGTCATATTTCATTGCTGTACACGTACTGCTGGATTTTTGTAGAATTTCTTTGCATATAAATTTTCGGAGGATTCGGGGGTTGAAAATTACTTAGTTTATTCCACATAGTTTCGGTCTGACCACCTTTTCGGGCCTTGAAATTCAAACCCTCGCCTTCAAATCAACAAAAGTCTTAGCTTTGTTATTTCCCTCAAAGCTACAAAATCATAAACTTACTCCGACCCGTAGTTGTTGAACTTTTGCGTTGCAAAACAGCGCGGTCATTTCTTGAAATTGGCTGGTTGCAGGACTTTTGCGTTAGTACTGTAACCCCCCCCCAATGAGCGCCCCGAGCTTGGCCTTCGTGATGGCTGGCGGCACAAACTCGGGGAACAACTCAGGGTAGCCAAGGGTGCAACAATTGCAATAGTTGTCCGTATGCACAGTAACTACAGGGCACGAACAAGACAATGCTATCCACAGCGTTATGTCATTGCTAAAAAACAAGAAACGAGGACCAAAAGAAATCACAAGCGTATGTGCAATAACTACAACGTAGTTAACTAGGTATGCGCGTTCAATGATTCCTATCAACAACTTCTCTAGCAAAATCGGCAAATGTCTTCCCTTCCTCAACCTCCTCTCCCAGATTCGGCTGCGTAAACACTGCTAGCGTATTGCGGGCAATCCGTGCTTGTCCCGTTGTCTTCGCGCCCTTCACAAAATGTGGCACTGCCTTGAACTTGCCTTTGGTGATACGCTCCAGTGCCTCTCCCGTCTGAAAGGCTAGGCAGTCCTTTGGTATATTCACTTTGACAACATCCCCGGTTCGTGAACGGATATACAAGCCTGCCCTTGGGTCGGGAGATGCAGCAAGCTCTGGGATGGGGCAGGTCTTGGAGGGGTCTTCACCTGGAGGGTTTGCTGCTTCGTCAACGAACATGGCAGATGTGAGGCCCGTGAGACATCCGTGGTCAAGATGTGTTGCGCACCAATCATCTTCTTCGGCAGCAAATTCTAAATTTGCATCATCTCCTGCTGGGGCAGGAAAGTAGTGTAGCAATCGCGCTTTGGTCGTTAAGCTGGTTTTGACCACATGTTCAAGGTAGCCTGGTCTATATCCGTCAATGTTAGCCTGCGCGTAGCGATCGCATGCCTGAGCAACGAGGACTGCCGTGTCGATGATGAGATTGCACAGTTCCACCAGACTTTGGTGAAATGTTGGTAATCGGTCACTCGGTGGCCATATATTTGGGGCAGTGTACTGCGGAAAATCAGGAAAGTTCTCAGCGGGAGCGTTTTGCAACTCCGGGTTCTGATAGAATGCACAGTTGACGTAGTAAGATCCTTTCAGAGTATCAAAACGACCTGATCGAAGAGTTTCTTTTCCACACGACCAGCCAACCAAGTACTTCGCTTCAGGACTGGTGAGCGATTCTGTTGACTTATCAGACGCGACTCGGATGGAATCTCAAAGTGGAGGGACCTCACCTAGTTCATCTTCAGGCAACGACGCGAAATATGATGAATTCGACAGGACCTGAGCTCGCAGGTCTTTGAATTTTGCGGGCAGATCCTTTATGATAAGGATCCCCAAGGATGAAGGGCCAAAGGCTTCTGTCAGAGTCTCGAACGGAACGGAACCTGGGATTGAAACCCCATCAGCAGGCACGGGCAATCAAGCTGATTGGAAGCTGTGCTCCCTTTACCTTCAATGAGCTGCTGCAGGCTTACCGTGACAGCCTGCGGTTGCTGAGTTGAATCCACCATCGTAACCAAGTAGAGCTGTGAGCTCCGTAGATTAGATTCAGAGCCTTCTATTTAACATGAAAGATAAGATAAAAATCTTGCTCCCAGGCGCAATTCTTCGAGAAGTTCAGAAGAATTGGGGGTTCGTTCCCCGCTCCCAGGACAGAGGTCACGGGCGCCCACAGTTATCCACACCGTAGGTGAGCGCTAGTTATGCAGCACCCCGGACGGATGCAGCAACTCACAGCCCACGCCCGTCGGTATGGCAGCACTGTGAAACAGCGAAACATTACTATTCCCACCGTCTAGGTACTCGGTATTCTCATCGTAGAAACAAGACCTAGTGCATGATCGTTGTTGCCGCTACCCCGTATAACCAGCACGTATATTTCCTGCTATTAATTTCACCATACTCATAAAGACCAAGCAACAATATCCTCGAGTTTGAAAAGGCGTTGTCAACTCAAAATTTGGACCGGTAGCTACGAAGAATACCATCTTCGACTCCTCTCTCCTGCTTCGTTCCGTTTCTTCTCCGTCTGGGGCTTATGGCTTAACTATATCTGCTAGACATCATGAGTTTTAGGTAGCCATCTTGACACCGTTATCCGTACCTCCCATGGTTTCTAGATTTTGCTGTACATACATACACGGAGCCTTCGATGCTGGCTGTTGTTTCTAGGATTCGTCAGCGGGGTTGTTGTGTCTTTTGGCGCTGGGAAGCCAACCAAGGGCAAGCCCGGCTTGGCTGAACGGGCGCCCGTGGCCGAGCGATCAGCACTATAAAAAGTCAACTTGCCACAATAATAATCAGTGAACAGATCGTCGGTTCATCGACTTTTCCATCCCGAGATCACAGACACTTTGTTTCGATACTCGTTTCTGCTGAACTTTTCAGCTTCGAGTGGCCGTCGCAGTGACAGCAGGTCTGTAGTGTCGGCTGGACGGGGTTGTGAGGACACTGCTCTGGCGTGTTACCTGAGTGCTCGGCAGCTTCGCGATCTGTTGTGGCCTGTGAACGACTCAGCAACGACTCAGCGAGGGGTTCTATAAAAGTTTTCAAGCAACACCAGAGAACCCTTGAACTTACACACATGCGACTTGTTTTGTTCATTGATATCCATGGTCTTTCTGTGAAGAGGAGATACCCACCAGTTCAGCAGTTCAGCATATCCCTTACCATTATCCTCAACAGCTCAGCATATCCTTTAGTCCTTTACCTTGTTCTTTTTATAACAAGTTTGCTTTTGTCACAACCCTTGTCCCCAAGAATCAGTGAATATTTTTTTCTGAGCTCTCACAAACACGTGCTGAAGACATTGACGTTGTTGTGAAAGAAGGAAATCATTCACTATCAGAAAGATTACCATACCAGATTAGGCCTTGCCTTGTTTTCCATACCTTCACGTGAGTTATTACGTGACTTCCCCTAGCAACAGATCACGGGGACTAACATATAAAAGGCCACCTTCTCACTTTCGAATTCTTCTTCTCTTTTCACCATGCCCTCCTTCGAAGAGATGATTCGCTCTCGGCTCGAGCGTCTTCGTCAACAACAAGCCGAAGACTTGACCCAAGTCTCTCGTCAAGAGATCTGGGAGATGGACTCGGAGGAGTCAGTCAAGGAGGAGGCCGTCGAAGCGGACGCGCTTCCAACTGTGTCTGGAGATGGCCAGGCCAGTTTGAAGCGCGTCCGTGAAGACGGTACGCCAACCCTCCAGTCTGAAAACCAGGCAAAGAGGGCCAAGGAGAGCCTCGTGTGCACCTGTGCGGTCTCCAGCGATTGCCAACTCGCTGCGAGAAACGGTGTTCAAGATTGTCGGCGGGCCTTGGGCCCTATTCCTCGAAAGTCCAAGGTGACAAAAGGTCCCTTGGTGCCAACAAAGCCAAAGGCTGTGTAAGTCTTATGTATCTTCATCAGACTATTATGTTACATATACTAATTATCCTCTTAGTCCGTCGCGTCCCTTGTCAACGAAGCAGCTGGCAAAGGCGAAGCGAAGCAAGGATGAGATCCTCGAGATTCTCAAAATTTTTAACAAGGCCAACATGGCAGCTCCGGGTGCTCGCAATTCCATATTCAATCAAATGAGGAATTACGTCCAGCAATTGCCTTTTTGTGAGGCACACCCTTGTCACTACGACTACATCAGGAATAAATTTCTTGATCCCGACACCGGTCTTTCGGCAATCGTCAATGCACGGATCGTTCCGTGGGACATCAAATTGGATGTCGACATGATTCGCTTGCGCTGGGAGAAAGGAGATCTCGAGATTGATCTCGATCGCGGTCTCATCACCAAGTCCGGAAAGACTGTCAGCCGCAGTCTCGATCCCGGTTACGAATTCAAGGTCTCTTGCCTTTACATTGGAGAGGGCAATCTTCGAAATGGCCAGTGGTTTCCCTGGCAATTAAGTGCTCTTCGAGATGGAGCTCACGGTGAAACGGAAGCCGGCATCTGTGGACGCACCGGACTCGGTGCTGTCTCCATTATTCTCAGTTCCGGATCTGCATATGCGGACAGAGACGAAGGCGAGACCATTACTTACTATGGCACTCACGGCAAAGACGGTCAAATCTCCGGTGGCACCAGTCTCCTCCTTGAATCTGCAAAGAAGCAGAACGACATTCGGGTCTTGCGCAGTTCCAAGTTACCTGCAATGAACAAGTACCGTCCCGCTGTTGGCTTCCGTTACGACGGACTTTATCGAATTGTCGACCACGACCTGATGCAATCGACCACCATGCTCTACTGTTTCAAGCTGGTGCGTGTTGAGGGACAGACTCCGATCCGTTACAGTGGACCGGAGGCCAGGCCAAACCAGAGGGAGATCGACGGATTCAAGCGACTCCAGAAGTTCATGTCAAAGTCCCACAAGGACTAGGTCTGGGTCTTGCTTTGAGATTTTCGACAACTGGTCTTGGGGATATTGCATACGGGGTTTTATGACTGCACCATTTTTTCTTCTTTTTTTATGATACACCTTGACTAAATTGTACCAGCACTAGGATGTATTGTTTTCTTAGTTGGGTTTGGGGGGTTGGTTTGTCTCTGCATGCTTTTGACTTTGTACCCTATCTGGTGGAGGGAGGATTTTTCATGGGTAACATTAAGCTGCAGATATTTCTGTTTTTAACGATGGTCTACGGACGATTATGAAATGCTAGAATGGCAAAAGGATTTTTTACACTCATCTTTCAATCCACTGAATTTTGTTGACTCTTTCTTAAGTAATAATAAGTATGAGGGGCCTGAAGCCATTCGGGAAAGAAAGATACTCATCTGACATATTGAGATGAGATGCTTTGCGAGTAGGATTTAAAAGAGCCCCAGATCAGTATTTCAAGACAAAGCGTCATTCAGGTATTGGGAAGTAGTGATATCAACCAATCCATTGTACGTCGCAGCTCCAACCCGCATCCCTGGCGAGTAGTAGACATCCAGCTGACGATAATTTTAGTCAGACCATATTTCATATTCTGTGCCCAGTGCCCAGTGCCCAGTGCCCAGTGCCCAGTGGCCAAACGCCCAGCTCCAGCTCCAAGTCCATCATGCCCCCATGCACAAGAAAACGCCATAAAAAACAAAGACAGCCCAAAAGGAACGAGTAACAGACTTAGCCTACACATTATTGGCGAAGATGTGCTTATAGAATAACTTTCGTTGCGTCTTTCGGATGACTCTCGCTTGGACAATAGGGGCATTTGAATTTATTGCCCTTGCTCAGTCTCATAAGAGATTCTTCAGCGACGACGTGTCCACAGGGCATCATCATAGGTGGGTTTTCATCGGTGGTTTGTTCTTTGGATACTGGGCAGACAAAAATAGAGTGGAAGAGATAGGATGGTGGAAGGGGAATTTCGACCTAAAACATGGAAGGTTAGATATCACAAGTAAGGGCAAATTCAGGCGAATGGGGGCCTTACTGGTAGTTCGTTTTGAGAAGTCCATTCGGTACGTTTCTCTTTCATGATCGACTGTAGCTTCAGAAGCGTGGGAAGGGCAATTGCACCAGCAGTGGCAGCAATGTACACCGGCGAATCAGCAGAGAGACCAAGCAGAGCGCAAAATTCCCGAGTAAACGCCGTAGCAACATCGGACCATGCCCACGGATTATTGAAAATAGATCTATATGGAGACTGTTCAAGATTCGGACAAAAAGCCATAGCACCCATCAGCTGCTCGACCTCGCGCAGATGTCTGGCATGGAAATGGTGAAACTCCTGCCTCGCATAGTTGAGTGCAGCCGCTCTGCCAGCTATCAGCGTTGTATTGCCGTTTTTGCCCCCGTGAAATAGCCAAACAAACTGTAGCCGGCAGAGCTCAAACTCGAGATTACTTCCCCGCGCCTCCAGTTGGAGACGATGCTCTCGTGCCCAGGTGATGGCAGGAAGAAGATTTTGTTCCTCGGTCATCTCGTGTAATATTCGATACATCAATGTGAATTGGTTTCGCATTTCACCAGACTGTAGTTCTTCCAGTTGTTGTGCCACATCGGCGAGTTGATTTGCGTTCCGTGCATCCGCCGAGAACTGAGTTGGAGTGGGATTTGCCGCTACTTCTGAGAGGAAGGTGGAAGCTACGGAAAATTGGCCCTCTCGCAGCAAATGCATTGCAATTGCTCTGTTTACGAGAGGCGGCTGCAGCAACAAGGCATCATAATCGGTGCTCGGGAGAGGTTTGTCTTTGAACAGCTTTACAGAGATATCTCGCCATTAGCATCTACCCCGCGTGACACGGCCCAGGTCGCCTCACCTTGTCCAACGCTCTGCCATATTTGTTGAGGGCTGTGTATGTCTCTTTTAGGCTGTCGTTAGTTGTATCGAAGGATGCTTTGACAGGATTTTGGAGCTTCGCGAGGGTTATCGAAGTGGAACTTGGATCTATAATGCCACATAGTTAGCTACCGCTTTCATGAAATGGCGACAGAAGGCCTCAGGCCAAAACCCCATATGGAAGATTTGGACAGTCACAGAATAGACATACCCCTTTCAATGGCATCTCGTGCCTCTTTCAGGAGGTCTATAGTGGCCTGGACATCATGAATGCTCTTGAAGTTCTGGGCCCGCTTGAACAAGCGTTGATGCTCCTTCTGGAGGAGCTCCATTTCCAACACTGTCTGAGTTCAGGCGGTTGGGTTCAGCTTTGGGGACACATTTTCCATAGAAAAGTGGTTTGCAGCGTCGTCAGGCGTGTGCACTTGACATCGGTGAACGAGGTGTCAGGGGAGAGAGCGTTTGAATGCAATGCACTTCACTCCACGCTTAACCACGGGGAACGTCACATGGCATGCTCTGTCTCTGTAATATAAATACTTGTACTGTACTAAATATATCGCTCAATTTTGGTTGACTGTGGTTGGCCGAAATTAACAAGTGTCCTTGCGCAACCCAATGGCAGTTTGTATTTACGATCCTCTGAAAATTACACAGCCATTATTTCAGCAGCAATACGGTTAGTTGCACCTGTGACGTCGGTTGAGAATTGGTGTGCAAAACCATCATCACTCACTGCAGTCAGTTCTCTGCACCACCGCAACTTGTCAAAGCGTGATCACTGAACCTAGATTGCAGAGAGTTGTATGAACTACAATGCCCTTTCTGATATGACGCTATGATGGCTCTGGCTTCTGGGGTGGGGTGTCAGCTATTTTGGAATCGCTTCAGGAGACACCAAACCACAATACGTTGGGATATTCGATCAGCCTCTGAACAAGCGATATAGATACGAAAGCAAATTCCTCCTCTTATCACCTATCACAAACTATGGCGCATCGCAGCAGCCTTGAGTTGACTCCTCAGCGTCATACAACTCCAGCTCAGGGCGGATCTGCTACATCTGCCGAAAAAGCTCAACCTTCAGCAACATCGCAGTCCTCGGGCCCAGTTGCGACCCCTTCTCCAGAGGAGGGCTACGAAAGGCTAGTGTTTACGGATCCCGTTGCGTTTAAATGTCTTGAAGAAGACCCGTCGACCGTGCTGGTGCAGAGACGCTGCACCTTGGTTGGCTACGAAATTTACATCGTTGAACAATGGGCCTGTTCAAGAGTCCACCCGACTTTTGTTATCAATACTTATACTGGAAACCCTTCACACACCGCAATTGCTGGTGTTCTCAAGATACCCAAAAATGAACAGCTCTGGTCCCCGAGGCTAAGAGTCTACTTCAATACCATCGCCCAATGTCATGCGAGGCGGCGCGAGACACCCCTGGGAATACTGATGGTGACCAATTTGAGCAATTTCCCTTCTTCATTGACTGTCATTGATGTCCCAGAGGGTGACGTGAGAAATTACCGGGAAGATTTCGTGGTCAACGTGAACCTGAAGCGACTCGGTTGCTCTGGGAGGGCAGGTTTGAATTTAATGCGCCCAACGCCAGCAACTGAAGCCAAGTTTTATCAGCTCTATCGAACGAGTGAGCGAATACCCCTATTTACGGCGGTAATTGGCCTGGTTAAGCTTTGCCAGATGGCCCTGAGCGTGTTTGATAGGCTGGCCTCGGAGTATGTCGACGGCTTGCTTTGTGACGTGACGGAACGAGCGATCAACGACTGGTGGACCGATATTGGGACAGAGCTTTTCAACATTGAGCCAAACGATGGAGTACTTGGGCCAACAACTGTTTCAGCGTTGCTTGGAACGTTTATGGGAGCAAGAAATCGACTTCACGCATGGGGCGCACCTGTTGCTAAAGATCCGTTTGATCTAGAAACCCTCAAAAGAGGTATTGGGAATTTTCAGAAAACACAAAAACTTGAGAAGACGAGAAGACTGGATAGACAGACCCTGGATAAACTGCATAGAGCGACAGCCAAAGCCGCAAGTGGGGAAGGCTGGGCAGTCCCACGCGCAGTCAAATCCACGGTGGCAGAGCTTGGTGGGAAAGGAGGGGAGATGGTCATGGGAATTGTTGGAGGACGTGACAAAGCCGGTATTTCTGATATTGAGACTCTGGATATTGTCCGATTTGTCCAGTTGGTTTTTGGTGAACGGGCTAAATGGTTATGGCACGGAAAGCCTCGTAAAGCACACACTGATCCTTTCCGGAACGATGCTGAAGATGATGAAACGAATTTACCAAGAGATACTTGGGGCAGCAAGAGAAAAGAAACCGGTAGCGGCATCACGTCTGGCCGTCCCTCCCTGGAAACCGAGCAGTCTTGGAAAGTTACAGAGACACCAACAGCGACTGACAGCAAAGAGCAGCACTTGAAGCAGACGCTCAAAAAATCAGTGAGCGTCAAAGTATCAGATGCTCGGGCCGGGCTGGGTCGGTTTAGAGATGCTGTTGTACCTGGTCTCCGTTCGAACCATCATCACCACAAGCAATCCAAGGAAGGCATTGATGCCGATATCGATCTGCCTTATCAACAAGTCGCAGATCCGCGATCGCTTCGTGCTGGAATCAAGGGAAAACCAGACGGTAACAAACATACAGGAGCTCACATGACAGTCTCTGGAAATATATACATGGATAGCGAACGGTCTGAGCCCTTGTCGAACCCCTTGAGCAATATTTCGGTCAGCGAGGCAGAGCGAGTGCCAGCCGACTTTCCGAGTCAGTCTTCACGGTCTGATGACAAGCCACAAGAACAGTCACCATGCGACGAAGCGAGCATGGAGCCACAGAAATCTTCTTCCATGTCGGACAAGCCATCTAACAAGGCTGATCGAACCAAGGAACGCGTGGTCGTCACTCGGCTGCTTCAGCGACCACTTAGCTTCTCGTTGATCCCAAAGGGAGAAGCACCATTGAATACACATTTCCGTTCCCGTCGCCATCTGTCTTTTAGCATAGTCGAAGAATCTATGCTTTGCTGGAAGAACGTTGCGGAGATTGAGCCCGCAGATCTCAAGCCAGACCCAGCCCTGGCGGATTACTTGCTATACGAGGATCTGATGACCGAAAACGAGAGGTCACTTACCACCTACATTGCTGGCTTGGATATGGGTACGAGCGCTTGGGTAGAAAATCAGGTCTCGGCAGTGGAGGATATTGACAATATCGCCCAAACCCGTCTGCAAGAGCTGGATTCGATCTATCAAAGCAAGCATGCAGAGCACCAGGCGCTGCAGGCGAGTACTGCCGATCTGATTGCAAAAGAGAGTCGGAGCTTGTTGGAACATTCGAAAAAGCTGGAGACGCTGGGTGCAAAACTGGACTATGAGGTGAACTCGTTGCAATCGAAAGTCGAGGAGGTGGAGATCGGCCTCGTCGACTATGAGCATCATATCAAGGCGTTGGAAAGTAGGATACGAGCTTTGATCAATGATGAAGAGAAATTAGGCACATCATGGCTGGAATGGGGACGACGGCTTTTGACCCGGGGATCATGATGGTCCTGTTGAACTCCAATGCATCTACAGAGTAGACGATGTTTATACGGAGTATCCTTTTTTGTCAATATAGTATACCCCAGCGTGAATACATACAAATTCACATTGATGATCTAATGGTCATGAAAAGAGAGATTTCAGATTCCACAAAGCACTGCTTTACCGCACGGGGGTCACAGAAGCAATGGATTGCCATGCATAGTATACAGACAGAAAAGGATTCCGAGACCTCACAATCTCCACCAGGAACCAATCCAAGCTTAGCCAGACAGACAGACAGACAGGAGCCCACGATCGCATAACTACTGTACCAAATACCAAGATGTAAGAACAAAGAAACAACCAAGCCAAGCCATCTAATATTCAAACAATCCCATTAAAATGTTGAATAATAGCGAAAAAAAAACACCCCTCCCGCAAATTTACATCCCAAAACCAGAACCGGCACCTGGCTGTCCTGCACCACCAGCTTGACCTTGTAGCTGGCCCATCTTCTCTGATACTTTCATGTGGACGTCGAAGAATTTGGAGACGCAGCGGTCGAGGCAGACGGATTCACCCTTGTTGAGATCGCCTTCGCGGTAGTCGGGGGGGATGCATTTTTTCATGCAGGCGGCATTTAGCCTAGATAGGAGAAAGATACGGTTGTTAGCATATCATATATCAACCCATTGAGCTGAGCGGGCGTGGGACAGGACACGGAGAGTTGGGAGGAATTGGCGGCCGTGCGCCAGAACGTGAAGAAAGCTGGGAGGAGGAACGGGGTTGGGGCTCGACAAGAAGAACGAGTAAGACATACCGGTTAACCATGTCTGTGATCATTTCGAATTCGAGCTCTGCTCGTTGGATCTTCTCTTCCGAAGATACCTGGGGACGGCCGCCGAAGAGGAAAGACATGCTGGGCGAGATGGAAAGGAAGAAACGTGCGGAGACTTAGGTGGGCAATTGTTTCTTGAGAGTCAGACGCGATCCAATGCGTCTAAATTGAGCTTTGTTTGTAATGTCACGGAAGAGGAGGAAAATGATGCTGTTCAGCTCGTCGTCAGTCTCGTTCGTTCGCGGCCAATGACAAAATTTGGAGTCGGCGGGAAGCTTGGTCGCCGGCCCTATGATGACCCGGCGTGACTTTCAATCCAGAAATCTTGCCGGAGACAGTGGGAGGTGAATTCGCGATTCTATGCTGAGAATATCTATTGCTGCTGCTTGATTGATCCGGCTGCTCAATTGTACTCCGTGACATGCCATAGAATTGGAAATTCTCGAGCAGATGCGACCGGTCTGCTCCCTTCGTGTGTCCCGGCTGTGTCTGAACGGACTGCCGAAAAGGTATGAATCTCCGCCGCAACGTAGAATAATAACCCATTGTGTTTGCAGGAAGCTTCACGGGGAACATTTAGCCTTCTATCTGCTAACTGTATGGTCTGTAGATGTCCTCGAATAAATCCCCGTGGGCTAACTGAGACTCAATCGACGGTGCGACACCGAAGACTACACCCATCCCGTCCATATTCGAGCTCCGCCGCCAGCGGCAAAAGCGCCCCCGTAGAGCTTGCGAACAAGACCTCCCCTTCTCGATGGAATCGAGTCGAAGAGGTGAAGAATGCCTATTCCAATCCATATCCACGACTAGCTGTTAGTCCGCAGTCCACGGACTGTGAGCAGTTCCGCTCCAAGTACAACCACATTCAACCAAATGAGACGCTGGAAGACGAGACTGTGGTTCTTTACGGTATGCCCGAAGCCATTGAGGCATAGCAGCTCGGTTTGGGATGAATGACTTAGACTACTAGGTAGAATACGGTCCCAGCGGACTGCTGGGAGCAAGTTAGTGTTCTTCGATCTCTGGCAGGATGGTCATAAAGTGCAGGTGCTGTGCAATCAGCGGATCCTGGGGCTTGTGGGCATATCGCCAGAAAAATTCAGAGAGTTCTATCACTTGCTGCAGAGAGGAGATGTCTACTGTGAGTTTCCCTTGTCTCGACTGTACTCCGCGAACTGTTTTGCTAACCCCATCGTCGAATCAGCTATCGTCGGAAAACCACATCGGACTGGGAGGGGGGAATTGACCCTCTTATCCAGTGAGTTACCTACGTTGATGTCGCCATGTTTACATGACGTGCCTGTCGATACAAAAGAACACGAGGTATCTCCGTATGAACGTCACGTTCAATTCCTTGCCGACCAGGGGGTAGCCGATATCCTCCGGGCGCGGTCATCGATACTTCAACACATTCGCAATTTCTTTCTCAACAAAAACTTTGTTGAAGTGAGTACACCGATAATCGCCTCCGCTGCTGGAGGAGCGATTGCAAAACCGTTTAATACCACAGCATCGGAATCGCCAGAGCAGCCCCTTGCCTTGAGGATCGCACCAGAGTTATGGTTGAAGCGCCTCATTGTAGGAGGGTTTGATAAGATATTTGAGATCGGACCTTCTTTTCGTAATGAAGGTGAGTTCACGGTCGCAGCAGACATCTACAGTTGCTGACATACCTCAAGGTCTTGATCGGACACATAACCCAGAGTTCACGACGTGTGAATTCTACCAAGCATTCGCCGATCTGGAATTCCTAATGCGAATGACTGAGGATCTTCTGTCAGGACTGTCGCAAAATATTCGCGAATTGAATGGAAAATTAGGAACGTTGCACCCGACAGATGCTGATTTCAGCACATCTTTTCGCCGTCTAGACTTCATACCGGCTCTAGAAGGCGCCATGGGACATGCACTCCCTGACCTGAAATCTGAAGATGCCACTTCGAAAACGGTTGAGCTTTTTAAGGCTCTGGCCGTTCCTCTTCCCGATCACGTATCACTTCCCCGACTGTTGGACAAACTCTGCTCTACATATCTCGAATCTCAGTGCGACAATCCTACATTCATCATGAACCATCCCGAATGCATGTCCCCTCTCTCGAAAGCATACGTCCACCCAACGTGCCACCAGGTGGTCTCCGCCCGGGCAGAATTATTTGTCAAAGGGAAAGAAATTGTGAATATGTACGAGGAAGAAAACTCACCCTTTGAACAAAGGCGCAAGTTCCTCGACCAGCTTTCGTACCGGGATCCTGAGAATCCGGGGGAACTCGACGAGAGTTATCTCCAGGCGCTGGAATGGGGCCTCCCGCCAACCGGGGGATGGGGTTGCGGTATCGACCGGCTGTGCATGCTGTTGACGGGTGCTCGGCGGATTGGGGATGTTCTGAGCTTTGGGAACTTGCGGAGCGTGACGAGGCCTCATGTGCCAAACACCCGTCCTCGTGAGGATGGGTTGTAGAGCATGGGATCCTCCACGTATACTTTTTACGATGTGGCCAGGCATGACTCATCATAATATTATAACATACTCTGCTCCAGAAACAGGGCGAGAAATATATGACATATCCCCATCTGTAACACCTCCAATTAAGTCCCAGCACCGCTACGCAGGGAGGCGTCCCTGTTCACTGATGCCGGGACAGCCTTACAGAGCAATTCTCCCAGGTTGTTCTGGAAGTTCACTTCGGATCCAGGATAAGTTGCATGATCCATGTTGCCGGAGAGCGTAACGTGTTGAAACGCTGCCCTCCGGCGGCATAGCCAGGGAAGCCCTTTGAACTTCAGGCACGACGACCCACATCGTTTTGTGAGCTATATTAATTTAGCCAGCCTCCTGGAAACCGCCAAGTAACTATTATTTCATGTGCTCTGAAGCCTGGATGGGGCCTGAAGGCCGTCGGAAAAGCAGTTGCCTTGCCCGATGGTTCAAAACATACAGACACACGCACACGCACATCTTGAAGGTGTCATGACAAAGAGACAGCCAGCCTGCAGTGATGCCTGGGTGCTCCTGCGTAACTTCCTCGAAGCCTTGGATGCGGCGGACAGCTGCGTCAACCACACCACACACAGTGCTGGAATCAGAAGACGAATAATACCTCGTCAAGCTCCAGCAGCGTTCCTGGCTGCCAAGGACGGACGGCATGCACTCTGTGGAGCAGTCGGGAGCTTCCCTTGACGGGGAACGGTGCCTTTCTTTTTGCCACGGGGGGGCGTTCGGGTATGTTAAATTGCACTCCTCTCCTCTCCGTAGCTCCAGCGTTCCTTTTTCTTATTCCCTAGGGGCCGAGGAGTTTGATGAGTGAACCGAGCCCCTGATTTGTTCCAGACGGCCATATAAGATTTAGCGTGTGTGGTGTGTCTTGCAAATTGTTGAAATTTTCTTCCTTTCGTGCTGTTGTCGGCATGGAATTGTGTATGTACTGTATGTCTGCAGTCTGGCTGGGAGCTTTTGCGGGATTCGAAGACTCGTTCACATCCGAGTCAGTCATCGTCCGTTGTCACTCTACATCGCGATGTCTTTGATTCGTCAGGCGGCGCTGATCTCCACTGCCAGCTCCCTTGCTGTTTGCGCTGTTGCAGCTCTCAAGGAGGGCCAGCACGCACTCTGATTGGCTACAAAATCCTACACGTGACCTCGTGTGAGTCACCTGAACTCGCGTCGCCGAAACCACTTTACACGTCGCATTCGGCTTGTTTGGGCTGCAGCCAGTCGCGTCTCCCGCCAAATCCGCCTGTCTCGCTTTACGGGCTGTGCACCAGCGTAGAAACCGATTAGTTCGCGAGAAAAGTAATAGAATCCAAGTGCTAAGTTTTGCCTGTAGTTCCTGCGGCCCGCACCACAGAGGATTATCCCTGGGTAATAAAGGAAAAAGGTATTTAAAGAGGTGTTGCCTCCCACGAGGAAATGAGACTTTAGTTTTAGGTCCTCTTCTCGAACCCCTGGCTGAAAATTTTCTGCTGCGACTATTCCTTTTTCCTCTCTGGTCAAAGCTCGGGCTCTCGATCCATTTAATTTTAGTTTCTGCCGAGCTTGTACTGTTTATAAAAGAGAGGCAGAGAGAGAGAGAAAACTGTTCCAGTGCTTCAGACACATTCTTGGGATATCATTTGGGTGAAACTCGGTCTCTTCAGCCATTAGCTTGGATCTTGCAGCGACAGTCAGACGAGCAGCCAGACAGAAAAGATATCAACACAATTCAGACAGCAGCCATGTTCGCCAGACGACCCTCGCAGTCTCACACTCGCTCGGAGAGCTTTTCGACGAAATATCGTGCCGGAAAAGCAGCCTCTCGATCGAGGAAGTCTTTCAGAGGAGGCGAGCCACCAGTCATCGTGAAAAGACCAGAACGAAGCATGAGCCTGAAGTCAGAGAGTCCTGTTAACAAGTAAGAGATTTATTCACCCAAAGTCTATCCAGTATTCCTTTCTGCTTTTCGTTGATTCAATTGCTAATTATGCTCTCTTGTCCTGTCTCATTTAGCAATCTAACATCAGCCATAGTCACCATCTGCGTTGGACGTGAACAGCGGCTTTTCGCGGCTCATGAAGAAATCCTATCCGTCTCACCCTTCTTTTCGTCTCGCTGCCGTGGCCAGTTCTTAGAATCAGGGAATAAACGCATAAATCTCCCTGAGGAGCAACCCGAAGTCCTGTCGTCCATCCTCGAATTTCTTTATAAGGGAGATTACTTTCCTCGTTTGATACATAATAAGCGGAAAAATACTTGGGAACTCGAAAGTGCAGCGGATAAAAACGGTGCTTCGGTACCTGTGGACTCCACGATCGTCAACCAGGCTGATGGGGCTATCATTCTAAAGGATACTGCTATCTAGTATGTCTGCAACTTTGCTGCTGATCGTGCTGCTGTTGATGGACGAACCAAGACTAACCACTGGGGAACAGTTGTGCAGCCGACCGTTATGGCCTCTCTGAGTTAAAACGTCTGGCATTACGAAAGCAAGGTCTCCAGTCCGCCATCCAATGCAGCACAATTCTCTCCAGTGCTCGCTTTGCCTATGCCCACACGCCCGATACCGACTCGAAGCTGCGTGCCCACTACCTGGCACTGATTATCCGGAGCCGATCGACCTTTAAGAGAAGTGGAACGATGCAAATGGAAATGGAGGCCGGTGGGAAGTTGTTTTTTGACCTCTTCGTCGCCATGTGCAATCATATGGTACGCTCATCATTGCTTGACTTTATCATCCCCTGTTAACTCTGGCCTAGGACGACATCACCACCCCTTCCAAATCGCCATTTTCTCGTTAGACAACGCCATCGACCGACACCACAGTCCTCTCTCCTCCTTAATAACAACCAACATTCTCCGCTCAGGTCATACCATTTTTCTACTTCGATAATTTACACCCTCGATTCTAATCCTACTCATGCGAACTCACCTCATTTCTAACCTATTCTGGAAAAAACCTCCTCTCCCACCTCGCCTGTATACTCTTAATACGATACCCGAAAACCTGATCGAACAGCAACTTCGACAACCGAATGTTTTCCAATTTCACCAACAGAATGACGAGACGGGTAGGCCCTGGAGGCCCTTTTCTCTTTTTTTTGCTTCGTATTTTTCACGGCCCTGGGACTAGGGATACTGGCGCCTTAGGATGCATCGTTTTGCTGTACTATATTTTTATTTAATACCCCTTTCTTCTTCTCATTTTCAGGCATTCCTAATTTGGTGGGCTTTCCCTTGCATGAGACGGGTTCAGCATTTTTATTTTCATTTTTGACATGTTCCGTGCTATTTTACATGCTATTTATCTAATTTTATATACCCCGGCGTTTTGGTTGCTACTCTATTTTGCAATCTACCATTCTCGCTTCTCATGACTCTTTTCTGCCGTTTGAGTTGGTCCTTTTTCAGCCGACTTTTTTATTCGGGCCATTTATTCCTACACTGTGTCTAGTACTAACCCTCCATCGTCTCTATTCTTCATCTTTCGGCCACTACAACCTCTCATCACTGTCCCCGGTCTAGAGTTTACTCATTCCATCCTCCTGCTAAACCATCAACTTAACGAATTCAAATATTCGCAACTATTCTAACTGCTAAGCGTTGAAGATATTGATCTCTGTTGTTGTCCTTTCTTTATGTCAGCGTTTGCTTTTTTGGGGAGTCGAATAAAATGCCTGGTGTGACCCCCTTCTGTAACGATACAAGGAAGAATTGTCAAAACATCAATTCAAATTAGCTAGGTTTTATTTAAGAAATGGATGTTGTTTGGGGTAGGATATATTCGCCCTTCGATTTGTTTCGCACAAAAGTGTTCTTGACATTATGCTTTGTTTAAGGACCTTGTTGCCTAGTTTTCGACATCTTCTGATGCATGTCGTGCCCGAGTACCCCTACCGTCGACTGCCTTTAAACGATTAGGTTTCACTATCCATCAGCAAATATTTGTGTTGCAGATGGTACGTATTTTCTAGGTGGGATACATGATATCATCAAACAAGGTAATCCGGACATGATCCGAGACTTTGTCGCCAAAAGCAATATTTGTGACCCTTCCCCCAGATGGAATAGGCAGTCAAATTCGACGCATGTCAAGGCCACTGCCCCTGCGTTAACCACCATCACCCGACTCACTCAAACCCCCGTTCCCGGAAACGCAGTCCCACCTTTACTCAAAACAAGCATGCCGCGTTCTCTGGCTATATACCCCTTCATAAGGTTCTGCACAGCAGCAAAAATTGTTAGCTTCTCGAACCAGCAGTAATCGCGTAAAAGATGTATCTTGTACTCACCTTGTAAATCAAATTCGCCATATAACACTCCACCTGATCAATCTCCATCCTCAACTTCACAGCAGTAAGCTTATCACTACCCTCCTTATCCCCATTTTTACCACCATTCTTCGGCGGCGAAACCACGTTTGGCACCGCCGCCTTCGTCCTCAACCGCACCGCCGCAACAAACTCCTTGATGGGCACACGCGTGCGCCGGATCGGCGGCATACCCGGCGTCGTCGGTGAGTCAAACCCACCCGCGAGGAATACTTTCCGGAATAGGTTTCGCACGGCGAGGTCGCGACCCCGTTCGAGGGGGAGGTAGATCATGCGTTTGGTGAAGGCGTCGCCGCCGGCGGCGATGGCGGCGTCGAAGCCGGCGAGATCGCCGTGACGGATGTGCTCGCAGAGAGGGCGGAAGAGGGCGTCGAGACGGGGGAAGGGGGCGAGGAGGCGATTGGAGGGGAGAGTGTTGGTGGTGACCATGTGGCAGGGGATGAGGTAGGTAAGGATGAGTCTGAACAGGGTGTTTAGTGAGAGCGTGGGGGGTGGAGGGTTGGAGAAACGTACTCTTTGTTTTTCATGGCGTCTCGGTGGCAGAGGTTCCAGGCGTAGGTTAGATGTTCTTCGGCCTTTATTTCAATCAGTCAATCATCATAATGAGCAACGCAATGAGTTGGGTTGTAAGGCGAACCTCTTTGTAAGCTTCTTCGAGGAAAAAAATGACACCAAGATAGTATTTGAATGTGACGATATGAGATTTGGGAAACGCCGTGAGAGGAGGCATATCCGCCTGCGACGCCTCCATTGCGTGCAGTAAACTTTTACAAGATGACGCGGTACCAAGCTACAGAATATCATGTCAGAACGGCGCTCGAGCATACAAGTTCGTTGCGACGCGCTATTTCATACCTTGAAATATGTCTTGAATGAAAGATTCACGGCATTATAAACTCCCCATTTACGAGATTCCTCAATCGGTGCCCTATTTCGTATATTCAGAATACGATCAAACCCGAATATATGAGAAAAAGGACGGCTGGGCTGTGGGCGTACCTGTCATGAAGACATAATGTGAATATCCGATTGATGATCCGCGAGGCTTCCTCCAAATTCTTGTTCTTATTTGAATCCGAAATCACATCCTCCTGGAAATTAGCTTTGGACGCATCCGGGTTCGCCTCAGCCTCTGCGTCCGCTTTGATGGCGAATATCCGCAGATATTTGCCGGCAACGTATAAACATGGCAATGTCCAGGCTTGAAATCCACAGTTCGCGTAGCCTTTTATGATATGATTGGCAAAATCCTTCCAATAGGCAAAGACGCGGTTCCAGGATGCCCTTTGCGGATTCTCCTCGAACTTCAACAGCTCGCCGGCTGTCTTCCAAAAGGCCACAAAGATATCGACCCAGACAGTGCGTTCTTGCTTGGGAAGTTTGATGCCTGTGGCCCGATCATCAAAAAGAGCGTATCGGATATTCGAGGCAGCATCTGCAGCATCTGTGAAATGGTAGAAAGAGTATAGTCGGTCTGGATCGTTGGGGGTATCAATGGGTGTAATCACACCAGCCAACGCCGAGCCAGAGCCGTTGAACTGTGCGTCTTTGAATTTTGCAAAAGTGGCCGTCATGGTAGCCACCAGATCGCTAATATTTTCAGTTAATCAAGTCCAAAAATCCACCCTTACAAGCACATCATTCTGCACCAAGCCTTTGCAACAAGAGGATTGATATCGAAATCGCGAGTTGTTCAGCGACGTTGTGCTGTGCTGATAAGCTGCCAAGCTCCCGATAAGCAGAAGATGAGTCTTGGCGCACCCAGTCCCGATTTGATCTAGCGTGGATTCCATGCTTGGTTAAGCGAAGCCCACAGCCCTAGCACAACAAAGTCGACAATTCTCGACTGTGGGAGTTCGCGGACGGTTCAACAATCAACGACACGACAACAAAATCCTCTCAAAGTAAGTTGATTCCATTGGAGGTGGCTAAACGCAGGTGCTAACATTGTTCTTCCAGATGGGTGAGTTCTGCCTTTTTCTTTTCGCCGGTTTCGCGTCCTTGCACTCTGCACGTATCTTTATTCGACGGGTGGGAAGAATTTTGGATGGAAAGAGGAGGGAGAAGGCCGGGGCAATGATCGGAATTCTTTTCGCGACGCTGCAGACATATCTGGACGTTTTGGTTTCTGTGAAGCAATCCTGAAGCTGCAGGATCGAAATTCGTCAACCAGAACACCCAATTTCAAACGACTCCTCGACACGGACATTGGAGAAACTCGTTTTGATGTCGATTAACTGGTTTATGCGGAGTCTGACATTATGAATTCTAGGGCGTCTCAACGAGTACCAGGTTATTGCGCGCCATCTGCCCACCGAGGCGAACCCATCCCCCAAGTTGTACCGCATGAGGATTTTCGCGCCCAACACCGTCGTCGCTAAGTCCCGATTCTGGTACTTCTTGATGAAGCTCCGAAAGGTGAAGAAGGCCAACGGCGAGATCGTGAGCGTCAACCAGGTACGTTGGAGTCCTTCGGAGCAGGAACCTATCCATACCCCCCATTCCGAACCGATTCTGATAGGAAGATTTTGTTTTAGATCCACGAGAAACGCCCAACGAAGGTCAAGAACTTCGGTATCTGGATCCGATACGACTCCCGCTCCGGAACACACAACATGTACAAGGAGTTCCGCGAGATGTCCCGAACTGATGCAGTTGAGTCCCTATACCAGGACATGGCTGCTCGCCACCGGGCCCGATTCAGCTCCATTCACGTATGCCAAATCTCACATTGGGTTTCAATACTTTGCGATATGCTAACAAACACCTGCAGATCATCAAAGTTGTCGAAATCGACAACAAAGACCTCATCCGCCGCCCCTACATCAAACAGCTCCTCACCAAGGATCTCAAATTCCCTCTCCCTCACCGTGTCGCCAAGCCCCAGGGCAAGAGAATCTTTGCCGCCTCGAGACCATCCACATTCGCGTAAATGGGTTGCCTGGAGGGGGTTCCTTTTCGTGGTGGAGGGTTCAACAGCGGGAATGGAGTTTGACCATGACTGCATTTATGTGACTGCAGGTTATATCTACGGCCATGCATAATGAGTCTGAAAGTGCAGCGTCTGCCAGCAATTGTAACCGATAGGGGTTAGATGGCTACCATACTCATCCTCCAGTTTGTTAACGAAACATATTTTTCCCAATTGTAATGATTCCCAAAACTACGCAGTTGTCAATTGGTGTTCCTTGTTTCTTGCTGCTCATGGTATTGATGCTTTCTTTCTCCTGGTAACTCGAGTCCATTCTGGGTCCTGACCAAACCTATTCAACTCCGTGTAAGGGCAGGGCGCGCATTCTAGAGCCGTAAAGTAGGCCACAGTACTCAATGTAATTGTTATGTGACTGATCTTCCTGGAGAGTGTAGTTCTCGTTGATCAATTCAGAATCTCTGAACACACGCTCCATACACTTCCTGGGGCAGTACAACAGCCCAGAGAAATCCGAACAATTCGACTCTTCGTGTGCAGGCTTCCCGCTAAATAACGTCATTTTTGGCGCTGGTTTGCGCAATTAGGTTTCGTTTTCCCGCACCAATATCCGTAACCAACTGTCCGCTGCTTTACCAACACTCCCCATCCCTCCTCAAGCACCGCTGCGCATCGACGCCTGGAAAAAAAAAATTGTTTGGTAGACACATGTTCAGGGCCTGCAAGCCTGCGGGCCAGGTATGTTGCTCATCACGTTTCCGAAAGGCACTTGGTTCAATTGAAGCCAGAATTTTTGCTGACGCTTTACTCCGATTGGTTACAGGCGGTTCGCAAATATGCCTCTGAAGCGTCGTCGAAGTCGTCCTCCAAGGCCCCGATTTTCGGCGGCCTCGCTCTCGCAGCTGGAGGCGCATACTACTACTGGCTGCGACAACAGTCTCCAGAGTCTAAATCACTTGGATCCTTAGAGACTGCGCTTAAGGAGCGATCGAAGGTCTTCGTGGGTGGTGATCAAGGCTGGGTGGATTTAAAGCTGGCCGACATCCAGATGTTGAGCCACAATGTGAAGAAATTCCGCTTTGAGTTCGAGGATCCAGAGGCCGTGTCGGGATTGCACATTGCTTGTATGTTGAATCTCGGCATTGCAAGTGGTTGGTGTCAGATGGTTGCTACTATTGGCTAACCTTTCTCTCAAAGCTGCTCTTTTGACTAAATACAAGGGCCCGACGGATGGGAAACCAACAATTCGTCCTTATACTCCAGTCAGCGAAGAAGGTATGGATTGTTATCGTTATGGCTGATCTGTTGCACAGTTCCTGACAGCTGAGTAAACCAGAACAACCCGGATATTTGGAACTCATCATCAAACGCTATCCTGACGGCCCCATGTCCAACCACATGCACAACATGGCCGTTGGCCAACGGCTTTCGCTCAAGGGACCACTCTCCAAATACCCTTGGGAACAGAACAAACATGACCACGTCTGCATGATTGCTGGTGGTACTGGCATCACGCCTATGTATCAGATCATCCGCAAAATCTTCAACGACCCTAACGACGAGACCAAAGTCACCCTGGTGTTTGGTAACGTCAGTGAGGAAGATATCCTCTTGAAGAAAGAATTCGAGTTGCTGGAGAACACCTATCCGCGCCGCTTCCGTGCCTTTTACTTGTTGGACAACCCCCCATCAGGCTGGGTACAGGGCACTGACTACGTGAGCAAGGAGCTTTTGAAGACCGTTTTGCCAGAGCCTAAGACGGAGAACATCAAGATCTTTGTTTGCGGACCTCCAGGAATGTACAAGGCTGTGAGCGGGCCCAAGGTTAGCCCAAAAGATCAGGGCGAGCTCAGTGGCATTCTCAAAGAGCTTGGATACAACAAGGATCAGGTTTACAAGTTTTAAGAAGCTAACTTGATGCCGGAATACTGTTTTGCCTCAGATATTTGCTGCTTTTTTAGAGCTGCGCATGGTCTATATAGTAGTAAAGCATGTGTATTAGTACCCGCGAGAACTAGAACGTTGATAATAGCTACGGAGCATGTTTCTTTTAGGGTGGCTGGGTGGTCATGCGCCTAGAAGTCATAGGCCTTAGACCACTGTAACTTAAGACTTGGGTGGAACGGAAGCCAGAAGATGCTGCCATAGCGCTACGGGAAACTACAGTGACTAAAACAATCGCGGAGGTAGTAGGAAGCTCCATCGCAAGTCCTATTGTATGTAAATGGCTCTTCGGGGAAGAATGAGCGTCAGCGTTAGCTATGTGTATCGACGGAGTAGCATCACTCTCAATGCGCCCCCTAATTCCCCGCAAAGCCAAGGGCGACAACGCCATGCCTGCAGCATGTATGTATGCTACGCTTCGTGGGTGATGTACTGTAACCTCCATGTTGCGACTTTGCTTTGCGGGGTATATTGGGCGTTTGGGCGTAGGCGCAAGCACGAGGGGTACATACACATAGTGCCTCCGGATGCAGCAATCTCTACAGGGCACCAGGAAAAGTATGCTTGGGCGCATGTACTGCGACTACAGTAGTTACATATCTCCTTGATCTAGGTGCGACTTTTATGTTTACAGCTCCCAAATAAAGATGAGTTAGCGACGAAATCTTTTGAGTCCTTGCGGTGTTAGCAGAGCTTGCCGTGCGCATCGAGTTGCGATCACTGCGTCGCGCAAGCGCCCCCAGATCAGTTGAGCCCCAGAGGGCCAACGGCCGCGAACGACACCCACGAAAATCGGGGCGGTCCGGTGACGCCCGCACAGCTGTCTGTGGTGCCCACCAACAAAGAAACGAGGGAAGTTTTAAGCGCTCCCACAGCCCCGGCATGGCCGGAAGCCTCCAGGCACTGCAAGCAATGCTTACAGGCCACGGAACAGGCCACGCTTAAACTTGCTCCAAAACCATCCCTACCGTTGGCGGGCCTTCATGTGCCAGATTTTTTAGCTTCAAAGCCTACAGTAGGGCCCTGATCTTCCAGGCTGGGGGCAGAAAAGGATCAACTGAATCAACCTTTCGCGGCGCCTAAAAGTATTTAGTGGGCGCCATTCCCACCTCGCACCCCCCGAAAATCTTGCTTTCCTCTTGATTTTCTCTCCCTTCTCTTGCTTCCCCATTCCCCTGCACCGTATTCTCATCCACGCCCATCGACACGAAACAGCACCAATATTAGGGGTATCATTTTTTTTCTTCATCCCTGGTGTCTGATTTAAGTGGTATTCTACGACGGGGCATCCCGAACACGATTGCTCTTCCACCATGCCTAACGCCGTGGCGCCCAAACCCGATCAGCCCAAGGACAGCACTGCGATCGTGACTGTCAACATCGACGATTTCACGCGAACGCGCGACAGTGTAAGTCAACAACACCAGTGTTATTTTCATTCCTTCTTATGTTTGATTTTATCACACTTTCTCCTTGCGACTCCTTACTCCTCCCTCAAACATCAGGATGTCTCTTTGGTCCTAGACCACTGCGCATTTTGATTTTGTTGCGTCGCTGAGGAGCGCTTTTGTTTTGGGTTGCTCCCTGCGCCAGCTGGGCTTCCATCGCCAAATGGCACCACCCAGTGGACCCCCCACCATGGCTCCCGGTGGCAACACGACCATCGAGGCTTTGCATCATGTTAAGCTCTCCAACCCCCCATTAGCCCTATTTGTTGCACGGTGGTTTCTATCCAACAACAATCGAATCTAATATGTACACAGGTGATTGTCGCCCTTGCAACTCTTCAGTCCGCCGTTTCGGACCTTTCGAAAGCCTACATCAACCATGCAAACACCGTCTTGAACCGTGGTCCATCTACGCTTGACCTTGGTGGCATCACAAACAGCCTGCTCGAGAATGGCCTGCTTTCCGTCGTTCGACCTCACAGTCCCGCTGGTGAAGGCGACGTGAAGAAGAAGCGCAAGCGAGCTCCGCCGGACCCGAATGCTCCGAAACGCGCTCTCACTCCTTACTTCCTCTACATGCAACACAATCGCCAGAAGATCGCCGCTGAAATGGGCAAAGATGTTCGACCCAAAGACGTGGCTGATGAGGGCACACGACGGTGGGCTGCTATGAACGCGGAGGAGCGAGACGTAAGTTGTGTCTAGCTTCCACTTGGTGCGGACAATCACTGACATTGTTTCTCCTTTGATAAGGTCTGGCAATCATTGTACAAACAGAACCTCGACGTGTATCATGCCAAGATGAAAGCCTACAAAGCGGGTCTGCCGCTCCCAGAAGATGAGAATGTTATGGATGCTGCAGCAGCTCAGTTGCAATTGCACGAAGGAGTCCGTCAAGCTACTGAAGATCGTTCTTCGGAGGAATCATCGTCGTCTGAGGAGGAAGAGGAAGAGACGAGCCCAGAGCCTGCTCCTGAGCCCACTCCACCTCGTTCGTCCAAGCGACGTCGCACTGGCGACGCAAAGACTTTGCCTATTCGTGCTCCTTCTCCACCAAAGGCATCGCCGCCCAAGAAGAGTTCGCCCGAAAAGAAGAAGAGGGGAGCAAAGGCCGCGACAGAGGAGAAGAGCAAGCGCGCACCTGTTGTCGAGACACCGAAGGTCGAGAAACGGACTCGCAAGAAGCGCAAGAGCGAAGCTAATGCCAGCGAGGATTAAGCAGCATGGCTTACTCTGGGTGCTTTTTCGCGTAAAATGTGTTGCATGGTCTGTACTTTCAATTTGAGGAGTTCTGCGCCCATTTCAATTCTCCAAGTTGATTGTTTGTTTTCCGGGCTTGTCAGCGTTCCGTTGCAGGTTCTGTGGTATTGTTGTCTTCAATCAAAAACTGTATGGATATCCAATTTGATGATAGGGGAAGTATCTGACGGCGCGGTGTCAAGGTTGGTACAAGTATGTCTCTGTTTGTCTTCTGTTCAAGCTGCCTTCTTCGAGCCAATTTGATCCTGTCTCTGTATGTATTCGGACGGATGTTATTGTTAGGGCGACGGCTGAATGAAAAGTAAATTCCATGATGCTACTTCTATCCTTGCAGGCGCATGATCTGCTGTGCTCTTTCGAAGGCTTCGAAGACTGCTAAGCAAAATGCTTGTCGTTTCGGAGCCAGGATGCATCGAGGCTTGTTTCGAGCGCAAAAAGGCACATTCAACTGGGGGGCATGCTTCCACAGATGCAACCCTACCCAGCTCTTTGATTCTCTTCGTTGACAACCGCATCTGTATGAAGCCTGCTCTGTAACTTGGAGATCTTAACACTTAGACGTATGACAAGTATGAAGGAAATTGAGATGAACCGCGAGAACGAAGCGCATATCAATCATTGCCAGTGTTGATTTTACGGGTTAACCCCCACAAATTCCAGCACGAAACGTCGAAGCGTCGAGTATCTGGTGAATGTATGTAGGTTCTGGTGCCGGTGTTGTTGTTGGTGCAAGTGACGTTGAGCAGGTCTCAAGCGCCTCGGCATCGCCATTTGTCCTCTTTGTAGGCATCTTCACATGCACCCAACCCAAGCACTATTTATTGCAGATACATATCCAACCGTCCATTCATCTCGCCGAAACCTCATTATTATTCCCCAAGTCATTCGATCTTTGTATATATAGTTCTTCTGTTATCTTCCCTGATTTCCTAAGATACCCAGGTCTTTTCATTGGCTCTCTATCTTGCTACATATACAGTTAAATCATAATGTCTCTCGCAAACCGTAAGTTGTGCGTTGCTAACTACTCGTGGCGGTAAACCAGATACTAACATACTTGAAACTCCAGCCAGCTTCAAATCCTCCGCTGCCTTTGATGCCATCAACAGCGTCCTCAAGGACGATGACGTCGAGCGCGAGAACGCCATCAAGAACGCGAAAGCCATCTTCACATTCACCTTGACCAACGACAAGGGCGAGACCGAGAGCTGGTATCTCGATTTCAAGAACAAGGGCGTTGTTGGAAAGGGAGTTGCTCCCGAAGGCGCAAAGGCCGATGGTGAGTTGAATAATAATGGAAAACCCGCTCGCGGTCGCCGGCCAGCAGTTATAAACTATCATGACTCTGGTTTTAACTAATCCCTGAACCTATGTAGTCACTCTTTTGCTCTCTGACGCTGATTTCGGCTCCCTTGTCTCCGGTTCCTCCAACGCACAGCGCCTGTTTATGGGCGGCAAGCTCAAGGTGCGCGGCAACGCGATGAAGGCCATGAAGATGGAGCCCATCCTCAAGAAAGCCCAGACCAAGGCCAAGTTGTAAATCATAATACCATTTTTAGAGTGACTTTCCCGCTCCGTGAAAAGTCCTTGGATATTTAGGAGAAGGATGGAATATCTGCATGTATCGGGGATATTTTTTGGGAATTTGTGAGCATTACTGGCTACAGTAATTTTAGCCTGGGCTGCCTGGTTAGAAGTTCTAGGACAATTATGGGCTCCTTCTGCTAGCTACGGGCGTAACCGCGTGGATCGGTGTGAAGTCCAGGTCTAGCTACGGAGGAGTGGTTTGATGGCATTTCTGATACTATATGTGATATTAAGCATATGGTTACATCTCCCTAAGCTAAGAAGCCTGTGCTGAAAACCCTTTTCCAATCAAGGACTTCCAGCCCATGCACGCCGTCTTCAGTCAACGCCTGGCCCTTATCATTTTGCATTATCGCAATTGATCGAGACGGCCCTCTTTTAAACACAGGCGCTTCAGAAGACTCGATCTAGATCAGTAGTTTATTAGTGACTTTCAACCATGTAATTGACGGGCGTCCAAAAACCGGCTTTTGAAGGGCAATAAAAGGGCGTAGGAATGGAAGTTAAACAGCGCTCACACCCCTCCCCTCCCCTGCCGACAAACCGAAATTTGCAGCAGCCATCCGGCCGTGGACAGGGGCTCCGTGCCACCTATATAAACTCCTTCGACGTGACCAGTTCCGGTTTTTGTGCGACGAAGAAGAAGCGTGTTGCATATTGTCGACTTGATATACCTAGCTACTGATATAGTGATCATAGTGAGATACAGAGTGCTGCTTGGGAGTCATCCTAGTTGCCTAGCTCGCTAGCAATGCAGCTTGTGCCGAGAGAGGTAGGCTATTCGTCAACCCCGGAGTTAGTGGTTGCTTGGTTTCTTCGGTTGTCTTGTCATCTGGGAACATCACTCATGGACAATGGGACAACATCTGGGCGGTTGACTGCAGATTTCTCCCCCCTCTCTTCGCCCATCTAGCCACTGATTGTTGTATTCATGAGTGCTCAACTGTGGCTTGACTGACTTAATGCTGACTACAAATAATTTTGCCAGATCGATAAGCTCACCATCTCCCAGGTGGGCTTTCTGGCTCAGAGGAGATTGGCGCGGGGAGTGAGGTTGAATCATGCAGAGGCGACGGTGAGTACGGACAGCCAATTTTTTTTTGATTTTATAGCATTTTGATACAATAGCTGTGATTGCACTACGAACCTATGGATAGAATGCGGGATATTGGCTGATTGCGGTTGGAGCGTTATACGGATGATTAGGCATTGATCGCATCAAATCTGCACGAGGTACGTTATTTCTACAGTACTTGGCCGAACATCATTCTAAAGGCTATGGTATTTAGCTTTAATGATGGTCATTCCACAAGTGAATTATTTTGCTAATGCCGTTTTCAGCTGATTCGAGATGGAAACCACTCTGTCGCAGAGCTCATGTCCATCGGCAAGGAGATGCTTGGACGTCGCCATGTTCTTCCGTCCGTGGTGTCCACCCTGACGCAGCTTCAGGTCGAGGGGACATTTCCTACAGGCACCCATCTCGTCACTGTTATGAATCCCGTCAGCTCAGATGATGGGGATCTAGAAAAGGCGCTCTACGGTAGCTTCTTGCCTGTACCGCCAAATGATACGTTTCCGGACCCTGATCCGGAAGACTTCCAGCCGGAGAAGATGCCTGGCGTAGTAGTAGCCGTCAAAACGCCAAAGAGAATTGAGCTCAATCCGGGGCGGAATCGGATTAAGCTCAAGGTCACAAGCACAGGAGATAGGGCTATTCAGGTTCGTCTCCCCAGTTTCTTCTTTCAAGGGGTGGATTTTATGTCCATCTTTTTAACACCGGGATTGAAATTCGTTTTGGACTAGGTCGGCTCGCATTATCATTTCATAGAGGTAAACCCGCAGTTAGAGTTTGACCGTATAAAGGCTTATGGGTATCGCCTGGATATCCCAGCCGGAACGTCAATTCGTTTTGAGCCTGGTGAGTCCCGGACGACTCAATTAGTCGAAATTGGCGGTGCGAGGGTTATTCGAGGGGGCAATCTTCTGGCAACAGGACAATTGGACTTTCGGCGAGTTGATGAGATCCTATTACGGCTTCAGAAAGCGGGCTTTGCCTATACGCCAGACCCAGGAACGGATAGTCATTTTCTTGAGCCATTTTCTATGACACGGGAGGCGTATGCTCGTATGTTTGGTCCAACAACAGGAGACTTGATCAAACTTGGAGCTACAGACCTGTGGATCAAGATCGAGAAAGATTTTGCCCATTACGGCGATGAGTGCTCTTTTGGTGGAGGGAAAACGATCAGAGACGGCATGGGCCAAGCTACAGGAAGACATGCTGCCGATGTCTTGGACACAGTCATCACAAATGTGGTGATTGTTGACTGGACAGGTATCTACAAGGCCGATATTGGCATAAAGGATGGGCACATACTTGGCATTGGGAAAGCAGGAAACCCAGACGTGATGGATGGGGTTGATCCGAATATGATTGTCGGCGCTGCGACGGATGTCATTGCCGGCGAGGGAAAGATTATCACCGCTGGAGGGATTGACACACACGTTCACTTTATATGCCCTCAGCAGGTTGAGGAAGCCCTTTCATCTGGTGTCACCACAATGCTTGGTGGCGGAACTGGTCCTACCGAGGGAACGAATGCAACCACATGTACGCCATCTCCAGACCATTTCAAGAGAATGATGCAAGCTTGTGATTCTCTACCCATGAACATTGCTCTTACAGGGAAAGGGAACGACAGCGGCTATCCGTCTCTCAGGGATCAGTGCCGTGCAGGTGCTGCCGGGCTGAAGGTACACGAAGATTGGGGTGCAACACCAGCTGCGATTGATGCGTGTCTAAAAATATGCGATGATTTTGATATACAATGTCTCATCCACACGGATACACTCAACGAATCTGGTTTTGTGGAGCAATCCGTCAATGCCTTCAAAAACCGAGTAATTCATACATACCATACTGAAGGCGCGGGAGGTGGGCATGCTCCAGATATCATCTCCGTCGTTGAACTTCCAAATGTCTTGCCTAGCAGCACGAACCCTACTCGCCCCTTTACAACAAATACCGTCGACGAACATCACGACATGGTCATGGTTTGCCATCACCTTTCCAAGGACATTCCCGAGGACATTGCTTTTGCAGAAAGTCGCATTCGAACCGAGACTATCGCTGCCGAGGATGTTCTCCATGATACAGGTGCCATTAGCATGATCTCCTCAGATTCTCAAGCCATGGGGCGCTGCGGAGAGGTTGTCCTTCGAACATGGAACACCGCTCATAAGAATAAAATGGAACGGGGACCGTTAACGGAAGACGAAGGCACGGGTGCTGACAATTTCAGGGTCAAACGGTATATCAGCAAGTATACCATCAATCCTGCCATTGCACAGGGGATGGCCCATGTCATCGGCAGCGTGGAGGTTGGAAAGATAGCGGATTTGGTCTTGTGGAAGCCTTCAAACTTTGGAACGAAGCCAAGCATGGTTTTGAAATCCGGAATGGTCGCTACGTCGCATGTGGTATATTAATGCCCTTCTAATTTATGATCCTCCTCTCCCTCTTTAACCTGAATGCCGTTGAATGAAAAGTTGTACTAACCGCTGAATTTCTAGGGTGATCCCAACGGCTCCATCCCGACAGTTGAGCCTATTATAATACGCCCGAGCTACGCTGTAAGTCAACTTCCTCCCTTTTTTTCCATTGCCATTCCTAGTACTCACGCAAGAAACGCCTTTTTTCGGGTTGAAAAAGTGCCTTACCCCCAGTACCTCGATCATGTTTGCATCCGACGCATCAATCCGACTCGGCGTAATCGCCAGTTACGGTCTCAAAAAACGCATTGAAGCAGTCAAGAATTGTCGAAACATCAGCAAAAGAGATATGAAATTCAATGATACGATGCCGAAGATGAAAGTCGATCCAGAGAGTTATGTAAGTTGGAAGTTCTCTTTATTTTTCCAAGGCCTGTGTATGTAAGTATTATACGGGCAATCACTAATGGTGTATCTGTCTAGGCCGTTATAGCGGATGGGGAAGTGTGTACGGCTGAGCCAGTGTCGGAGTTGCCTCTCACGCAATCTTATTATATTTACTGAAAAGACTACTGAAGATAAAATCTCGCAAGGTGCATGTACCGAGGTCTTTCGATCCCAACACGAGACGAAATGATGGAGGAGATGAATCCCTGAGCCGGTTTTCTTGCCTATACTACATCGATACTAATGAATATTATAAGTACAACACATCTCCTACACCATACATACATTTAGCCGTTAAACAATTTTAACTTCCGCCCATTATATTACTACCCATCCACCTGTAAGCCCTGTACGCCTTAGAAGCTCATCTAGATATAAATTTCTTGAAAGACCCCGCCTTGTAGGTATACGAAGGACAAATAATCCATCTCAAAGCTCTTCGTCCTTCATAGAATGATTATTCCCTGCCGACACGAGCGAGTAGAAGAATGACCACGACTCGTCTCGTGCTGCGCGATACGCAGCCATTCGTCTCGAGTGCGTACGTTTCAAACATGGCCTTGATCGGCGCGACTCACCTTGGTCGTCGTCATCATCCGAGAGGATTGGAATCGTGTCTTGGGAAGCGAATGCGGATGCCGAAATAGAGGGGGAACAGCTGGATGGAATCTCGTCAATCGCTTGTTCGGCAGATTGAGACGTGGGCTGGAGGTTTGTGTCGGTATCTGGTGCACGTTTGTGATGCTGCTCGTGTCCTTGTTCTTCTTCTTCTTCTTCTTCGTCTTCGAGGCTAGGCAAAAGATGTTGGGAGGTGAAAGGATGCGGTTGTGATTGTGAATCTGCGAGGGAGGATTCCAAGTCAAATTCAAGCTCGTTATTCAAGGCCTTCTGTTTTAGGGCTTGTTTGATAGCTTGAATCCTGGCGTCTGGTGATGTTGAAAATCCGTTTGGCTGTGATTGCGAAAAGTCGTTGGTGAGTTGAGACGGGAATGAAGAGGATAGCTCCGTGTCAAGATTGGTGACATCCATGTCAATTAGCGGCTGTTCACCCTCGAGCTGTGATCTTTGTTGCGAGCTTGAACATGGAGGAAGAGTGGGATATCTGACTTCTTCTAGATGATTGATGGATATTTCCTGGAGGAAGCTTGTTTCAATATTTGACCTCTGCGTCGATGCCTCCGCTGTAGAGGAGTTGCTGTTGCGACGTGCTCTTTTGCGTGGATGTAATTCTTCATCCTGCTCAAACAAGTCTCTCATTTCAAGGTCATGCGAAAATACAGAACCAGAGCACAAATGGCCAAAGAGGTTCTCCATGGATACTGCTTCGATCCAGGTTTTTGGACCTACAGTACAGGGGTAAACGTCATTTGGCCGAAAAGCTCCAATTAAGCCACAAAGCTCGCTATAGGAGGAGTGGCGGGAGTAGGGAAATCTCTGTCTCACTATTAGCATTGTCGTTAACTGTCACAAGCAACTAATGTGACGACCCCAGACTTACAATGGTATCCGGTAAACAGGAAGTGACACCAGTTCGACCTGGAAGCATGTCATTCTTGGATCCTTGGCTCAGCATCGACACGAGCTTTTCAAGTGTGATTTCGTCCTCTTCCTTGATACCGTAAGCGTCCAATGAGAGTGACTTTGACTTGGATTCAAAAGCCTTTACGGCCTCATCTATGATCGCCTTGCGTGTTGTAGGATTCTGAACATACTCGGAACACAAAGCAATAAACCGATCCAAAGCAGAACTGTCAGGAAACTGAAGCTGGTGGCTTTGTGCAAGGTCGCCCATTCCACCACCAGCTCCCAGCTCCAGTATATCGGCGCCGTTCTTGTCACGCGTAACTATCGGAGTTATAAATATCGAAGGCTTTGAAGATATTGTTGAGCAGACCACTCCAGGTTCGCAGCTATGAATTTTGGCCCGCTTTGCATCGACCTCGTTGGTTAAACAGCCGGGAACCCGGGTATTCCCGAGAATAAATCCGCAAAGATATGAAGCTTCATCCACGCCAATTTCGCTGTTAGATCTCAATGCAAGAGACTTATAAAGTCTCAATTGATATTGATCGACATGCACCTATGGACAGTCAGTTGGAGCAATTCAATGAAATAGGTCTGGTTACCCTAGTTTTTAGTGCGGCTGATAGAGCGAGCCAGACATCTTCGTATCCGAAAGTCCAACTGCGAAAATAAAATGTGGTATCTTCGGGATAAGCCTTGATCTTCCGCAAGAGCTCCTTTATTCCCTCTGCCTTTGACGGAAAGGTGGCGTAGATATCTACCTTAGTCGCAAACGTCGTATCAAGGTAAATCTTGTCAAGTCGACGGTCTCCCAAAGTATATGGAATAAGAACTGGATTTCTGATAAGACTTTCAACCCACCACGGTTCCGCTGGGGACGGTAAGTATGCTGGGAAATGAAATATGGGGTGCCAAATCTATCATCAACCGTACCTCTGATATCACCCGTATAGAGAATCGCCTTACCATGCCCTTCAATTAGGAACATAACAGCGCCAGGGCAATGGTTCGCACTGAACAACGTGACCCGAATACTGTTTCCAGGAGTCAGTTCAATTTCCGTAGGTACGTGTAAAGGAATCGGTCTCTGGGTGAAATAACGTCAGCCACCCGGCCATAATCAGCGTGCAAGACGGTAGGTATACCAGGAGCTTCGACAAATGCTTATATTCCTGCTTCCTCGACTCAAGAATGCCCTTGGCGAAATTCATGCGATGAGGGTACTTTTCAATGCGTAGCAGAATCTAGACATGATTAGAATGGCAACGAGCAATGAACTAAGAGTCAATCCATATATTTACCTCCCTTGTCGCTAGAGAGCAATAGACGAAAGGTGATCTTAGCGACTCCAGTCCAAGTAGATGATCACTATGAACATGGCTGAGGAAACAAGCCTGGGGCGGAGGTTTGTCCGGATTCTTTCGAAAGTGATCAACTATTTTCCCATCAACGGTCCGCCACACTAGTAGCCTTGATGTATCATACTTCGGATAAGGGGGAATTCTATGAGATAGTCAATGATACTGGTCTTCCAAGAGCAAGTAGTGGACGGACCTTCAACGATGCCATTAAATGTCGACATTGTGGCTATTACCACTAGTGGGCACCTTGATCGCACACATTCAGTTCCCTCTCATTATATTGACCATTTTTAAGCTAGAATGTTTAGCTCTGTGATTATTTTATAGGTCAAAGCGATTTGATAAGTTGTGTCTGTTGGTGCACTAGTTGTCGCAGCGAAGTAGTGATAAGCTTTGATAAGCACTGGGAAGCAGCAATACGCAGCTCTTCAATGCTGGCAAGGCTCCTCAAGCCTAGCTATCATCCTCAAGATGGTTTCCAGTCCTATCTCGCTCTTCTCGACGTCTCGTTGCCTCTTGAAGCTGGTTCGAAGGTATGTTGCACGTGACGAAGGAGAAGGCTGAAACCTTATTTTCACGGCTCATGAGCATTACATAATCAGCAGGTAGTTAACTGATGGTGATCTCTCG
This sequence comes from Chrysosporium keratinophilum, assembly GCA_029850275.1. NCBI lineage: Eukaryota > Fungi > Ascomycota > Eurotiomycetes > Onygenales > Onygenaceae > Chrysosporium > Chrysosporium keratinophilum. Next base: position 663,517 of record JARBIX010000004.1, read on the forward strand.
CGTCACCGCCATCATCGTTTCAGCGAGCATCTTTGCGCGTTTCTCTTGATCCTACAAAAGATGTCTGATGAATGAAGTTGAAGGATAAGGTACTAGGGTCCATCAGTTCTCATACTCTGTACTCCGTCGGCGACAGAATTTCGGGACTTATTCCATACTAGTCCTATGGGATCTCGACCACACAACGACGTCGACGATCAGCCACTGACAAAACAGCATGAAAGGAAGCATTGGCCTCCAATTCGGCGACGAGCAGGCACCAAGAAGGGGTGAAACAATGAATGATCAATCGACCAAGACGGTTGGGCCGCTCTACCTAAGATGCGTGTAGATTTAAAAAGGTGAATCATTGCAGCATGTTCAATAATCAGCCAATGATTGGGATCTCGTTGCTGACCGAGTCACAACTGTTCGTTCCGACCATATGCTTGACCGTCCATAGATTTCGGAACTCCCTGTCGCCTCATGTCGTGAATATGAGAAATTGAGGCGTTGCAGAGAGGGACGCTGACTGAGGGCAATTTCGAGCAATGGTAGGCCTGTCCTGTCCTCTCGATGATCCCTCTATTTAGGGCCACTCTTGGTCTGGCGCGGGGAGAGAGAAAAAAAGGTCCTCAGGCTGCTGTTTTATCCTGGGGCCTGGTCACCCTTGATAAAGCTGAGAACAACAGCAGCCCACGTTCGCTCTTTATATTCGACCAGCAGTTCGGGGAAGCCTGCAAGTAAAACGAAGCCACGATGATATCCCCGAAGCGGATGACATTCCATGCAGAAGGCATTAAGCAAAACAGCCAGCTTTCATTAGAATTCGAGTTCTTGTAAACACTGCTGATGGGCCCGTGGAGGTGTGCAAGGTCAAAGAAATAGTAATCTTAGGGGTTAAAGGCGGATATTTGGCGAGGCGCTGAACCTATGATTCCGTATCGATTCGTGCCTCGTGCACCTCTCCCTGTCACCCGGCCTGCGTGGATGGATCAGGCTTGAATCTCTGTTGATATTACAAGTAAAACCCATCCAGATGCATAATCATCCAGCCAGGTCGTTTGCAGGTGACTCTGCTAATGCCGTCCTACCCACGCCCAAAAGGCTGTTCTTACTGTAAAGTGCCCGAACGCCCGCCTATATTATTGTCGCGTCATAGCCGAAAAGTCACGAATAGATTCCATTTAAATCCCAACTCATCCACTTCTGATCTGGAGCATTTGCTTCTTCTCTGGCTTTCCGTCTTCTTCTGTTTGAAAAGGTAGTCAAAATCAGCACTTCGACTTTCTATCGGAGGTGAGTGAGCACTATTAAAAAAAAACAGGGGCGGGTTTGATGCTTCTCTCTCTCGCTAACCTTGAGACAATCTCCAGCAACGCCCCAAAAATCAACGAAACTCCCAAAGTAAACCGTGAATCTGGTTCTCCCAATCGCTGGTTGCAGGCACCCAAATTTGAGGCAGAAAGTCTCCGTGATTTGGGGCCAGCTGGTCCCTTGGCTTCTGCAAAGTCTGCCGACCTGGTGAAACCTCCACCTCTATCTCTCGAGCGATCAGGCAAAAGAGGATTCTATGGGATTCACTTGATCTGCTTGACTGTTCGGAACCATTCACTAGAGAAGGCAGATTCTTTGTTTCTACCCCTCCTGTCTCTTATCATCCACTGAGCAGCACGGCCACTTCCACTCTCCTTGCAGCAGCAATTCAGCGAAAGGAGTTGGCGAAACGCAGGCAGCTATTCTTCTCTCCACGTTCGTTCCCGACCACACAGACCCCCAAGTAGCTGTGCATACGGACATTTTAACCTATCCGATAGCTCTATATCGAGGCACAGAATTCCTCATCTAGCGTCCTTTGAGCCAATTCACCCTGCGTTGTGTCAGTGACGTCGATTGCGATGCGTAAACCGTCGATTTCACATTTGGTCTACAGCACCCTCTTCCCCAAGCCTCGCACAAATGATCCCACGAATTTCGCCTCCCATATCACGAGAAACCTCGTCCCCGAAGTTCGCGTTGAGACCTCCACGTTCTACGGGTCTTTGGATTGTATCGAGGCGCAATACCCAGGTCTGGACTACTCGTTTCCACCACACAGAATGAGATTGAGTCGGTTCCACCACCATCGGAAATTGTTCAAGGCGTTTGATGAGCTGGGGTTGACAATGGATGAGATTGCGTCACTTTGTCGCTGGGAGGGCACAAGATCTGCAAGGGAGCGATATGAGCGAGACGAAGGGATACAGGTGAAAGATACGACGGCTGATGGCATCTTGGTGACAAGTCCGCACGTACCGGCCTCAGCTCATATCCATCGTTGGATTGAAGAGGAGAAACCCGTTCGCTCTCGACCGATTTCCCTAGAGGATATCCTTGAGCCCCGAGGGCCCGACACACTGCACACCAACGCCATAGTGGAGGAAGAGAGCAGCGATGACGAACTGGAAGAAAGCGTCGGTTTTTCGTTAAATCAACATCTACGTGAAGCGACGGCAGCCCGCGAACGAGGGTCCAATGTGCCCTTTGATGACGATTGGGAGCAGTGGTTCAAAGACGCCATTGACCGTGGTAGTTATGAGGATATAATCCACACTATTCGCGAGGGCTCGGTAGATTTTGCCCGGGCCCTTACGTCGCCCACAGGGCTTTATTTGAGTATTGATCCTCGGCAAGCCAGACAGCGCGTCATGCCGGCACCCAATACGGCTCTGGTGCCTGGTTTATCCCAGTATCGTGTCCCCGATCCATCGACGCGCCCTCCACCGAGTTCGAGATGAACGTCAGCCATCGGAATGAAATGAAATTCGCTGACAGCCGTTCACCCTGTTTATAGAACCCCCTCTGCTGCAAATCACTTAATTGGCCTTGTTTTATCTTTGTTTTTCTTCTTCTTCTTTTGCATGATCTGGCGTGGCGCTGGTAACGGTTTACGGAGTTTCTACATTCCTATTTCGGGGCGGAGGAAAAGGGCGTTAGGAACAGAGGGCGGCGACGTCGAACCGGTCCGCGTCGATTCCCACTGATGCCCGTGGGTTTTCCTTTGGCTTCTCAGATAGATTCTTTTTTTTTTCTTGTCACTATCCAGATGCTTTCGATATCTCCTCCGTTTCTTTGCTGGAGCTGTTTGACCTACCAGGATGCCACTTCGTGAGCGTCATCCTTGATGGGCACCACTGCAGGCGCTTGCTAGCGTGTTCACGGCGCACACTGGCAAAACAGCGACCACAATAATATGCTGCAGAATGTTAATAAATACATTAATCTCAATAGACTGGTCATTTCTCAATCTGGTTCTGTGTCTGCTCCAGGATACAGCCATTCTCCGCTGTGGGTTGAAAGTGGTGGGTTTTGCTCGATCACCAGACCCAAAGGTTCTCCGTCTCGAAGTTCTTCTTTTTTGTTCCAGTGAACCGAAGCCACCAGGATCCAAACCATCTGTTGAAACTGGCAATATAGCCCTCCAGGCTGAGTTTCTCTAAGTCAAGCCAATGATTTCTCTCTCATTACAAGTCCCAAGCGGCTCTCCCACCATCTCCGCTGGTTCTCCTCCCACCTCCGCATCCGCTTTTAGCTGCTCCCACACGATCTCCGACACTACACAGTACGACTCCACGCTCAACTGTGGCTCACGAAGACGATCCCCGGATTGTGCGTAGGAATGGTGAGAGCATGGAGACCTCGTCGGATTTCCGATGGGATTTTAAAAAGGATGCAGTTCGCCTTTCATCGTATATGACAATAATATGAAGTTGTTCTGAGAAAGCTCCCGCCTCCATTGCAGAATCCCTTCCCACAGGCAGATACTCCCCCTTCCCTCCTTCAGCACGTGCAAATTGAACAAAAAGTCTTCTCTGTGTGAAGCTTTTACACTTCCTGTCTGGTACAGCATGCTGCGTTTGCCGATTCTGTTAGGCCTCGCGGCCGTGCTTGTGGCCGTTGCACGCCTGTTGAGCATTGGGCGTCGGCCGAAGAACTATCCGCCAGGGCCTCCTACCCTGCCGATTCTTGGAAACATTCACCAGGTATGCTAGCTCCTGTTGCCCGGCGCGGTTTTAAGCAAGACAGATGGCTGACTTTTTTCCATGGCCGATGCCCAAACGTGATGCACATCTTCAATTCGCAAAATGGGCAAAGGAGTACGGTCCAGTCTACAGTTTGATGCTCGGTACACAGTGCTTGGTCGTCTTGTCAAGTGACCAGGCGGTTAAAGCATTGCTCGACAAGAAAAGTGGGATTTATTCGCACAGGCAAGAAATGTACATCGGTCAGACCCTGTGTAGTGGTGGTCTGAGATTGTTGATGATGGTAAGTTGCTGATGCAATTTGCGCGTAAAATGGAGCCTAATATTAACAATGAAACTAGGAATATGGCCCAAAATGGCGTGGGGTATGAATTCATGAATCTGACACCACCAAGTCCAGGATGATCTGTTGGCTAACCTGGCATGCAGTTCCGCAAAATGGTTCACGGACTTCTGAATGTGACAACGTCCAAGTCCTACGTGACATACCAAATGCTTGAAAACAAGCAGATGCTCCACGAGTTCTTGACCGAGCCGGACCGCTTCTTGTATCAGATTCGACGGTATTCGAATGCACTGACCACCACCATGGTTTTTGGCTGGCGCACTCCAACATACGAAGACGAGAAGATGAAGCAGCTGTTTGATGGTTTCTCGGAAATTGCGGAGATCAACATGACAGGAGTGGCCGCTGTTTTGGACTTCTTCCCCTGGCTGAGAAAGTTGCCAGACTTCCTACTTCCCCTTCAAAAGTATGCCAAGGACCTTCACGCACGGGAGAAGGCTCTGTACTTGGGACATTGGCTCCGGGCGAAGGACGACATCAGAAAGGGTACAATCAAACCCTGTTTCTGCATTGGCATGGCTGAAGCCCAGAAAGCCGAAGGCTTCGATGACGATCAAGCGGCATATATCTCTGGAACCTTGCTTGAAGCTGGCTCCGACACTACCTCTAGCACATTATATGCGTTTGTACAAGCGATGCTCTTGTACCCTGAAATCCAGCGCAGAGCACAAGAAGAAATCGACAAAGTCATAGGCCCTGATCGCCTGCCCACAATGGAGGACCAACAAGACTTGCAGTACGTTCGCGCCATCATGAAAGAAACGCTCCGCTGGATGCCAACCACCATCCTCGGGGTCGTGCCCCACGCCGTCACCCAAGACGATCACTACATGGGCTACCTCATCCCCAAAGGCGCTGGTGTCATGAACAACGTCTGGGCCATCCACCACGACGACAAACGCCACCCCAATCCTCGCGTTTTCGATCCTGAGCGCTACATCAACGATTTCCAGAGCCTTGGCGAGTCTGCCGCGAACCCTGACGGCACCAAACGTGACCAATTCACCTTCGGCGCTGGTCGCCGTATCTGCCCCGGTATTCACGTCGCCGAGCGCAGTCTGTTCCTGGGCATGTCACGGATCCTGTGGGCGTTCAACATCGAACCGGCATCGGATGCGCAGGGCCGTCCGATTATCCCGGATCCGGATCGGTTGACGCAAGGGTTCGTGTGTATGCCTGAAGAGTTCCCTGCGGAGATCACGCCGAGATCGAAGGCTAGGGCGGATACTGTGGCTCGCGAGTGGAAAGAGGCAGAGCAGAGTTGTTTGGATCCGGAGACGAAGCAGTGGTGCTTACATCCTCTTGAGTCATGAAAATCAAGGTTGCGATTCCCAAAAGAAGATGCTGCGAGACAACAGGCTTTCAGGGACCTGTATGATAGGCAAGACAGTAGTTGTACATATATACGAGCTGAAAAAAAGATCTGGGATTCTACTTCCTTCTTAAGGAGAAGACACTCACAACCAAGTCTAAGTAAGCCACTGGACGTCAGAAGGTTCCAGGCCATTGAGAGGTTGATAGCTTGTTTGATAAGCTCCAATGTATTGGAATCAAAATACAACATGGTGAATTCAATATTGATTCCTAGAATATCTAAACACGAGTCTCTCTCAATTCATACACTATTCCTGAACAAAAGAATAAGAGTTAGACTTGTTTCAAAAAAAGGGAGAGCCCACGTGTACTCACTTGCTTGGCCTCTACAGTGTTAGATAAAAAGTCCCCAGAGATTGCTCCAGATTGATCCTCCAAATACTTTGAAATGACCTCCTCCTTGGACAACCGCCAGACTGACTGCCACCAACCCTTTGCTTGGATCGAGTATGTGTGTCCAGAAGCCAGCTTCGCATCTTTTAGAACAACGTGTGCCGTTACTGATCCCTTTGGCTGAATTTCAACAAGGTGTTCTGGCAACGGAGGGAGCTGTCTCATGAACTGGATAGTATCCATCGGAAGTAAATCGCCCGTCTCGCTATCATGGATCTCAAACACACCCAGAATCACGGCCGACTCATCGAGCGGAGTGTTCCAGGTCAGCGCAGTAACGGGATTATCCGCATCGTCGTTGTGAACGGTGATGTCGAGCTCGCATGGCTGGCCGGTGCTCACGGCATCGCGGGGTGCGGCGATGGAGACTCGTAGGGGAAATGAAGAGGGTGATTGCGCAGAGGCCATAATTGGAGAGAGGTAGTTCTTTGATAAGGCAAAATAGTACAGTCCCAGTGCAACAAGGCCCAGAGGGAACAGACGAGTTAGTAGATTCCCGAAGCCGGTCATTGACAGTTAGTCAACAATTTGATATTCTCCAAAGTTCTGGACACACAGTGAGTGATGTGAGATGGTTCTTCTTTTGAAGGGCAAGAAAGAAACCCTGCTGTTTCCCCTTGGCATCGAACGATTGCGTTCATCATCGTTATTCAAGTTGCCTTCAAGTTTTCAAGGTTGATGGGTGAGGATGGGCAAGGATGGCCTGTTCTCAGAGACAACGTTGGCGCTTGAGCGAATCTGTCGCTGATTGACTCCGTAGCCCGGTACTTAGCGAGGTGACTATGGATGACCTTGAATACTGGCCTGTAGCTCGTGCTAATACGCTTAACAAAACAAGCAGCATCTTATTGTTGTATGGCTGAGGGCTAGGCTTTTGCTCACTTTGATAGTTCTATGAATATATCAATGCCACATCAAGAACGTCACCAAAAACCAGCATCAAGATTCTTTGCGATGATACACCACACGATATTTTGATACGAGCAAGAGAAGAGATATGGTTTATTCCGATAACAGCAAGGACACATATGTGTCAGCATATATAGTGAAGGGCTATCATGCATAACGAACGAGTCAATAAAGAATAATCAGTTCACCAAGCTGAGGCTAGACAACGTCTTCGGCCATAAAGTGGCGACAATGTGAAAGGAATGAGATGCACTTTGCAAGAAGAATAAAAAAACGCCTTGGAAGTTTCAATTCCCAAGGGCATCGAATCCTCCCGTCTAGGGAGCTGTAAGGACGTCCTTGGCCGCAATTCGGGACCAGTATCAGTGGCCTATTTCCCTAGTTCAAGTTCGAACAGCTTTGGGGCCAAAAGCGACTTTTGCACTTCCGCCACCAGGTCCCTGTGCCTGGCCTCGTTGGATATGACCCTATATTGTGGGGAGTATACGCTTGGGAACCTGTGCTATTGCTGGAAAGACATCACCAACTATCAAGAAAGAAGACACGCACAAATATAAAAGGGTATATAGCAACTGGCGGTAATCGGACAAAAAGAAGGGGTTCTTGTTTCTTCGTGAGTTGGGTGAACAACCTAGCGGATCTGCACCTGTTGAAACTCTGAGATAAGCTCATTGACCTGTCTCATACTGGTTTCATCGTATTTGTTTAGAATTGGATCGGAAAGTCCGTCATCGTCGTCATCGTGGAGCTCTTCGTCGGTCTGATCCATCCATACATCGTGGCCTCTCGACTGAACGCAATCAGGAGAGGAAAGACGGTCAACTTTAAGACTTGCTAACAGCCAGTAATCTGGGGAGTGGCGAAAGAAACCAACTCGCTTCCACATGTATTCGGGTTGTGTATGATTACCGTCGACAATAGTGTGCGGCAAGGTGTCGGGAGATGCGCTGGCTTGAATATGCCAGATGTCTTTCCAGCTACCGAGGGCATTGCGAATACGTTGTAGGAGTTCCTGCCCTCCAAATGAGTTTTGGTACTGGAAAATCAGATAATGGATCGCTGTTCATCCGAGGTCAGGACAAAGCTTTTAGATATTTTGGAATTTGGGTGTAGTCTCTCAAGAGATACTTACCGGAAGCAACTGCGAATAGATTGAGAGGTCCTAAAGCAGCTAGTATATGGCGCATATCTGTTGTAAGGTCTCCCCGGCAAAGGGTCTCAAACGCAGAGCGAAACGAAACCTTCCAAAAAGGGCTTTTGGCTGGCATCCATAGCTGGATCTGATCGAAACACTGATCAGTCGTCACAGCTTGAAAGCAAGCCTCCGGAGCCGCAACATGGTTTTTCATTTCTTTAATAACCATACGTGGTGGGAAGTTGTTGAATATAACAAAGGCCGTATCGAGCAAAAAGATCCAGAGGAACAACCTGGATAACAAAATGAGCTTTGGTCGACATGAGCGTATACCTCCTGAGCGCTCTCACTCACCGAATGAGCTCTTCTCTTGCTACGAAGTCGCTCCATTGGAATTCATGCCGGCCTTTCCGAGTATAGTTATTATGCCTTGCGGTCTCAATGCCGATATCACGGACAATCTATGCGCAAAGTCAGTATAGGCTCATATAGTGACCTCGTATGAGTTGAAATAAAGCAGAAAGACCTACAGAAACCACAGAGCTGTAACGATGGCGGCGAATTCGCCTCTTTGTGGCGTCGGTACCTTCCCAATTTTGGAAGAGACACACCATATAGCAGGCCTGTAGAGCCTGTATTTTTCGTCGGTTTGCGGACGGATCAAATGGATAGACGGGAAAACTGTTCACATCATCATCGGCAAAAACCATCTCCTCGACACAATTAAGCCACATCCTCGCATTTTCATTATCTACCGGGTCTGGCGAAACACAAGCCCCTTTATTCAAATCAGCACATTGCCATCTAAATAGAAAATGACCGCAGCACTATACACACCAATTAAGGCCATGGCAGCCACAAGAATTGATTTTGAAGATACTGGGTCGAAGGTAGGTCGATGAACGAAATTGACGTTCGGAGACCATATCGCCCAATATAACTCAAGGTATTTTCGAAGGTTTATTGGCGAAAAGAACTGTAAGCACATTTGCTCAAGCGCTGGGGACCATGACAACGTCACTGAGCTATTACGTGGTTTGATGGTGACCACCTCCTTGACTAAAAGAATAATCTGATGCGTCATCAGAGCGAGGGGGTCGTTCAGCCAACCGGAGGAAACACGCTCTGGCATTCTTGCTGGATCAAAGTTCGTCACCAGCGCTTCCTGGGGCTCAAAAACCAGGACTCCGCGTTGAATATTCGACATGATCTCCTGTCTCTGGCGAAGAGTCCCGCAATCGAAAGACATGACGAACCCGGTCTTGCTTGTGAAGTTGTCAAGGAAACGGAAACAAGGGTTACTGTCTGTGTCAGGAAGGGCGAGCTCTCGGCCATCTTTGTCGTCTGGCATTGGATGCAGAATATCCTGCCATGTTGGACTGGAATAATCAAAAAGGTCAGGTTCGAAGAAGGGGTCAAAAGGATTGAATGCCACGGTTTCGAAGTGCCCAAGTTCGAAATTAGATGGCAAGACCGCCTCGATGCCTGTGCCTGACATTAACGGATCTTCAGCTAACATATCTTTATCCAAATCGATTGATTGTGATGATATGTCGTTCGCAGGTTTCTGGGCCTTGATTCCAGCAGAATAATTGCACGCAATTCCTCTCTTCTCGCAATTTTGGCATGGCCTCGCGCTGTTGCAAGCTTTCTTCTGACGGACACAGCGATCACAAGCCCGTCTTCGAACCACAGCTCTGGGTAGTCACCCACCATCGCAAGTACGCTAATGACGCTTTAAAACATCTGCCCGTTGAAAAGCACAATTGCAAGCAGGGCACCGGTGAGGTCGTTCCGATGTGTGCGAATTGGTATGCCGTTGCAGGTGCTCCCGTCGTTTATATGCCTTAAAGCAGATGGAGCATTGATGCAACCCGGTGGCCGGGGCAGAGACCGTTAGGGCTGAGCCAAGCTCTGAACCCTGGCTCTTCGCTGCGACCATGATCTAACATATCGGTTCTTTCACTTCTTGTTTTTCTATTCCCGCTCCGCTGCTGGTGCTGGTGTCACTTCTCTTTTGTCTCTTTTCCACCGAAAACCTTGAGGGGTATCAACTTAAGCTATGTTCCTGGAGAGAAGAGGAAATGGTGAAAATCTCAGAAAGCTTGTGAGGTCGGGACACCGGGCTTATGTCTCTTGTGGGGAGTTTGCGGGGATTCACGCAGCCAAAGCCACTGGGCCGGGGTTTCTCCATCTTTTTGGGTGTTGAACCCGAGGTCTCCCCAAAATCATGGCCCTGGATCCCTACAGAGCTGCTTCGGCCACCATTCTCGGCATTTCCACCCGCAATGGCACACGGGTGGCGATAGGTTTGTGCTACTTGCGATTCTCTATAGAGTCTGCAGTTGGAGGGAATTCTGCACAGAGCATCGACAGCATCCTCCTTAAGAAGAGTCACTAAACGACCCATCTGATCAGTCTCGCAAAACAAGAGACGAGACTGAGATGAATTGAAGATGGACGTTGGACCTTAGAGTGGAAATGTGCTTCATTAGGCTTAGCGCAATAAAATTGGTGCTCGCAAAATAATTTCATTGGTCAAACCGTAACCAATAACAACCTATAGTTGATTCTATTTTATTATTTTTTGCAACGAATCATGATTTGAGAAATTCTCCTGCACAAACCAACGAGCTTGGCAGTGAGTGCTAGGGTTCCTAGACATTCAACCAGCAGTGATCGTTCGACGTTTCTGCCATGATTGTTTGAGCGTTACTACCATTGCGCTTGTGTTTTTCGCAGCACGAGCCTTTGGTCAGTCACAGTCTCTATCATGACCTGAAGTCGCAATACATCCTTCAATCCTTCAATCCAGCCTGGAAATAATGCTATCGTCAGCCCCGATGCCGCGAGGCCGACTTCTCCAACATGATCAAAGCAGTATTTTACAGCAAGTTTGATACACAATCAGGTAAAGGTGTTTTCTGTTGAAAACTAGCGGGTTTAGTTGATGCCAGATGCTAACTGCAGATGTCTTCTGTCGTAGGGCGCAAGGTTGTTCATCAAGTCCCTGATGGCGCTATAGTCCCATCCCCCACCGCTCCCCCGGGGACCTCCCCGCTCTTCAACTTCTCTGATATATCCTTCTTTGTGATACCTCGTCAGGAGCTTTGTGGGAATCTGATTCAGGTTTGCACAAATGGCTATCGCATTCTCGGGTCGCCCGTGTGCCTGAAGTCGCCCATCTACGACCGCAATGAGTTCATCTTCAATTTCTGCATTGTGCTCACGGAGGAGGAGCAATGGGGTAGTTTCAAAAGTGTGGTGCAGAAACTGGCGGATATTATGTGTGAGTTGGAAGAACAGTCGGGGTTCTTGTCAAAGGATCCGTCCAAGGGCGGAGAGGGAAAGGTGCATAGTTTATGTGAGACGTTGATGGAGGATTTGAACAACTACTGCGAGTGCATGATCCCAATTGGTATGCTATTATGGTTCACCGTTCTTGCAAGGGAGTCTGCAGATTTCAGCTTACCATTTGACTCTAGACGAGCTAAATACTCTGAACATCAAGCTGTTTCCTATGTATCCTTCCCCTCCGCCAGTAGAGGCCTGGCATGTCCCATTGTTCACAGTACGCTATGAAGCATTTATGGACGAGAATTGGGACCTTACTATGCAGAGGGTACGGATCATTTCTTTCATCTACTCTGCTATCAACGTGCTTGTGTACCTGATAGTTTCTTCTACACAGATTGTCCCGTACATCAATGGAATAAATAGCGTCCGTGCAATATCCATTCTCGCAGACGCCGACTTTTCATTGACTTGCCGTGCGATTCGGCATCTTGTTTTTTATGGCTGCGTCTTCCTTCTTGACATCTTCTCCTTCTCGGCAATCTACGCTGCGACAGCACAGTTCGGCTCCACCATTGCTTCGGACGAAGAGATGCAGCGCGAATGTGCTCGTTACGTCAACACTCGATTCTCTCCAACTTTGGCCCCAGCTCGAACGAGTGGGTCAGCACAGCCCAGTTCTATGTCTGGAAGCAGAGGCGACATGCCCTGCCGTGAACAACAAAGCCGTGTAGGACACGATGACATCTGGCCAAAAATGGGAAGGAGAGAAAGGAACGCCACCGACGAAACGTCAATTAAACAACCTCAGATCGTCGATGGCGTTGGAATCGTCGAGCTATACGCCAGCCTGAAACACGGCCAGAACATCAAACAATGGTACTTGGAACATATGCGGGAGCTTGCCAACATCGACGTCCGACGCTTTATCACCTTTGGAGTCATCAAAGGCTTCTTATACCGTGTCCACAAATACCCCTATGCGACCGGACATGCCACCCAATCAACCTCCCTGACAACAGCCGCAATGATCAACGCCTCCTCGTCCAACGGCACGCAACAGGCATCTCTCCTCTCTAACTCACCGACATTCACCCGTAGCCGCATGGGCTCCACCGCCAGCGGCATGGAATCAGCAAGCTCCGCCCATTCTCGTCGCCGAAAAAGCGGACAGTTTCTAAATGGACCAGTGGAGCTACCGCCACCTCATTCGACCAACCATTCGAGCGACGAGAATGAAAAGGACGAGGATGATGGAGACAGAGATGGCACAGAGGAGGTGTCGGGCATTGACAATAAGACGCTCATGCAATATCTAGATGGGATGCACTGCTTTGATGAGATTTGTACCGAGTTGGAGATCAGTGAGAAGGAAATCACTGCGCGGCTCAAACGGTATCCGGTTGAGGTGCTTATTATTCACCGATAATTGGTGATGTATGCTATATTTACCCATTATTGCATTTATCTTGTTAAATGGGCGATGACTGAATACGAGGCCTGGCAGTAGCACCCTTGAAACATAACTTGTGTTGGAATCATGTGGCCATCACAGCCCAAGGAGCAAGGGGTTTTCGGAATAATTTGGCCACATCCATTCGCTCTCCAGCGTCCAGTAAATTTATGTGGCAGTAAATCAACTAGTAGTTACATTAGTACAGTACATAATTAAAGGTTGTCAAAATAGAGATCTCAAGTTGAGATAAAAGCAGCTATACGCCTCATCCCATCTGCCCATTTCTCACAACGCCCATTCCAATCCCAACCTAACCACGTTTGAGGTCCACCCGAAGATAAAAAGTAGCCGTCGGATCCTTAAACAGACAATACATGCGAAAGAAGATCGTAAAACATCCCATATATTTGAAGGAAAAGCGAATCAAAAAGAGGCCCGGTGAGTCGTTGTTTCGCAGCCAAAGAAGAACCACACGCTCAAGCCCTTCACTCCTGCTCTTCATCCCACCCTTCCACCTCCGCTTTCTCAAATTCCGCCATAATCATCGGATCATAAATCGACTCATCCTTTCCAGGAACTGTAGTCTTGCAATCCTTGAATACTGGTCCAATACAATCAGACCAACGTTTTCGTCGATCCATGAGCGTACGCGCAAGGTCGCCAATCCCCGGCCTACCAACACCAAGTGCGCTGCCGACAGGATGGCTTCCTCCGCCTGCGCCTCCGGGCCGGTGCTTGGCCTGGGAGCCCTTTTTGCTTTTGCCGAGGGTGCGAGTGCGTTTGAGGTAGGCTTGCTGGACTTGCGAGTCAAGGTCGTCATGGATGGTGGTGTACTCCTGATACGCCAAGCGTTCACGAGCAATTTCGAGAAGACGGGTCTTACGTGCCCCGTTGGTGATCATCTGTTTCTTCAATTCACTTTGGAGGAAACGGAGGCGCTCTGCGACGTCATCGTCATAGTGAGCGTCAAAATCAGGGTTCTCGTCTGGGCCCAGAATACCGATATAGCGGAGCTCTGCTTTAAGGCGCTCGTCAAGTTGAGCGTGGTCCAGTTTAGCTGCCGGAACTTTGAAGCCATTCGGAGAAGCGTCTGGGAACGTCGTCGCAGAGTTCAAAGGCTTCGCCTCGTTTTCTCCATTGACTTGGTCAATGTCCATCGCCATATCGCCATTCGTATTCCCATTTGGCGCAGATTCTTCATGGTATGCCGTTTGGCCTGCGGCATTTTCGTCTGGGAGTGTGCGGTTCTCGAAACGCAGCAGGGAGTAGAGACGACTGAGCAACGGCGGTGCGGAGACTTGATCGGTTTCTGCAGAGTCGTCACTGATCTGCTCGATATTTCCTCGACCTTGGTTCAGAGGTAGCCTTTCGCGCTCTTGATGTGACGATTCGATGTTAATCGAGCCGTCTTCCTCAGCCCAGATCTCAGTGTAGTGCTTCTTACCACGCCGAGGAATCAGGAAAGGTGTAACGCGATCGCCCTGTTAATTCAGATGTGAGTTAAGATGAATGGAGATGCGAACGTTTTATTTACCTTCTCCTTGAGAAACGCAATATCTTCCTCGGTCAAAGGGCGAACATACGGTTCGATGTATGTCGCGAAGGTATTGGCACTAACTTGGTTAGTCGGTTTCGCGTTGCTAAAGTCCTTGTCAGGTATAGTTCCAGCCATCATGTGACCCAGGTCGCTTTGGGGAAACCCGGCGACACAGTAGATTTCCTTCTTCTCCTCATCCGTCATTCCAGGGGTGATCTCTCGAATGTGGTAAATCGTAGGATCGTCGAACTTGAGCGGATCAGGCCCGAAGACCTGGTACTGAGGTATAGCAGGTGCGGGCTCCGGTTGACGAGACGCGCTGCTTTTTACCGTCTCTGGCGATTCAGCCCTCGAGGCCTGGTCGTCGGGTTTGGGAGAGCCCATGGATGGTGGTGATAGAGAAGAGGTAGCTGAGGGTATGTTTTTTAGCTTCTTGTTGGGAGACGACGAGGCTCCTGCTGCGTCTTTGCCGCTTCGCTTTTGCGGAGCTTAGTGAAAAGTCAGCGGGCTGTTCGTAGAGATAGACAAGGATGGAACCAGAAACAATCAATGGACCCCGAGACATAGTCAAGCGACACAACAGAGTATAGAAAAATTACTGTGGCGCATATATCTCGTCTGACTATCACGCAGACATATCGACTTCGACCGCGTGGGGGAAGTGGGTGACGGGCGTAGGGGAAAAGGCGCTCACCGTCACTTCTCAATTCAAAGGCATCTTGACGTGTCACATCGTGTGCTCCAACTGCAAGTGGCCGCTCCTCCTTTGGGCCTCCCTTGTCCTTTCTCTTCTTCAGCTTCACTCCCTTCGACAGGCGACTCTCGTGCTCGTCGTCTTCAGCCTCTCTTTTCATTTTGAGCTTCTCCGCTGAGTGTCCTGTCTGTTCACGCTCTCTCTGTTCCTCTAGCAGGTCTTTCTTCTTTTGCGACAATTCTCGCATCCCAGCATTGCAGGCATCACCTCTAGCCTCTGCCAGTTGACTCAGTGTTTTAAGTTGTTCAACAAGAGTTTCCAGGGATTTCGGATCCGGAATCTGATTAACGCCACCCAAGTCATTAAGTATGTCGGAGTATTGGATGGTGGCCGGGGCTATGAGCTTAGACACGTCATTATCGAGATATCCCAATGCAAAGGTTGTTCCAGCGACCGTGCTGGCACTCAACGCGGAGTTTGGCGTCGTGTTGCGACTTCGAGAGCCTCGGGGCTCACGGCCTTTGCTTTTGCCTTTGTTGCCAGGCATTGGGGGCATAATGTTCGGTCACTCGTAAGCTTCGGACGTATGGGCATATAGGTAGATGTTTGAAAGGAGGAACGGCGGGGTGACGGAGTTAGACCATGGAAGTGATTTGACAGTGATAAATCGTGCCTTCCACGGCAATGGATAGCGAGCAATTAGTGAGTCACGTCATTAGGATTAGGTAAGGTCTTTGTGTTGTTCCGTGGCTTGAGATATCTAAGCTGCTGTTCGCATGGATTTCACAGCTGCTTGACCTCGTCACTGCGCAGTGCGGGATGCTCGATTTCGGATGAAGTCCTGACTCGTTCACGTGACCTATCGCGGCTCTGGCCTGTGCGCTTAGCGCATCGCGGCTAGTGGGACCACTAGTCTCAATTTAGATTAATCGCGGGGCTGACAAGTCGCGTAGAGTTTACGTAACCCGCGTTTCGTCTGCTCAGCTGGAAGCATCAAGATTGTCAATCAATCATCGATCCATCATCGAGTCCACCCGGAAAGCAATAATGAGCGCTAGATGTTTCGTCGCTCCAAGTTCGATGTCTCGAATACACAGAGAAGCTCGTATCTCATCGCTCTCTCTACTACAGCTTTTACTTTCCCAACTCGATACCAAACCTTGCTTTCGCGCGAGTAAAATTCCCGCTGTTTAAGTCTGGAACGACTGGATGTTTTTCAACCAAAACAAATCATCTATTATACTCCGCAAAACGACAAAATTAGGAGCGGAGATATACGCTGTGCGATGTGTTCTTACAGGCTTTTAAACCGGCGGACCGGCCCTTTGATGGGTGGCTTTATACAGTCCCATTGGACCACTGACTTTTATCTTCCAGGACTGGCATCGTGGCACTCTCTACACACCAATAAAAATCGACAAAATTGTGCGGTTCCAAATCTCATCTTTGGTCGCATGCCAGCTGAAGCTACGGCGTCGGTCACTGTTACGCAAATCTGCACGTCTGGACGGAGCATGCTGTTTTTACCGTTGAAGAACAAAATCTCAGGTAACACGGCCAATTTGTTCCATTTCCTGTGACTCCTGCCGAGATACAGCTCGGTTTTCAAGACTCAAACCCGATTTTGTGCTGGGGTCCATGTTGGAGCAGTGGAACAACGGGGGTTACAGTTTAGCGTAACGACCGGCAGCGTGGCAGCCAAATCAATCTGAGGGTTACCGCTCGAAACTCGCGTAGTGTGAGGGAGACTGGAATTTGAAATGCTAAATGCAACAGACTCCGTCTATCGCTGTCTGGTGGAAGGCCATTAGCCCTCTCGCTGTCGAAAGACCCGTCGAACCCCGAGCGGTCTGGACGGAGGTCTTGTTTTAAAAAGGCCTCAAACAAACGGCAAGGCAAGTCATGGTGTTAAAATAGTAACCTTGCCGGCCACATCCGTGTCTTTTCGTGACAGCATCATTCATTTAGGAGCCGGGGGGTTGATTTCACTGCACAGATTGGATATTAGGGTTGCCGTGGGCTTCCCCGCTTGTGACCTGTGAATAACGTCGAGTTGATTATTAGTGCCGATCACTTCGAGGTTGCGTTGGGCTACTCGCTGCGAGAACATCCTCGTATCCTTCATGACTTTGCAATCCTTCTTCTTTTTCTTCATCATCAGCCTTTGAATCGTCGTCTGTCGAGGTGTCTGTCTGCTGGATTTATTTTTCTTCTTATTATGAGCTCCCACTCTGGGTTCCACGCTCCATCATCCACGTACTTCCGCGCACTCCGTCAGATCCATGACGTCGCACCCTTAAAGACGTTATTTAGAGCAAGTCCCGTTGATTCGATCTTCTACCAACATAATATCGTGCTTGGGGACGGACTATTATCAAACACACATCTAGCAAACCCATGCGCGCTGCCTCGAACTCCGTCGTGGTGAGCGGTTGCTAGTTCGGATCTATGGGCATGTTCAAACGATCCTCCTTGTGCTCTACAAAAGAAAGTTGGGCTAACAATATCGACTTATTCTAGCAGCAACTGCGTTCAAGGCCGAAGTTCTGCTGCTGAACGGATCGAGGGAAGCATGCAATCATCGAGTCGAGAGTCTAGATGTCAGTATCGATCATTTTTTAAAACTAAAAGAGTTGTAACTGACAAGATTGACTATCGGTAGCCTGACGAAGCATTTTTAATCGATGTTGGTTCACGCATTCAGACGCTCTCAGATACTAATGCGCGCGATCGAGATGGAATTGTGGGACTTGTCTATGTTCCTACGCTTTCCATCGGTGACAGTTGCCTTAGCGACTCTCGGTCCCTAATACCAAGCAATGCGACTCGTTTACTTGATCTTCCGGCGCAAAATTGTGCAAAGATTGCGTTGGCTCCCTGGATATCACCTGCGTGCGCAAAATCCTACCTGTCTCAAGCAAATAAAGACCAAACGCTAGCCATCCTTTTTTACCAACCGACAAATTCCACATTGAAGCCGCCACCGCCAGACGCTCCGGCTTGGGATTTAGATGATAATGACGAGTGGAAATCCGAGAACAATTTTCCCGTCTACGCAATACCCGGCGAATCTGGCAAAAACTTGATGCAACAACTTTCACTGTATTCAGGGAATCTGAGCGAGGCCCCCCAAGCGGACCGTTTGATGAAACTATACGACGCCAATTCAGTGCCTAGGGTGTACGGTTTAGTTGGCTTAGGTACGTTTGATATCAGAAAATTGTCCATTAATCGTTTTGACTCGTGGGCATTAGAAAACAAGCGAGACACGCTCCCAGGATTATGGGTATTTCTTCTCGTCGTGCTAGCCGCGTTGGTAGCCGTTGTCAGCACTTCCTCTATAGTTATGAGATTTGTCCAGCATCGCCAACGTTACGCACTAAGGCAAAGAATTGTTACTGGAGAGGTGGATTTGGAAATGCTTGGGATCAAAAGGCTCAGAGTGCCACAGCACATTCTGGATAAAACGCCGCTCTACACATACGACAAGGACGGTCACCCAGCAGCTCCTGCTCCCCCGCATACATCTGGCGGTGAAAGGGCCGAGGAGATCACTCCGGAAGACCGAAACAACCTATCCGTGCCAACAACCTCAGGCCATGTTCCTCCTGCCAGTCCTGGCACCTATGAGCGGCTCAAGTCCAGCTTTTCGCAAACCACATGTCCAATCTGCCTTGATGATTACGAATCAGGAGAATCTGTTGTGAGAGAACTTCCATGCCAGCATATTTTCCATCCGGACTGTGTCGACTCGTTTCTCCTGGAGAACAGTAGCCTATGTCCTGTTTGCAAGACAAGTGTTTTCCCTCCTGGTTATTGCCCTGAACTGGTCACGGATGCTATGGTTCGCCAGGAACGGTTTGCACGGAGAGTGCGGCAAGACAGAAACACACGGGATGTGATGTTGGAAGATATTGAATCGCCATACACGGCACATTCCAGACGACGGCGCAATATCCGTAGTATCTTAAGCGGCAGATTCAGACCTTCGCGGCGACCTGAGGCTCAGGTAGATCCCTTACCTGCGGGGACCACAGAGCCGGCCCCTGCGTCAACAGAAAGACCTCCTGCATCCGGCACCGTTGGACGTCGCGAGGAAATGCGAAGAAGAGCTGTTGCAATGCTTGGTCATCGGCGTATGGCCGAAGATGACGACAGAGAGCGTCAAGCGTCAAGGCCAAAATGTGAGCAGTTTGCCCAAATCCCCCCCCCGTCTGCTGATGATATTTTCATGGACCTTATAGCTTACAATTATATCAGGGCTTAAACTATTCTATGCCGTCTTTCCTGCATTGCGGTAGTGGAAAACACTGCTTCGAACTCGAAGCTCACGGTATTGATTACCTTCGTTCGTTAACTGTCCCAACTAAAATCGATGCTCGATTCGCAGGTCCATTCAAAATGGGCATGCACTACTACGTACTGTTTTCTATCTATTGACCTTTGGATGGTTGATACCCTTTTTAGAAGCTTTGGGAATCTGGATTCACACTTTTGCTTAGAATCTTATTCTGTGCCCGTTGCTCCATTCTATCATGATTATGCCTGAACCTTGGTGTGTATTTCTGCAATTTATTTCAATGTTGATATTCATCTGATATGTGATTAATGGGAAAGGGTCGGGGATATGGATAGGCGGAACGGGCAAGGTTGGGCATTGGTTTTTCTTTATTTTTGTACATACAGAAAGGCACAAAGTAAACGCCTCGAACGGGCTATTTGGTCATGCCGTTCATGTTGCCTGCAAAGGAGCGATGTGTCCTGGGAGGTTTGGACTAACTTGACCAAGGCCAACCAGCCTCAAAGTCACTTTTAGTTATTGGAAAGTAGACAATGCCAGGGCGACGACATGCCTCTTTGAGGACAAGGGTTAGTGCACTAGAGCAGCACAGCTGCTAGCCACATCTTTGAAACACCAAACTATACTTCCCATACACGGCCAACCCCCCTTGGGAGGTGGTGGGGACGCGAGACCGAGGTGCATGGCGATGAAGCTAAGCCATGCGCAGGAATTCTGACCAGCTCAATTTTTTCCAGCCTGCGCATTAAAACCTGATTTTGGCGTTGTTCCCCTATCCCCCAACCCAGGAAGGCTAGGGCGGTCTCCCAGAGTAAGGAGCTGATAGCAACAGTCTGCCACTGCCACTGCCAATGAAGAGAAATACTCTCATTGCTTTCTTGAAGGTTCTCACGACGCGAATTTATCATGCTTCCCTTTCACCCTCACATCCAAAATCTCCTCGTGATAGTTTCCTTCTCTCCTCGCCTTTTTCAGCCTCTTGACTTCATGGTCTTCCAACTTCCTACCCACCGCAGCCTCCAATTCCTTGCGGCTAATCTTCTCCAGTGCCTTGCTCTCCCGTGAAGCCCTGAGTTTTGGTTTGAATCGTGCTTGCATGCGGACACGGAAGGTCGTATTGAACGACGTGCTATCTGCATCGCCGCGGATTTCCACCGTGTTTGCCGAACCTTTGCCGCTCTCTTTGATAGAGAGGAAGGCTTCCATGTCGCCGCCGTAGATCTGGAAGGAGAACATTCCGGGTGATTCTGTAGAGGAAATAGGGATGAAGGACTCAAAGGCAGATACTGCAGGCGATGTGGCGCTTAAGAGGCCGTATTTATCGCAGCTTAGATATCTGAACGCGTTATTCTCGCCGTTAGCTCCCTATCAGAACTGAGGTATCAAAAGGCGCTGTTACTCACCTGCCATGATGACCTTTGAAATTGATTCCATCCGATCCCGCTACCTTGGTTGCAACCCAGACCTGCCTCACATCATGGGGTTCTGCTGTCCTCGGATCCCCATCGACGGTATTCTCGATGTCGCTCGCAAACACCTTGCCATTGACATCACAAGCAATACATGTTGGAGGCGTAGATGGTAAAACGATCAATACCGGTCCGGATATGTCGGTGAGAACGTCTGCAGAGACCCAACTCTGTTCATCATGCTCTTCCGTTGTCGATTTGGTGCTGGCGGAATGAGGGTTTTCGGAGGTGAGTGCGGAGTCTCGGTGGGACAGGTCGTCGCCGTGACGCTTCCGCTTCCTGGATTTCTTGTCGCCTTTGAAAGAGAGAGATTTGACCATTGCGAGAGCAGTGAATTTATTGAATGACGGAAATGGTATTGTCGTAGAATGCTGCTGGTCGCGCCTCTTGAGCTCTTAAGATGCCAGTTTGGGGCCAACCAAGTCAAACAAAGCAAACATTCGTCATGTCCGTCCACTCAGCTTCATCTCTAAACCTCTCTCACATTTTCCATGAGGAAACCATCGACCTGTCAACGGATGATTGAGAAGCGAAATTGAATATACCTCTTTGAAACTATGATTTTTTATACCGCTGGACCTTTTAGCAAGCCTCAGACATGGCCTAATTGGTGCTCGGGTTTCTGCCTGTCCAACCGCGAGGGTGCATCACTTACAGCACATGCAGATTGACAAGTGGGCAAACAACCCTCTTGGCTTGCATTGTCCAGCGATCAGTGCGGCACGCATATATTGAGGGCATAGGGCTCGGTTTTCAGCGGGCTCGACTGCTGCCTGGAAAGACCAGACAAACGCCTACTTCTCGAAACTGGTACAATTTTCTGTACTACTAGAACTGATGAATACCAGCAATGGCTGCTGGACCCCTTCGAAAACGATTGTAGCAACATACGTTATTATCTGAAAATGGGGTTTGGAAGCCTCATTTACATCACACTCCGGAATAGTATGGCTTTTCCCTAGCAGTCACTCTGATCAAGACTGACTATTTTATATAATTCATTTACAAGGGAAGTATTAGCGGAGATACGCTGAATGAAAAAAGTTTCGAACTGTTTGCTAATGCTCTCGCTGGGCAATCAAAAGGTAAAGAGTTTCCCCCTCATAACCCGCCCGCACTACTACTAACGACCCTAGGGGCCACTTTTAAGGTCTTACACGAAAAGGTTCCCGCCGGATGGGAACTTGTCTATGATACTATCAATCCATATGGAGATAGACGTGCCGCTGGGGTCATAGCGACCTGGACCTTCGACCTGGAGGAGGATTTGCTACGCTTAATTAACAACAACGGCCACGGCCATGTTCCGCTGGATCTTTTACGTGCCCGTCGCGTTTCTCATGATGACTTTGTGATGTCGAAGACTTGCGAAGAAATGCTTGAATTAGATGAGCAGGCGTTCCCTGGTCCATACTGGGAATTTGAGCTTCAAGCGCCAGAACGAGACAAAGCTTTTCTACGGCGCATCACGGTCGAGTTTGCCTACCTATGGCGACACATCCTTCGCCATCCGTATAATGAAGCCACATTTCAAAAATTTGCTACTGCGTTCGTGCGGATTGCAACCGTTGACTTTACTATCACGGAACGCGTGGGATGGCAGCGTGGCCTCAGGGGTGGCTATTTTGTCTGGGTCGACCAATTGCCGAACTGGGACCATTGTGACTCGAAATTTGTTAAAATTGGGGAGAACTCTTGGTTCGTGCTTTCGCATGATCTCAGCGAAGGGCTTAATCTGGTTCGGAATGCTGCAGAAACGTTTAATGAGCATACTATCACGCAAGACAACGAGAGGTTTTACCGGATTATGAGTGTGAGGCACATTGTTGTTTGTCGCGCCAAAGGGGAAGCACTTGAATGGTCAAAGCCCGAACCACTTTTCAATGGGGTAGATCCTCCATCAACCCGTGCCGTTGACATGTTTCTCTCTGGTAGAGATGGTGTCGAGCTCCATACCCCAATTCATGACCTTCCAGCGGAGCTGCAGCTTCGAATATTAGATTTCACAGCACATGGCTCTGTTGAACCAGCAAAGCTGGGCTGCCAGCTAGGTTTAGGGCCACCATTTGACTGGCTGGACAGGAAAATTAGCTGGTCAGACAAACCATTGCCGATTTACATAGAAGATGTGCAGAGAAGCCGGTCCGAGGCTACGCCAGTTGAATCGCGAGTACTATTTGGCGCCCATATGAGCGGACTAGCCCTTAAAGCGTGAGCGAACCCCGGTTTTCTACTTTATTTAATGATATCAAGAGGAGCACGCCCCTTATATCTCACATATTGTACTGTACATGTTTTTAACCTTTGACATAGTGAATCTCTTCAAACTTTAGGAATCGGTCACCGTCAAGCGAAACTGCAGCTGCCTAATATACCCATGCCACACGGCCCTGAAACGGCGCTTTCAACCACAGAGTGACGACAGGGCGCTTGATCGCCCTATCAGCTGTCAGCTCCATCCATGTTTGAAGTGAAGTTATCCGTGCTATGCTGGTGCAGTTGTGTTCGTCTTCTGACAAGCTGTTCCAACGACATAGCAATGCTCGCAACTTGTTCAGAAAGCCTTAATCTGGATACAGGCTGTTACAAGCACGGAAAAATCCTAGTAACAGCTTCCTATTCGCAGTGGAGTCAAGTGATGAACACGCTCATGTAACTAGCAAGCAACGTAAATGCGACAATATTAGATTTTGGATGTCAAACAATTTTCTCTACAGTTGGGTGCGGATTTTGAGTGGTGTTGAATTATGTACCAGAAACCAAACGAACATTGAAGGATTGCCTTTCAAACTGATCCTTAAGGGGTGTGTTCGATGAGGGTTGAGCAAGGGGTTAATAAGACTCTATCAACCACAGCCTCCCGACAATTTACCCGACAACTTCATCTTCAAGGTCAGACCATCTCTTCAGTTTTTTTGGTGGGTATTGATCGTTTTCACCTCTCTGCGCACTACGTTTCAGGGGAATTTGATGAATTGACTCAACTGTGCACAGGAACCCCAGCTGCAAACGAGGAGACATCCCTAGCAGTTAACCTCGATCAGACCACTCACGGACACAACCTCACTCGCTTGCCAAATCAGCGGAATACTGTAAGTGAACAACCAAAACAAGTGTGATTACTGGCAAATGATATCAATTATATGCCCTGAGCCCCAGAGGCCAATGAATAATACATACAACGCTAACAACTAAATAAGTCTATACAGGTATAAACGGAAATACTGGAAAAAAGGGGATTCGAAGATGCGACTCGTTTAATCGAAGGTGATTGCAGCCTTGATGGCCGACTTGTTCTTCATCGATTCCAGGCACTCTGCCCATTGTTCGAGCTTGAAAGTCTTGTTGACGATTCCCTTGACTCTAACCTTGCCAGAGTCGAGGTAGTCGATGGCGGCGGGGAACTTGTAGGTCTCGCTGAAGCTGCCGAGGATGGTGATCTCATCACCGACTACAAGGAGAAGACATGTTAGTTCCTGAATACATCAACTCGCAAAACTGAAACCAGCCATTTGGGAAATATTTTCTGATAGAACTTACAGATCTTCGATGGTGGCCAGGAGACTCTGTCTTTGCTGGCATACACACCATAGACAACGAGTTTGCCACCGCGGCGGACATAGTTGATAGCATCCTCGAGAATCTTGACGCTACCGGTAGCCTCAACGACGATGTCGAAACCGTATGGGTTAGCAGCCTTGAGGGCCTCGAATTGGGCGCTGGGGTCCTTTCGGGAGAGAGGAACGTATTCATCAGCAGCGTCGAGGGACTTGGCAAGGTCCATCTTCAACCCCTCAGGGGCGGCAATGACAACTTTGCAGCCACCATTGAGACGGAGCAGTTGAGCAAGGACGAGGCCAGTTGGGCCAGCACCGAACATGAGCACGGAAGAGCCCATCTTGGGAGCGATCTTGTCAAGACCGTGAGCAGCGCAGGAAGCGGGCTCCAAAAGGGTTGCATCAACATCTGAAAGGTTATTGATCTTGAAAACTCGGCCGGCTGGGTAGGCGCAGTATTCGGCGAAACCACCGTTCATGGTGACACCGTGAGCCTCAAAGTGTTCGCAGAGCAATTCCTCGCCACGTCGGCAGTAGAAACACTCTCCGCAGAGCTCGGAGTTGTCGGCCACAACTCTGTCGCCAACAGTGAAGCCCTTGACCTTTGGTCCCATGGCAGCAACAACGCCGACGGTCTCATGGCCTGAAAAAAGGGGGTTAGTTATATCCTTTGCGAATTCAACGGTTGAGCGGAGCGAGCCATACCAGGAACAAGAGGGAACTGCGAATTGATTGTGGTTAGCAATGGCAACTTCCTAATGGCATTGAATCAAATTGGCTCACCTTGGCAAGAAATTCTCCTTCATGGATATGCAAATCAGTGCCGCAGACACCGCAAGCCTTGACCTTAATCTGCAGTGGGCGTGCTCAGTTAGTGGATCTGTTTCATCACTTTATCACAAGTTTGCAACCATTCCTCGCCAACCCAAAGGGGATATCCATACCAATACGTCGTTCTCACGGAGCTCTGGCAATGGGATGGTGACAATGCTGTGCTCCTCCGGTTTGGAGTATCTGTTCACGCGAAATCAGTGATCATCCTTGCCAATGCACACCAGTGGTTCGTCGAAAGATGTACTCACTGCAGAGCTTTCATGGTCTTTGGGAGTGCGGCAGCCATTTTGATGTGATTGTCTTTGCTTTCTGTTTCGGTTGTCAGCACCAGCACCCAACAGCTTACGAGGCGGGATAGCCGTGACTCACCTTTTCAGATATAATTGACGGCAATGGGTATAAAGGGTCGGTCAGGGGGTTTTCGGTATGCTGTTCAATTGAGGAAATGAAAATCTGACACCGGCACTGAGGGGATCCTCGAGTATATATACGGCATCCTCAGGCGCTAGCAGCTTCACCCGGTGAGGGCATGACCAGACAATCCTGTCCCTCGAAAAATCTAAAAATTGGAGATCTGAACTGAGCGACTTCCGAGTTGTCCACTTTTGTGGAGAGAGGCATTATCCACCCGAGAAACTTCCCCTGGACGCCCCCAGAAATAATTGTTTCCCCGGCCTATGGAAAGCCAACTGCGTGGCCAGCAGGTCAAACGCTGGCTCGGCCCCAAGGGGCTGGCCCATAAATCAAAGCGCTATGGGGCCTAGTGGTCCCTCTGGTTCATCCAAATCTAGATTTTTTACTTGGAAGCTTCCGATCAGGACGAGCTTATCGCGCTGGGCCGTTGCAAAGACCTCGGTGAAAGCTCGCCATGATTTCTAAATCTTGCCATCCTTTGACAAAGCCTTTCGAAACCAAACGGACGCTCAATGAGGCGAATGCCCGACCTTCTCAGAAGAACATGCCGTGTATCACAGCTGAGTTGAAGATTTCCAAAGTGTTCGTCACGCTTACGAGAAGCCACAGCTGAACGTGTTTGATGAGTAATTGAGGTGGCGGAAGAAATCTTGACGGCACAAGGAAGATTCATGGAGAACAGATTGCGCTAAACAGATTCTTCTTTCACCGTCTTCATGGAAAAGGCCTCAGCTTCTCACCCCTGACAACCAAGCAATAACTATAGCAACTCAGCACACATGTCTGGCCTGACTAAAGATTGCTTAATTCTTATTCAACCACACAGAAGGGCTCTCGAGGTTGCATGCAGTGACCGTGTTAACCATCCCAACCCTGTGCTCTCTACAGGGGAAAACTAATTATCATCGTCGCAATTTGACCCAATAGTCCGCACCTCGTGTGTCAAGTGATCTAGAAAAGAAAAAGAAAAACGACACGAAGTGGGATGGAATCTTGACATCTGGAGCTCTTTACCCAATTCATAATAGCGCCAATATCTCCGGTGCTGCCCGCGTCAATCCTCCCCCGGATCTCAGCATCGTACTGCTTCAATAATGCACTGGGAGAAACAGAATTATATCGTGTCTCAAAAGAATCTCTTAACACTACTCCGTAGAATGATCACGATCACGGTTACATAATGCCAACCGAGTCACCGCTTCAATTGACACCTGCAGGGTTGATTATTAACTAAATACCTACACATCAGCCTCGAGATGTAACGACGGCCCGAGAAGGAACATCGTCGCTCGCAGTTTGGAGTTTGCTTGGTCTTTTCTCGCTTCTCAGCGTGTCTCCTATCAACGTGGCCAACTTGACCCCCTTTTTTGTTTCTTTTCAACGGATGCTCCGTAGTTACTTCATACCAGCCTTCATGCGTCCCGAGGTGAGCTAAAGATGCTACTATATTTGGAGCACCGTGTGGAGAACAGGAAGGTAATGTTGATAACTTTTTAGCTGTTCCTGAAGGCGATGGTCGGACTAGATGGAAGAGAGTTTTGGATCTAATTTTTCTTGCCACATGACCTCGTTGCGTTGAAGGTTTCGGAGTTAAGAGTCAGGTAAACATCGTCTGCTTTCTATAACTAACGGGAGTATGGCGTCCACCAAAAAGTAGAAAACTGTTTCCGTTTTGGACTACTCTTGGTGCAAGCCTGGGGACTGCTCAGGGAATGTCCAAGCTCCTTTAACCTATCAATAAGGGGTTCATGCCATAACTTCACCCCCTAACCTCCAGGCTTCAATTTTGTTTTGCTACGGTGCAGATTGTGTACTTTCCGGACGCTAAGTTTGAGGGATCATTACATTTGGGAAGCCCCAGCGATGACAGAAAAGGATATGCGCCAGTTCCCAAGACTTCCGCACGCCGCTACTGCCAGAGAAGGTGAGAACACATAGTATTACAGACGACTTGACAACATATGTTGGAAAAACCAGTGACAGTGCAAATCAAGTTACATGCACATGGGCCTCTTCAAGCATTGGGCGTTCTTGAATCTCTTTCTCAAGACCAGGTTTCTGTGGGGACGAGGGAACGGTGGATCCTTCGGACAAAGACATGTCCGACATTGAATCGTTCTCATTCTCTATCATTGCACCAAATGGAAGCCAATCCTCATCATCGTCGTATGGCTCCTCTTGCGGCTCTGCAGCACCAGACATTGCCGTCACTCGCTGTAAGACCCATTGAAGTTCGAGAATTTTAAAATCCGGTAGGGGAAGTTGCTCTGGGTCGCTGGTGGTTATCACAATCTCGTCACCACAACGAACAAACTTACGCCTGATAATGTCCGCAAAACCAACTCTGCTGTTGTTTTTTGTATTGATTCTTTCATCGTGAGGACACGACATAGAAGGTTTGGTCGAAATTTGTATCCGAGGAGAATTGTTGATATGAGGTAGCCAATAGAAGTTAGCGACCAATGTCTTTTTCTGTTCGTCGACACTCAAGGGTTGGAGCGCAAAGTAAGCATTTTCGTGATAGCGATGGACATCTGGCGAGAGACAAAAGAGATTCCGGACAGTCTCGGTACCAGGACCGGCAACCGCATTGTACCAGCTATCTACTCTTTCTTTCGTCCAAAACATTCGCAACACCCTCCATGGGTTAAATGGGTTGTTTTCGACGTCGCTTGGAGATTGCAAGCGTCGCATCGAAAACGGGAATATGTGCCCAACATCGATAGGGCTACCCCTTTGAGTGACAACGCAAGTCTCGTTATCTCGCAGCCGACACTAATTAATCTTCAGCAAAGATGCCAGTCCTGCTTTTATAACGGTACATACTAGTTCAGCTGCCGCTTTTGATCGAGGAAAATCTCCTTCATCCAATTTCTGCCGTTTATGTTTTGGAGATGTTTCGATGGATTGCGAACTAGATAACTGGTTTCGTTCGGCTTCCTCTGTTAGTACGTCTGGATAAAATTGCTTTGGGGCTACGGAAGGCCCTTGACTAGGAGTGGATGCTCGAGAACTGAGGCGACTGCGAACTTTTTGCGTCCCTATTAGTCATTAGCCTCCTAGAACGACTGGTCTACTGGTCTCCGGCTGTATCTGTTTAGAAAGGACTCTGGGACAGTCCTTATCAACTTACAGCGTTTAACGAGTCCCGATCCCTTGAGTAAATTATTCCACATTGCCCATGGGTCCAATACATCCTTGTCCTCGACCGACCTGGCCATCTCGCGCAGTTTCTCAATGTCCGCAAGCCATAAGCATGCCCAAAGTTCTCTCGAAACGGGCGCAGAGCCTTCGTTGATCCTATTAATCAAGCTGGTCCTTTCAGGATCGTCGAACATAGTCTCCCATGATTGATCTCCTTCAGTAAAAAGAGTCTCTGTTGTAGGGTTCTCCATGATGGAGATTTCTTGTCGGGCTAAGAAAGCTGGTCTCGATGCTCAAAAACATGGGGAGAGCTTGTTGATATCAAAAGACTAAAAGCTGAGGTTGTTAAAATAGAGTTTGGTGACATTTTAGCCCTAGCGCGTAGCCCTAGATCCTAGGCCCCTAGCGGATAACCCGCCCGCATGGTGAGTGCTAAGCAGATCTAGCATTATCTAATCAATCAAGTCCCATATGGTGTAGTGGTTAACATCGCTGTCTTTCACACAGCAGCCACGAGTTCGATTCTCGTTATGGGAGTAACACCGTTCACAGGTGCGAACTATCTCTTTTTTTTTCCTTTTATCCCTCTAGGTTCTTACAAAGGTGTGCTATCAGAATGATGGGTTACAAGTACAGATTGTATATAAGACTGCATGCTATCAATGTTTCGCCATGGACGTAGTAATCTCTCAAAGTGACAACAAACGGTATCCAAACAAGGGGATACTCAAACCGTTTATTTCGCTAATCACAAAACCAAATGCCCCAACTCCAGAGAAGTGCACAAAAAAGCCTATGATCATCCACATTTGATCCAAAAGATTCTTTCAAGGCCGTTTGCAGCAAGTTTTCCTCCATGGCGGCTTAACAAGAAAAGTGCCATCATGGAAACGTTTAGTTCACTTCAACCCAAACCCTTCACTTTCAAGGACCGCTCGCCACAACTTGGACTCCAGCTTCTGACGTGTTTTATAACGGTGCAGAGATAGCATATTAAAGCAAGTCCTCGCTATCGGAAATCTCTCCGAGTCTTGACCCAAACAAACCAGGCGAATGATAAGATTCGTTGCCCCCATGGCAGGAATTCGATCACTGCCAGTGATAAAACTTAGAATCTTTCGCTGATCTTGCGGCGAAACGCGAGTAAAAAAATCCCAGAACCAGTTCACAACTGGTTCCTTATCAGGGTTGGCCACCAGCCAATGCTCATATACAGCCACGGCACGCAGGGAAGGAATATCGAGCGCTTCATCTGAGCCACGCACCAAAAGCTCAATCTCCTCTGGTCTAAAAAGGTGCAAAGCATTGCCGCCGCACACCGTGAAAAAACCGCGTTTGAAGGGTTCAAATTGTCGGGACACGGCGTTGTCGAGCGTATATTTAACATAAAGATCGACATATTCTCGCCGGTTCGAGTTGGTCACCGACCGCTTCTCTCCTCCCGGACAAAGAGGGATTGCAATGGTTTCACCATACCTCTCTTCTTGAATCACAAAATCCAGACAGAATGTTTCCTGCACATTGCCATCGTACTCAAGAAGCTGTCGTAGGCCCTTGGCGAGCGCTGGACGAAATTCTGCCAGATCATCTAAAGTACATTTGAACGACTGGTATGGAGTTGATAGTGTTGGGATATTGCTTGGTCTTGCTGATGCCAAAAGTTTTCGAAATGCAAACGGTGGTAAGGCAATGTCAAGAATCGTAGAGTTATAAATCGCAAGGCCTAGTACCACCCCGACCAGAAAGAATTGCTCAGACGATTCCAAGCAGTGTGGATTGAAATAACAGTAATGGGAGTCTTCGTCGTAGAGAAACAAGCCTGCCATGCCAGTCAGCAACCAGAATCTCTCGTTACCAGTCAGAGTTATACTTACCGTTCAAGGGGTCAAACACTTCTCTCACTAATAGCAGGAACCACTCCTTGCGAAGGCCACCAGCGTCTACGCCCTCCTCTCCGATGAATTCGATTCGCAGACCCTTTTTGATCTCTCCTTGTCCTGATCCGATCACTTCGCTGACTCCGCGAAGGCTATCCTCGACTAAGCAATCTCTCCGTATTTTGAGCACGAGGTACTGGCTCGTCCCTCGCCGCCCAAGAATGGTGTCGAAAAATGCTTCTCGCGCCTTTGCCTCCATCTGTCGACGAGCGTCATGTTCGAGGATGTGGATTTTGGCCCAAATGCTAAGGAAGAAAGAGTATTGGCAAAATGTAAACTTCCCGTTTCGCGACTCCCAGACCTCAAAATCGGCAATTAGATCAGAGTAATCTAGCAGTGCATTGTAAAAGGTATTTATCGGAATCATGTGGAGACGGTCATGTATGTCGGATACGGCATTGAACATTGAGTTTGCGGCTGGGTGTTCGAGTCTGCGAGAGTTGTGCGCGGAGTTCGCCCGGAATAATAAAGCCATCACACGAGCGGCTGCTCTTATCTGCCAGTCCTCGCTGTAAATAACATGTTTATGGTCTGAGTTTGGTGATTTTGACGCATTGTCGCGGTGTAGCGCTGAATGCAGCTGCGCCGGCGTAGTAGAATTAGGACCGGAGAAAGTAGGAACAAACTCGTCAAGGCTGTCCTCAAGCTTTACTGACATGCTAGGTCGTCGCTTCTGATTTCTGCTCAATCGATAAGTGACAAAGCTGCCAACTAGGTCAACCAGCTGACGAAATTGCCTCTCAGAGAATCTCGAGAACCAGGAGACCAGCGAGTGATGACATTCGCCAGGGAGTCCCGAAAGAAGGCCAATGACTCTTTTGATTATCGCAAAACGATGATCGTGCTCATCAGGTCTGCTGGAAAAAGCAGTGCAATCTTTTCGCGGTGATGGCGTCTTATTTATTGGTACAGTAGCACCACTTCCTAGTCTCCGTCCATCATTAGGACCGGGTGCCAGCAGCTGCGTGGAAGGTTTCCTAAAACTGGGATTTCTTTGGTACAGCAACGGATCCACGAGAACAATCAATAAGAATCGAATATCTTCCGGCCTGCTCAGAGGGCGTTTGGGCCGTTGGAGTAACTTTTCAGTAGCCTTAAACAGCGCCATTTTCAGATGATGCTTTGACTCGCATATCATGCCCTCTAGCATAGACGAATCGACTGCTTCCCACATTAAAATATCATTGGGGTTTACAGGTTTCATGCGCTGCCATGTGTCACGCCAGGAATCTCCAGCATGGGCTATCAGACGATACCATTCTGAAAGCTCCGGCCAATTGATCCTGGGACTTTTCGAGCTCACACGGCCATGCTGTAAATTGCCTGGCCTCATATTTTGGCTTTCATTTGTCGACCTGTACCGTATTGGCCGGGTTCGTGACCACGAATCTCCACTCCCGGCAATATCGGGGACACGAAGAGGGTTGCCGTCGAGTTGGAGTAGCGGCTGTTCGACAGGAACAGCATGCGCACTCTCCATATCCTTTCTTGGAGTCGGCACTCCTTCACTTGCAGCACGGGGATGACGTGACGACGCCGTTAAAAACGAATTGTTGAGCGTGTCACAACCATCGAAAACTGCAAAGATATAGTCTTCTAGTGGGCGAAATATACGTCCGGTATGATTTGTACGGGGCTTGCGCTCACCCAGCTGCGGCTTTTGCTTATATACTGGGACATCTGGTCCCGGTACCACCAAGCTACTCATCGGGACAGGTTTGCGTTTGATGCGAAAAGGCAGCTCCTTGACTTTTTGGGGCGAATCATCAGGGCGGGCATCACTGTTATTAGATTTGACATGTGAGCACGCATGTCTAGGTTCTCTGCCTTGCTTCTCATGGAAAGAATCCGACGGCAAACAGACTGGGGGATTGTCGGTGCTTGGGTGTGTGTGACAGCTGGTATGATGGCCCAAGCTACTCTCTGATACACCAGGCATCCGGTTTGGTGACGGTTGGGCATCTCTCATCGCATCAGTCTGTTCAAAACTTCGCAATTGGGATCTTAGAAACAAAACAACGCATTGATCAACAATTCTTCGCGTCCTCTCTAAGGAAACTAAACCTTGGACAACAATGATCAGAATCGCGCCCGGCGAGTTTAAGTATTTGCCAAATGGAAAACAGACCTTTTCCCTGTCCAAACGGTTCAAGCCCCCCTTTGTTTTCACCAGCTGGAACTCGGAGGAACTGGGATGAATGGTAGGGCTCTAAATCATTCATTGTATTACACTTGCCGCATCTGAAGCCTTTCCGGCCGTATGGAAATGAATTGGAATGATCACATGCCATACACCTGCGGACAGTATTTTGTTCTGAAGATGTCTCTGCTGGCGCAACCGGATATCTGCCAGGACTCGCTGATCTTGAGGGCCCATTCTGCTGGGCAGTAGATTCGTCGTCGGTGACGTCAAGAAAAGGGTCCCGGTTGGCGTCCTGGTCCGCTGCCTTCTTTCTGCCAAAGAAATTGAAAGGAAACGGGTTGCTTAGAGAGCGCGAATGCGTACTTTGCCGGGGCATTGGTGGTGGTGATGGCCTTTGAGTGTAGATATGCGGTATGTCGTTGGGATTCAGCAGACCATCACCGTGAAGGTCACCAGAATTCGGAGTGGTTATGGTTTCAAGTGTTCCAGAATCTGATGTCAGGCCGGGTCGAGAAGTCCATGGAGCCATTGATCTGGCTTTTCACTGACAACCTTGATGTGTTAAGCTTATTTAACACGACGAACCAGGAGAGGAGGAACTTGATGAAGTGTACGGACGTCGATGACAACGGAACTCACAGCAGGTCGCAGGTATTTAACAATGCTTCAGACAGAGCGTAAAGATAAAGCTCCCATGGCAGACACAGAAAACTGAAGCCTTCGATCAGGCCACAAAAACCCCGCGAAACAAGCTGCTGAGACAAGCAGCTCCTGGTGGCTCACGAATTGGACTGGAAGATACTTTTGTGGCTGAAAGACTGACCAGACAGATAGAACTATTTGGCTTCCGCAAGGCTGAAAGAGCATGCTGGAGCATCCCTGTAATATCTTGTTGGCGTGATAAGCTCGGAGTTCTGATGGCTTTGTTCAGGTTGACGTTGAGAGTAAGGCAGCCGTCGTTGAATTCGACTTTCCCTGCCTGGGGAAGTCACAAGCAGCGAGTTGGAAGTCACAGACACAAGACAATGAAAGCCAGACAACAAATAATGTACGCACATTGAACTGGGAGTTCGAATTACTATAACATGTTATATTTAGCTGCTAGATATTTACAGTACCGCAGCATCCGCTATTTAGAACTATGCAACTAATGGCATCTGCATGACTACAGCGGTGAGCCGCACTAGGATACGAGAAGCTCCAATCCCGAATCTATAAGCTCCATACCCCGGGTTTTATACGGCCGCAATGAAATCGGGCGGGTTTCTGACTTCTATGTACGGGAAGATTCTGCGTGTAGGTTTCTCAGCGTGGAGGTTGATATTGCTCCGCGTCATTGGCCTTGTGCATCGTAGGTATTGCACTCCGTATGCGGATTAACTTGCTGGACAGCAATGATAAATGTGGCATCCTCTAACTAGGATCCAAGCAAACGAGAGCCCCTTCAGATCCTGGCATTCAGACAAGCCCTGTAGCCAAGCTAGGTTGACCTGCAGATTCTTTTCGCAGTTGTACAGTACATACCATACTCGGAAGGGTGAGTTTGAATGTGAGGTCAAACCCAAACACCCCTCGAAACGCCCAAGTTTGCGAAATGGGGGCAGACTTGCGGTGAGGTACGAGTTTGGGCGGATGATGACTCCCATTGTGTATTGATTGACCACAAACGCAGTCATCAACTAAACTCAACTCAACAGGCGAAGATGACGACCGGGGTCAGAGACGGAACTGTCAATATCGCGTTCATCCGCTGGAGATCTGGATCTGCTCCATCTGCCGCATGAGCGTTGAGCTGCTCTCTTCCTCCTCGGCGCCAACGACAAGCTCAACGGACGTTTTGGGCCGATTTTTGTTGAGACCGTCGAGGAGAGTGCAGGCCTTGCATATCTTCTGGCTCGAAAGATACCCGCATCGCTCGCACTGACCCATGGTTTGAACCTTTAATGGCTTCTGGCTGCCCGTGCCGTTGCGATGACTGGTTCGCGCAAGCTGCTGTTTTTTGCCCTTCGCAAGAGAAGAAAGAGTTATTTCGGTCTCCCGAGATTGGACTCCTTCATTTTGTGCCAATCTTTTCTCCATCTCAGCCATTTCGCTGCCACCATTTCCTCCAGTTTTACTTCCACAGCCACCAGTCGAGTAGTCCTCGGTCCCATCCGCGGTGGTGGTCGAAGCCGCGATCTTTGAGGGGCATGCAGTAGAAGCACTGATTTCTGACGGTACCAATGCGGCCATGTCCTCCCCGCTTTTTACAATATCCAGTATTGAACTTGGGCGTATCTTTTCTAGATCTTTGATCAGCGTCCGCGCGCTACCTCGAAAAGCTTCTGGCGAGTATATGCATTCTGTGCTGAAGTAATCGAGTTTTTTGTGATGCGCGTATAACACGATTTCCTTCTCATAAGCGTACTTTAACGGTTTGCTGCGCTTTATCTCGCTGGCAGATGAACCCGTAACGATGTAGGTTCCCCGCGCCAACCGTGGCAGGTCGCCTCGAAGAAGGTTCATCATCACAGTCTCGGCGACATCGTCGGCATTATGCCCCGTCACAACGTGTTTGATGTTCAACTTTGCAGCACCGCGATCCAGCGCCTGGCGTCGAAATACCCCGCAATAAGTGCAATTGCCCTTCTTGCCGATTTCCGCAACGACCTGGTCCATCGTCCACCCATATAGCTCCCCATAGCTGACTATTTCCAGAGGCATATCATACTGAACTGCGTTCCGCTTCACAGTCTCCAGACTGTCGTCTCGATATCCTTTGATGCCTTCGTCGATGGACAACAGGACAAGGTCAAGACCGTAGTTGTATCGTTCGTTTAGGGTTTTGAGGACGGATGCGAGCACGGTGCTATCCTTGCCGCCGCTGGCACCTATTGCAACGCGCTCGCCCGGATAAAATAGGGAGCTCTCGACAATAGTCTCATGGGTTTCGGTCTCGAAGATCTGGAGGAAGCATGGTTTGCACAGCTTGTGGCGGTTTTTCGGCCTAATGATTACCGCCCGGGCTGACTCGCAGTTATAACAGGTTGTAGGCGGCATAATTTTATCTTCAATAAGCAC
The DNA here is from genome assembly GCA_029850275.1 of Chrysosporium keratinophilum. Taxonomy (NCBI): domain Eukaryota; kingdom Fungi; phylum Ascomycota; class Eurotiomycetes; order Onygenales; family Onygenaceae; genus Chrysosporium; species Chrysosporium keratinophilum. The sequence goes on from JARBIX010000004.1 coordinate 699,514, forward strand.
TAGGAGGACGGAGCGGAATCAAAAACATTTCATGTACTCTTTGCAGAGGGGTAAAAGATCAAAGTCGAGATGAAATACGAAGTGGTAAAAATTCCCTTGTGCCTATCGGCCTTATCGTCGGGTGATATCAAATCTTATCTTAGTCATCCCCCACCCCGCCTCACAGTCAGATCACAGCATGGCACACAGCGAACAACGATGATGGCTTTTTTGACTGAGAGCACTGTGGGAAAATTGAGCCGATACGTTAATTACATTCTAAGCTTTCCATCCCACTTTCTTCGCAATAAACTTGACGACATATACGAGCCCTAAGAGCACTGGAACCTCGATCAAGGGACCAACGGTGGATGCTAATGCCTGGTCACTTTGAGCACCAAAGGTAGCGACGGCCACGGCGATCGCAAGTTCGAAATTGTTACTCGCTGCCGTAAAGCTCTGCGTGGCAGACAATTTATATCCAAATCCCAGACGGTACGCCACAAGCAGGGTGCAGAAGAAGACGGCCACAAAATATACCAGCAGAGGGGCTGCGACACGAACCACAGAGACGATTTGGTGCACCACTTGCTCTCCTTGTGACGCGAAGAGCACGAGGATGGTGAATAAGAGTCCAATTAGAGACCACGGTCCTGCCCACTTCAGGAAGACGTCGTCGTACCATTTTGGCCCAGCGAGCTTCCGGAGAGCAAAGCGTGTGACGATGGCGGCTCCAAGTGGAATTCCCAAAAATACGGCGACGCTTTTGGCCACGACGGCATAGGAAAGACTGATTTGGTCTTGGGAGCGACTGATGATCTTGATGAAAAGAATGGCCAGCGGTGCGAAGAGAACCATCTGAAGCAATGAATTTATTGCTACGAGAATGGCGCAATAATCGTTATCTCCTCCGGCGAGGCCGGTCCAAATCAAGACCTGATAGTCAACCGTCAGTACGAGAAGCAAGGAAGCTGAGACTTTGGTTCAAACACTCACCATGGCGATGCAACGTGCCAATCCCACTAAGATAAGACCTTCTCTGAGACCAGGTTCGTCGGGGAGAAAGGCCCAGGCCAAACCCAGCTTCACAGCCAACAAGTTAGTTAAGAGTTTTCTCACAGGCCTCAAGGATTGTCCGAATCACTTACCATCAAGAGGGGAGCAACGACCCAATTCAGAAATATGCTAAAGGCGATTTGAATCCAAATTTCCCGCGTCTTAAAGACCCGATGCAAAGTCTCATACTTCACTTTGCAGAGGATGGGATACATCATGACCAGCAGTCCGACCGCTATAGTGAATCAGCGTTCTGTCCCGATGGGCATTATGGGGAAGTTCTAAGTGAACGCTCGGGAAATAAAGCTTTACTAACCTATAGGAATTGAGACTCCAACAAAAGTTCCCTTTTGCAACGCTGGCCCCGTGTTTGGAACGAAGTTTCCCAAAATGATACCGATTGCCATGGCAAGCAATATCCAGAGCGCCAGAAAGCGATCCAAGATTCCAAGCCCTTTGAACAAAGAATCAGAATTGGACACCTTATGATCACTAGGTTCTTGCTGCTTCTCGACGTCGCAACTGGGCTCTGCGTCTGTTTTGGCAGCAGCACATATCTTCTCCGGCTCTGGCGTTGACATTGTAGATGGATTTTGACGAAGGCAGATTCAGTCGACTTTTTTCCGGTCGGTTGTCTGCAGCCGCAATCTTGCAAAGTACGAAGGAATGTCTAGCAAAGCCGTCCACGGCAAAGGAGAAATACTTCATCGCGGCCATCGTATGTGGTCATCAGGGAGCAGTTGGCATGTCACTGCCACGACCTGATTGGCTGGCGGGAAAGAGATCTTTGGGTTCAGAGCTGTGGACTTTTGACCAATGAAGGACAGTTGCCAAGCTAAGCTTAATTTCTTTCTTCCTGTTCTCTCACGAGAAGGCCTCGCCATTCCAGATCGAACTGAGTGTCTCCAAACCCGTGAAGGGTTCCGAACAACGTAAGATATGGATTTCTCAGACAGAGGATATGCTTGGAGACAACAGAAGTTTGCTAACTGATGGGCGAGGGGATGTGTGTAAGTTAACGTGATCCGACAGCCAACGAGCGGCGGCACTCAACGATCACACATACAAATTGGCAAAAATAGCAACTTTCGAGTTCCAATTTCTCAACCACCAAAACCCTAGAAATATTGCATATATATAATATATAGAATATCTCCAAAGTTGTCTAATATAATGAGAAAATATTCGAGAAAAATTGGAATTGAGCGTGCAATCATGGCTGTTGGATTTGTGCTTTAACCCATACAAATTTAGCACACGTATTCTGATTACGGTATTGTAACTTACTCAGATTTGAATATTTTTGCATGGAATATTGATAGATTGAATTCATTAGAATGACCATTATATATTACATCTTTGCTACGTAGTTGAGGTCCTGGTTGTTGAGAAAATGTTGTCTAAAGAATCAGTGCTCGTTGAGTTCCAGCGCTCGTTGGCTGTCGGATCACGTTACAACACACGCACAATTCGCGGGACATATTACTGCGTGGCCATCGCCTGGTTCTCAGAACGACAAAAATGCCCGAGTGCGGTGACGCGGAGTTTGACTCTCATCAACTGGAAGATCCAATTGGAGTCTCCGTACAGAACGCGTCCTCTTAAAAAACCGACCTGTGGTTGCGCCGAAGCTTGCAGTTGGAGATGGTATTTTGCTTCCAAACCCCAAGAGTGGTTTGATGGTCTCATAAACTAACTAATTAAGGCTTGGAATCTCTAACCCAAGCGCCGTGGCTCATGTGGTACGCCATGAATTAACACCGGAAACTCCATGTAGAGACAATCTGGTTAGGAGTTCGATCCCCTCCGCGCTGAAAAACCAGCTGGAGAAAAAGCGGTTGTCTTTGACTCTGTCGCAAGACCCGTCAGGAAAGAGGCATTGACCAGATAACACAAGAAACTGGACAGCCCACCGGCGAAGGCGAGCGAAACCAAAAATAAACCCCAGACCACAGGGTTTTTCCTCCTAATTAAAGGGTGGTTTTTTTTGCTTCTCGCACTTTTTATGTCCTTCTAACCCTAACCGTCACTGTGAGACGCATGCATCAAGTATTTCGAGTATTCGCGTTGGTGGTTGTCTACGTACAGTACAGTACTTGCGGTCATCCGCACGGCTGTTCACTGCTAGACAGCCCCTGTTTTGGTCATTGCCAAACCGCTTTGCATCCCAAATGGAGTAGGGCATCAGCCTCTAGACAAAATTTCGATCTTGCAAGTCATCTCTGGACTCCTAGAGCATTCCTCTAGGGCCCCAGGAACGAGATTTTAACTCCGTAGTGCTTTACATCAGTTAAGCCATAGATGTCTGGGGGTGAGATTCCCTTCATTTTGCCGGCTAACCGAATGCTTGATGCCTCTGAACCATCTATGTATAGATTATTTCTCGTACCCTATTGTGGCATTCAGATATTTTAGGTACCTTCTTCAGCAATGAAGAGGAGCTGTACTATAAGCGCTGCATGAACGCCGAGCGCTCTGTGCGACGACGAAGCCAGGGTCAAGGATGATGGGACCTTGAAACATCATCGAGGATCTCCGCAAACAGGACAAGAACGCTTTACTCCATACGGAGCAAAATGATGGCGTCAATCCAGATAGGTGTTCTTAGGGTGAACCTGAAGCTGCTGATGCAATCATCGGGAGGATAAGGCCTATGTTTGTTAGTTGATGTCGTGTTTGCGTAGGCAACTGGAATACATACTGTAGCTATTCCTCTCAGAGTATATAGTGCGTCCATATATGCTAGGTATGTGTGTATATCTAGGGTTTTCATTAAGTAGATTATATTTAGTCCCTGCATGTGCGTCAAAGATGCTGCGTGCAGATAAAACTCCGATAGACGGTTTGGGATGGCAATCACTCAAATTGCGTTTTTTCATCCATATGTATGCACCTAGGATGTATTTCCGACTCAACAGTGTGCTTTGTATGTCACTCCGGGCCTCTGGAAGTTATGTATGCGAGCAGTGTGTGTGAGCATCCAGGGTCTTGGTCGTTGCAGCTGGCGAACCATCACGTCAAACTCAGTGAGATTCAACCAGGAAACATTTGTGATACTCGTGCAATAAAGCCGAATGAATGATCCTGAACGCGTCCCCATGTTTCAACTGACTGAGTTTGCCCCGTTTGAGCCAGAAGGCAAAGAGTATTGCAGTTCTGCCTGCGTATTGGAGGTTAGGCATAAGCTCCGTCGCAGGACAGGATGCGACATCTGATGTTGGCGCTGGTCATTGGGCACCGTAAGTCAAGTCAAGCGGTCAACCACACAGTCATTCGCCTTCGATCCAAAGCGCGAGGTAACTATGTACATACATACATACAGTGTTCCGTCAGCAGAATGCTTCTGGCATAAAGTCCAACCGCGAGAATTGGCCAGGCATCTGCTCATCACCGCTCCGATCTGAGACTCCCGACGGGCTGCCGCTGAGCGTCGAGGCCTGTGTCTGGTGGACCGCGATCTCAAAATACACACACAACGCGCATGTATGTTATGTAAACGGAGGCCGGGGGATGTTGCTACATATATCCTTGAAACACTTGAACCCCTGGCCTGAACCTTTTCCAAAGCATCACGACGAATGATCTTCGTGACCTGCGTGCCCACACCAAACATGGCGCTAACCGCCACCAGCTGTTCACTCCATGACAGCGCGTGATGGCACTTCTTCAAAGCCCTGCTCAAACAGACCCCTAACAACATGACCCTCTCCCCGGGGGGCCCCTCGTCGGTGCATTTCCACCAGAGCGCGTAGCCGTGATCCTTCTGCCCCAATCACGCTGCGCAGCTCCAAAGTTGCATCTTGCCCGCCATACCCAACACTCGTCCTCGTCCACCAGCTGTTGGCTACGATGCCTTTGGCGCCGGCAGCCATGAATGAGCAACCGCCTGGCCCCAGACGCGCAGTATCTTCAGGGCATCTTGGTTCAGATGCCAATTGTTTATGACTGGCGAGATTGTTTCCTCCCGTTCGACACCCTCCTATATTATGGGCTTCATTCCCTTCACGAGGATTGACCACATGCTTCCCTTCTCATGTGCTCTTCCACCTCTTGTTTCTCTTCACGAGTTTCCTTAATCATTCTTCTCTTGTGCTTGTTCATTTATTCTGGTCATTTGCCTGCTGCTCGCCAAAAAGTCTAGCATTTGGTTGGTGTATCTGGTATACTCCAACGGCTTGTTCGTTTTTGATTCACACCGCCGCCAGTCACCGACACTCTTTTTTTGAAAAAAAGGTCCGTTGGAACAAAGACCCATTCGCGTGCTGCTACCGCTTCTTTCTGGCTGCTGCTTCTACTTTTGCTAGTGGGAGAACCTGTTATCTAACTACCCTTGCCTCTTCTAGGGTGATTGCTGTGAAAATCACACTGTCAAATCATTCCGCTGGTCGGATACTTGCATCGAAGCCCTAATATATCACGCTCGACCCCATACTCTATTATAATTGTGTCTCTCCCTTCGTTCGGACTCGACATTTACTTTGGACCCGGGCGGTTATTGTGTCTTGCATCGATAACAGATTGTGGATTTGCACGTCGCATACTTTTTTTTTCTTGGAGTTTACACAAAAGCCACATCCGCCAGACGGTGGTATTTCTATCCAAATCCTTATCAAATTCGCCCGTTTCCTATTTTTCATATCCATGCCGGTGACCATGGCACAATCGAATCCCTTTTACGACCGGGCAGCGTTGAGCGAGTTCATTATGTTGCCAGTCTCGAACGATATGGTTTCATATCTCGCTGAGAAAGCGTCCGAGGTGCTCCGCTGTGAAAACGATGCTTCGCAATCTAGATGCAACCAGACGCAACCCCTTACTCCTCCAGACAGCCCTGTCCCCGACGCCAATGACTCCCTCTACCAACCCGGACTCCCTTCCGTCGCCACATTCATTCGTTCCTTGATCAGGAGATCACATGTTGAAGTGCCTACACTGATGACATCGTTGGTGTTCCTTGCCAGGCTGCGTGCTAAACTGCCTCCTATGTCAAAGGGAATGCGGTGCACCCCTCATCGCATCTTCTTAGCCTCTCTCATACTAGCCGCCAAGAATATTAATGATTCCAGCCCCAAAAATAAGCATTGGTCCCGCTACACATTTGTGGAGGGCTATGAAGGATTTGGATTCTCCTTGCCAGAAGTCAATTTGATGGAGCGCCAGCTGCTTGCTCTCCTCGATTGGGACACTCGCGTCCGGGAAGACGACCTTTTCGAACACTTTGAACCATTTCTAGCACCCATCAGGGATCGCCTGATGCTGCAAGATGAAATGGAAGCGGCACGCGAGAGCGAGTGGCACCTGCAAGCGTCGCTGTTGCAGACTCCGTCGCATTCCCGAAGCGGATCGCCACTGCCCCCTCCTCGCCATCGCATGCCTTCTGTTGGAGTGTACGAATCTCCGCGGTCCGTCGCCAGCCATTCTGGCTCTTCCATGCTGCGCCACAAACGCCGCCAGTCCTCTCTCGGTGGTCGCCGGTCCCTCTCCCCGCCATCCGTCAGAGACGTGCCAGGTCTGTGTTACGAGGGCAGCGTCCGCGGCTCATCGTCCCGATCCTCGAGCATTACCCCCAGTTCGCGAGGGACACCCGCAAGCATTAGCACGTTTTCGACCGCTGACATCATGCTCGACGATGGCGGCAAGCACAGCCCTCCCTCGATGATGTCAAGCTACGTTACAGTTCACCATCTCAAACAACCAACGGCCAAGACTCACGGCTATGCGGAGTTGCCGCAACAACCGCCGCAGCTACAGCTCAAACGGGCAAAGGTGGCCGGCACAAGTGCGAATGGGAACGTGTTCTCGAGACTCTTTGTCTCGGCGGAGAAACGTATGAATCGAGCTGTCGCACGAGGTTAATTTTATATTGTTATGTTGGCATATTTGAATTTGGCCTGATCTCGATCCGAAACATGATGAATTGACATATTATACACATAGCATGCCGCATTTTGGCACTTGGCGTTTGGGAACTTTTCGTTCGTCTGTCATGTTAATTTAGAGGGATAACAGAGTATACGAATAGCAATTTATCTGATACTTGCATTCATGGGTCTTGAAACTCGGGCCTCTATTCTTATTCATTTCTGGTGCTCCGTATCAACCATGTATCCATCTGATGGTTCGAGTTTATCTCCTTAGAACAACAAATATGATAGAACATCGTGCTCTCGATGCGTTCTGCAATAAACGTAGCCCATCGACCCCCTCAATCATTCGGCGTGTCGGTACCACTAAACATTCCGAATCGAACCATCGAGATTGTTATCCGAAAGCGCTTCAATCACGCCGGGCTCTTCATGTAGATCCAACATGCCGCATATGCCATCAAAGCTTTTGCAAACACCCCCTTCGCGCACATTCCTTAACTCCAAGCTCCCAAGCTTCAACCAAACCGTCACAACATATCCTCGACCGTCATTTTCCACCGCTATAATCGTACAGTGCCCATCCAAAATACTCAACCGAGTCAGCCGAAGCAAAATAAGACGTTTTCCCCCCTTCCATCATCTCCTCTCACGACTCCTCTCCACCCCCCATCTTCCTCTCCACCGGTAAATTCATCCCTACCCTCCTCGCCGTCAACCGCACCCGTTCCTGCTCATCCATATTCGCACCGGGATTATACCGGTCCACCAACGTCGCATACTGTCTCTGCGCGCGCAGATACTGTGCAAACTGCTCTGCTTCTTCGAGGCGGAGGCGAGATTGTGCAAGGTCAATGTTGGCGCTGGCTGTGTTGTTTGTCTCGCCGTCGTTAGGTACGGACGCGGAGCGGGGGAGGGTGGTGCCGCTGGCAAAGAATGCGCGGATTCGCTTTTGGAGAGGTGAGGGAGATGAGAGTGGGCGTGCGGGGAGTTCGCGGAGGATGGAGCGGTAGACGGAGCGGGTTTGGATGCTGATTTGGGCGGACATGGTGATGAGGAGTTTGTTCGGGGAGGGAGGGAGCTGAGCGGAAAATTGTAGAGGAGGAGTATTGGGGTGAGGTACCGGGAGTGTTATGTGTGTGCACACGGACGTAAACCGAGTAATAGTATGGAGTGCAAGCAGTAGCTCTCAAAAGCTTTCAAGTCGGCATCATCGGAGTTTGGTGGTGGCTCGATTCATTGGGTTTAGCGCAATAAAGCCACAGATTTTACCTTGCCTGTGGCGCAAGCTAAATAAGGTTCATGCCAAGCCGCTTTCAATGAGTTGAGCGCCACAACCATAATTATGTAATTTCAGCACTGGAATACGGAAAACGGAAAAGCGAGCTGCGCAGAAAGAGTGAAGAAGCTCTGAGATTGCGTGTTTTTTCCCCAAGACACTTAATCACCGCAATTGGGCTTTGGGAGTATATTGGTTGTTGCAATGGCATCGCTGTGTCAGGTTTGCAACAGCGAGCCGTTCAAATACCGCTGCCCTACGTGTAGTCTGCACAGGTGAGCTGTCGATGGCGCCGAGGCAGGTCTTTTGAAGCCCAAGCTTACCATGTTGCTGCAATTCTTTTTACTAGCTGCTCTCTCGCTTGCTCGCAGGCACACAAGGTCAATTGTACGCCGAAGCCGATCGAAGTAACTCCTCAAGACGACATCCAAAATGAACTCCCAGCCGCAATGCCAGACGGTCAGCTGCCAGGCACCAACCGAAACCTCACTCTCACGACTCCGAATCCTCACACGAACGCCATGAGATTTGCCCAGCTCGGACAGTCGCAGGAACTACAAGAATTATTTGCCAAATTTCCTACCCTACGCTCCCGTCTCCGGGAAATTCACACATTCACGCTCGAAGAGGAATGGATCGAAATGAGGCCACCGTCCCAGAGCCGTGGGCGCGGGCGCGGGAGAGGTCAGGGTGCGAGGATGGGACGCAGCAGGGGGCCCTGGACTGCTGAGAAGGGGTTTAATAGAGGGCTAGGGCGTGTTCGAAAATGGAGGGAAAGCTGCGAATCTGGGGCTGGTGGCGCGGATGGCGATGCGTTTATGAGATTCGTTGCTTTGGTACTGGAGGAGGACGAAACGCAGCTGGAGCAGCAGCAGCAGCAGCAGCAGACGATAGGAGGGTTGACATGAATGTCTTGCGGTGGCAAGTTCGCCCTTTACTTTCAAGGGTTTGGAGATGGCTATTGGGCCTTGTGCGAGGATCGACGACGCGATGACACCAGTGATATGCCGACGATACCTGTGAATCTCACAGCAGGATCCTCAAGCGTATACTCCAGCAGTTGGATGAGATATTGGAGCTCCAAATCCTATTCAGATGTCTCCCGCTGCCTCGAGTAACCACCGAGTTTTGGCAGTGTGCAATCCCCATGAGTGCGAAGGACGATATTTTGCCGACGCGTTTCTGAGGAAGAGGGCGTTCATGCAGTTTGCATTGTCATTACGGCACTTATATCAACGCGTTGAACAGCCCGTGGCTTTTCACGATGGCTTGAGACGCTTTTAATTCGGAGACCGAACATAGATTGCACTTGCAAACCACGACAGTGAGATGGACAATGCTGTGAAGGTTGGAATAGAAGTGATTGTCCTCCTGCTAAGGCAAACACGCCCACACACCTGAGAAAAGGTTGAGATCCGCAGTCAGATGGCAGAGGTGGCTAGCTGAATTTCAATCGACAACCCAGATCTGAGACAAAGACAGACAACACCGCAGATTCTATCAAAGCATAGACAACAAATACCTTTTTCCTTGATGATAGCCTCACTTGTTTCTACGTAAAACTCATCTCTAGTGCATTTGCCTTCTATCTTTATATTTTGAAACATTCTTGGACAATTGCGGTGCGCCGACAACCTAAAATGCCAGACGAACAGCAGATCTCCGCAACAGCATCTATGATTTTGTACGCAGTAGACGCGGGCTAGCATGCTCACCCTGCATTTAGCAAACCCAAACCTGCGAGTTAGTTGAGATGTCTCGATTTTGGGCGGGTTTCTGGAACCGCCAAAACTGCCAGACTTGCCTGAGAAAGTTAGCTTGCTGCACACCAAAATCACTTTTGCACGCCCTCGCCCGTTTCATGTGACAGCAAAAGCCTCGTTGACCGCACTAACAACGGGTCAAGTGTTGACCATTCCGTACACTTCCCCAAAGACATTGAAACTGTTGCCATGAGCTGTCCGAGGAGCGGTAGATAATCAATTCAATGGCTATCAATCTCATCTCAAATTGCGCGTCTTGACCGAGATACCGCATAGGGCTGTGATCCTCTTCCGCCAAGGCATTTTGACTACTTATCTCATGGTTGATATCCGTTGAAGCCCAGAGTGTGAGAGCTGTCATATATTGTCCGCCCACGTTTTTGACATCGTCCGTGCGGAGTAGTCCACTCCAGTTTCACGCCGTGGCTTCACCCACAGATCACAACCAGGAGAAGCTGAAACGCGACCCAGGCTTCACTCCCCGACGAACTCGACTCTTAACACCATACGCGTTAGCAATTGACGTATGAACCAAGCACTGAAACCACCAGAGTCCTACCGCAGAATGCGAACGTCACACGTGTCTCCTTTCGCGTTGCCCTGTGAAGGTCTTGCTTGAACGTCCTTCTCCTCCGATACAAAGGCGCCTCCTGCTCGCACACGAACGATGAACCCCCAACATCTCAGGAACAAGTCGGTGGGAGACTTGATCCAGAGTATTCACCCGCCCACGAATCCTCCGCCGCCGCAACGCCCTCCCCTGCAGAACCGCACGTACTCTGCTCCTGCTGGCGAACTTCCCCGTCATATCCGCGCGTCGAAACAGCCCGATGACACAACTGCAGTGATTGATGAGAGCGATCCCTTGTCCTCCAGCGAGGACGCTTCGGGGCTGATCCCCAACGCACCCTCGACGAATATGGTGAGTCTGATTTTTTTTTCCCGTTTTTCCCGCTGCGATGCAACCTCATGGTCCCCATGCAGTCGTTCCAATGTTCCTTTGTCTCTTCCGGTTTGCAATTGTTGACATTCGTCTTTGGTTTCTTTCCTCTCCGGCTTTTTAGGTAAGCATGCCATCCCAACAACGTCTGCCGCAGGTGAACATGGCCATTGTCGGCGCAAAGGATGTTGGGAAATCTACGTTTGTAAAATATGCGTTGGACCTAAAGCAGACGCCGATCGCCCGCTCGTCAGTGAAGAAGATGTCGCTCGATGGAACCATCTACCTGGTGCGACTCTTGGAAATCGGCCTCCATAAAATGGCACTCGATGAGAAAGGAAGAGTGACCTGGCCAAGGTTCCTTGGAGAACAGGCCCTGCCTCCCATCGACGGGGTATTTGTGCTGTTTGACTCTGCTGATCCTCGCAGCCTTACGCAACTGTCCCAACTTCTCAGTAAGTCGCGACGAAAATGACTCCTACTATTATATATTGCCGTGCTTTTGTCTTTTCTCGTTATATTTTCCCGCAAAGCGCTTCCGGTCAACGTCACTTTTGTGGGGCGAATCTTCCTATAACATCAAGGGATATAGGAAGACTCGGCCCGCCATGCTGATTCCTAAACCCAACGCAGCAAGGCGGTCGTCTACGCATCGCTTATCTGTACTGCACAGCGAGAGTGTGTGCTGTTACCGGCCTGAATAAGACTGACCAGAGATCCTTGATATGTAGGTGCATTGCGAAAAACCAGTAATATTCCGTTTCTTGTCGTGGCTTGTAAATGCGACACTCCACGACGCTCTTCCCAGCACGATCCCGCAGTCCTTGAGGAAGCAAATCGACTTCTCGCGGGGACCGATGCATTACAGACTTCGATCCGTGTTTCAGAATCTTACAAGAAGTGCATTTCCATCGTGCTGCGGGCGATCATTGTTCGAACTTCCGGTAAGGATATTTTTCGATTTTTCGATTCTTTTTTATTTATTATTTCCATCATCGGGAGTTGCTTAACGCCCGATCTTATGATTGTCGTGTGTTTGATCTCCACTTGGGACTTGTCTCGCTGTGCGTCTGGACAGGGCCTATTTGCACCCGTTCCCGGCGGGCCACCTCACGATTTTACAGCCCTCTGCTTCATGATGTTGCATTCTTCCTTGCAGTTTGGCCTCATCACTATAATCGTTTGATCGGTTGTTTTTTATTTTTCTGTCGTCGTCCCTGGTTAATATCACTCAAAGCTGGATTAATTTCCACATCTCCCAGGGTTGCTGGCTGTGTGTTGCTGCGTCCTCGGTGCGGAGTACTGTTACCCGTGCCCTGAGTCCCCTGCACCCTCAACGCTAAATCGTGGTTCGTGGTTCTCCACTCCCATACCGGCCGCCCATTCTGCACTGCACTGTTATTAAATATTTAATCCCTGTCGAACGGAGGGCCTCGAAATTTAAATTGTCTGATATCTAGCTTGGGCTTCTACATTCGACTTGACCTCTGCGTTGAGGTCTTTTTTGCGTTTTTGGACGAACCTTGGGTCTCAGAGACTCAATTCAACCCGCCACTAACATTGATCGTTTGCTCACAGATGTAGCTTTCGAAAAACACCATCCTCCCTCCAAGATCAGACCTGCTTCTGGCACTACTGTCACCACCCGCGAGACCCTCTATTCGAGCCGTCAACATATTCGAGCGCACTCTGAAACACCCAAAGGCACCTTCCTCCCCGCCGCCGATCCTTATATTACCGAAGGAGTTCCTCGCGACTCCGCAGCTGATTCAAACCTGGCTCTCAATCTGGCGTTCAATAATGTGCACGGTTCGAGATATGGGCGGAGCAACTCACAGCCCATCCCGCCACGGACGCCTCCTGGGAATCGGATGAACCGTGGGTCCTCTTTAACCGTCGATCCCGTTCCCGAAGAATACTCTCCGAACAACATCGCCTACGAACGGCTCCGGACACAGTGGAGGCACAGTGCAGGCTCGGACGCTTTCAATTCGTTTCTGGATATGGAGGACGAGACGGAAGACGCCTCACACCCGCTCGCTAGCCCGACGAGCCCAAGAGCGAGGAAAGAAAGGATGGAGGATCCCGGGTTTACGTTTGATGAGCTCGTGGATCGTCTGATGACAATGCCGTTGACGAAACAAGATGCAAAATTTCCTGCGATATTCCTATGTCTGTACCGAAAGTTTGCCACACCAGCACACCTGCTGTCGACGATCATAGGGCGTTTCGAGCAGATAGAGAATGGAGAGGGCCCTCGATTAAGACGACAAGCTGGCCAGTTGACGATTTTGAATGTACTGGCACAATGGGTTGCTGAATATCCTGGAGATTTTGCGGGCGCAAAGGCCCGGAAACGACTTCTGGACTTTATTGCGTTTCTGGAAAAGAACATGATTTTTGCGTTCGCGGCAAAGGAGATGAGTGCGTATCTTGAGAAATTTATCGAAGACGATGACCTGGGCTGGGCCATCAGAGACGAAAAGGCCGAACCGGAGAACGTGGAAACGTTCTTAGATTCCATTCAAAGTTCTCCTACAGCCTCGATTGCCCAAAATACCGACGAAGCCATTCACACGATGGCGGCTCTTGATTTAAACGAGGAAAACGTGGATCATTCATCCCAGTACTCTGGTTTATCAATGATGTCCACTCTCAATCGATCAGGAAGCATCTCCAGCCAATCGTTCAAAACACCGTTGAGCACAGAATCAGCCCAGCGAGAGGCTCAGCGGCTCGAACTAATACCGCGGAACACCCTGGGCAAAACGCAATGGCGGATTTTTATGGAAATTCCAGACGATGAATTTGCGCGAGAGATCACTCGAATAGATTGGATCATGTACAGTTCCTTCAGACCGCGAGAACTGATTCGCCACGTGAGCACTTCGTCAGAAAATAAGGAAAAGCCTTCGAGTCATTTGGAAAACGTGAACAGGATGATCAAGCAGTTTAACCACCTCGCCTACTTTGCTGCGAGTATGGTTTTGCTACGAGATAAAGCCAAACACAGGGCACAGGCGCTGGAAAAGCTTATGAATATCTCAGGGGTCAGTCACTCTTTCTCTGGTGCCCGTTGATCTGCAGACCATTGGCTGACAAAATGTTCTCTAGAAATTACGCCAATTGTATAATTATAATTCTCTTGGTGCCATAATCGCAGGGCTCAACGGAACCCCTATCTATCGACTGGCACAGACCCGAGAGCTCGTTTCCCCTACCGTTCAGAAGCAGTTTATGAGTTTAGTTATCCTGATGGGCACCCAGAAGAGTCACTTCGCGTATCGATTAGCTTGGGAAAACTCCTTTGGCGAGAGAATACCCTTCCTACCACTGCATCTACGTGACTTGGTATCCGCCGAAGAAGGAAATAAAACCCTTCTCGGCGACCGGATCAATTGGCGAAAGTTTGAGATCATGGGCGACGTCATGCTTGGGATCCAACAAAGCCAGACGACGCCCTACCCAACGTTTCATCCCAATGAATTCGTACGTCGATTAGTGCAAGAAACGAAATTCGACGGTGACGAAGAGGTAGGTTTATTTTACTCTGGTTATCTCCTCCCAAAGGAATGGATTAAGTTAACGTTCTCCCAGGAGCTATATACTCGAAGCTTGCAAGTTGAGCCCTCTGCCGTGGTAGGCGCGGGACAAGAAAGCAGGCATAAACGCTTCGGATGGCGACGAAACTGATTTTATTTCAACCGAGGCTTACGATTCTAATGATGATATGTTCATATATACTGCCAGTTTTATAGATTTGGATACGGTCACCCTATATGTCTGCACTCCACAAAGTCGCTTTAATGTCGCCTCAAGCGCAAATGGAAAAGAAAAAAGAAAAAAAACCTATCTCCCCGTCACCCACACTGATATTGATGTACTTTTTCTCTGTTTCTCCCCTCAAAAGAATAATGACTTTTTGATGCACCCTGCGAGTTGATGGATGGCCTGCCTAGTCGTGTTCTACTTCAATATACCCCTCTTCGATAAACCTCCGCGTTGGATTTAGGTGACTAGGGCGTTTTGTTGCGAAAAATGAATTTGTTCTTTTGGTGTCTTTTTGCTCTTTTCGGACCGTGCATTTCTCATTCGGGTGGTACATGTCCGTTTTCTGGCGAGGGTGGTATGATTCTTTGCGCATTATGATAAGAACTTGTCCTTGCGACAAGGTCATCGTCGGCCCAAATGTGGATTTTTACGGTTCCATCGAATTGTTATTAATAGTAGGCTTTAATCGTCTTTTCTCTGCTTGTTCTCTTCCTAATAATAATGGCATTTGGACACTGTACTCCGTATGTGCTTGAACAATGTCGACATCAATTTGATTTTCACGCTTGAGCCACAGCAAGCGGAAGGCTTACTAATGTACAGCGCTGTGGCAAGTCGAGCCGGGCCAATGTCGGCTAAAGTAGCTCCGCGGAGTCAGCATGAATTGCTCTCGAATTATTACGTCAGACGAACTAACAAAAGGTTTCCGCCGTGCGCTTTGATGATGAACCATCTCCGCGCAAACGAACGAATCGATAGCCAAAAAAACGTTCCCATCTCGGAATAGATTTGTCGCATAATTTTTGACACAACCATGGCTGCCAGGACGATATCGAGCTCCTTGTCACGAGCGATTGCAAGGCCTCATGCTGCGGGTGGTGCAGTGTACGCATTGCCGCCGAGATGGATGGCCCGGAGGTCGAGGACCGTGTACACCCAAGCTGCGAGAATTCCGGTGATCACATCGTCGCAATCCCGCCACAGACCGACGCTGCTGAGGCAGAATACACCGGCTGCAACGCAGTCAGCGAATATACCGTCGAATAATAGGACGATATTCATTCAGACGGAAACTACACCGAACGCGGATGTAAGTGTTCTCAATTTGATATCAAGTCGTACACAGAATGCTAACACAGACATTTTCAAAAAAAAAAAAAAGGCTCTCAAATTTATCCCGAATTACCCAGTTCTCCCGGAAAACTTCCCAACCCCATTCCTCGAATACCTCAGTCCCCGCTCCACGCTTGCTCCTCCACATCCCTCCCCACTCGCCTCCAAGCTCCTCAACGTCGATGGCGTCTCATCCGTATTCTACGGCCCCGATTTCATCACCATCACCAAAGCCGGCGACGCCAACTGGGCACACATCAAACCCGAAGTCTTCAGCCTCATCACCGAAGCCGTGACGACGGGCGAGCAGCTGGTCAACACGGTGGCGATGAAAGAGGGTGCCGAGGCCGGGCAGGAAGGAAGTGCGGAGGCAACGGCGGAGTATGCGGAGGAAGATGAAGAGGTGGTGGGTATGATTCAGGAGCTGTTGGATACGAGGATTCGTCCGGCGATACAGGAGGATGGGGGGGATATTGAGTTTCGGGGGTTCAAGGATGGGAATGTGCTGTTGAAGTTGAGGGGTGCGTGTAGGACGTGTGATTCGAGTACGGTGACGTTGAAGAATGGGATTGAGTCGATGTTGATGCATTATGTGAGTTTTACGTCTCAGGGCACTTGGATATGGCTCATTTTGCTGACTTACGCTGGTTTAGATTGAGGAGGTTAAGAGCGTGACACAGGTTCTTGATCAAGAGGAGGAAGTGGCTTTGAAAGAATTCCAAAAGTTTGAAGAGAAACTACGACAGCAAAAGGGACCTGACGCCGCTGCATCGACCGTTGGCAAGGGAAGCCTTGATGCTGCGGATGCGTGATTTTACCCATCTTTTAAGTTTCCCGGGCTGAATCTCTTTGTTACTCAAGCCCGCCTTTTTCCTAAAAGACGAAGCTTCAGGGCCGACTTGGTTGTATGCCCGTGACTAAGTACTGTATGTTTATGATACCGTCGGCCGTTGGATGGGCTGTCCGCTCGAATCCTTGCATGTTAACGAACGTTTACATTGCAAATCTCTTCTTCCCATGTCTTAGTTCATGATGGCGGACTTCTTGATAGATTTATATATCGTGTACAACAGTGCTGTACCCTTTTACATTTGTGCATTTATCGATCCGGTCATGGTACAAGACAAGTGAGGTGGTCGCTGCAGCTGTTAACTTGTCTTTCGCCTCCACACCGTTGGGGAATTGGAAACAGTGCGGATTGCTGCATATCCGCCATCAGCACGGGACACCGAAGTAAACGGCCTTGTGATGCTGTAATAGTCCAAGAGAGCAACAACATCCCAACTTTACGGATTACTAGGCTAAATGTTAATTAGTATGGTGCGTCAAATAAAATGTACTGTACATAGATATTCAAGCTTTCTTATTCGCCACCAGGCTCTTTGTTTTCTGTGCTTCCCGGGTAGTTATATTTGCGTCACGGCTATTCGTCTCCAGATCGAGAAATCATAACCCAACCTTAAAAAAGACTGCGAGCAGTGATACTATCAACCCTAATATCTGAGTCCTTTTAGAAGTACTTCTGAGGAGTGATAGGTCACGGAATATAACTGGACACCCCAGACGAGTGGTCAGGCACACCTCCAGGGTGGTCTAGATCATTTAGCTAGTTGGGAGTTACTGACCCCGGTTTCCCTCTTCGTTTTGTTTCTTTCGCCATCGTGTTTTCTAACTACACTACTGTAGCACTACTACTCTTGACTTCTGACCGGTTGCCCATGATGGCGGGAGGACAAGAGATGTACAGTACATACAGTACAGTAGCATGTCTGTTGGATGTATGGATGCACGGCCTCATCAATCTCATGTGATTGACAAAAGAATACGGGGAAAGGAAAAGAAGGCATCTCCACAACGGGCTGTATAGTACCCAGCGCCGGAAGTGTGTCGGAATCTAGTCTGTGCATGGATTGACATCGAGATGGAGGGGGGTGCAAGAGGTGCCCGTATTGGGGCATCGTTGGGAGAAATGCTCACGCGCGAGATGGTCCAAAAGGAGCGTGGACGGAGTGGATATGGAACTAAATATTCTGGAGTTGAGTGACATGAAGATAGTGGTTGATGATGTGCTGCCTGGCTGGGAGGGAGGGAGAGAGGGACTGATTGAGAATGCAACCGGAGGGGAATCTACGGAGCATGATGGATATACAGTTTTGTACTGTACAGTACATACAGTACGCCTATTATGTACAGTAGTTACCTCTGCAGAGAGAAGATGGGGTAAGGTCAGATGATCCGTACCTGTCACCACGTAGGAGGAAGAATCGTGTAACGGATATTCCGCAGATGGGTTAGTTATCTGACATGTTTGAAAGGCTGAGGTTCCAGGACTGGTGGACAGTGAACTAGTAATTTGAACCTGATCCTTGAATGGGGGTTTGAAGCGGCGTCCTGGGGAGAGCGTATTTATGTCCTATATTGAGTAGTGATGGCCTTTTCCGCATCAACGTTGTCAAAGTGCTGGTGAGCATGCATCAGAGCAGTGACTCCGTTTGTATGGACTTGATGCAAGATCCTGCGGAGAATTGCGGGGTGCGTGCATGATGCTGCTGCAATGCTGCACTCTGTTCATAACGTGAATGTTGGCTGAAATCTCCCTCTCGGAATCTCAGTGATGGCTTGCTTCCCTTGCCGTCCAGCTGTTCCCTTGCACATGACTCGCTTCAAGGACGATTCGTCGAGTGTTGGTGTTGGCATCAATATGCAGCAGAGCTCCAGTAAATATCCGCCTAATATTGGCCAAGAAACGAAACGGCGGGTGAATTTCGATCTGAGCGGCTATTCATTGTCATCCAGGTCCCACAGAAGAGCATTTTTGATACTTGAGGCCTTTTTTTGACTTGATCCCTGTCTTAACATGATCCCGAAATCAAGGTTGTCTGGAGGGGAATCTGCACAAATATATGGTGATAAGAGTGTCGCTACTCCCAGCAGTTTGTTTGCCTTTTTCAATGGCCATCCATGACTAGTTATTTGTCTGTTGTGCCATGAGGGTGTAGTTAGCTCTGCAACTATCTGTAATCAGGCAGGAAAGCAGACTTCAACCAGTGCACACCAAGCAGAATAGCACCAAAGGAACTGACAGTCTGGAAGATCAGCGATGCTTTGTAAGTCCTACTCCGTAAAAGAGGTGCCCTGCGAGGCTGCGATAATATAACTTCTGCCCCTCCTTCGCCCATGTGCTTTTTGCTTTTGTGGGGTTGAGGTTTGCTTCGAAACTTCCACCAGGCTCAAGGCCATCCATGGCTCTGGGGTGATGATGACCCGAGCTTCTATTTTGATTGATTTGCCATCGATCGTGCTCTTTTTCTGTCCTACCCAATAACAGGCACTTGCCGACGCCTCGAGAGATCCCCCCTCTTACGGAGTACGATGCACAGTACTCGGCAACCCCCCGTATGCCTGAGGTTCCCGGGACAAGGTTGCTAAGACTAGGGATGTTCCGATATACCTACCTCTCTTGGGGTTCAGCAGCATTGCTGTGGGGGGAGAGTGGCCTTCCGTGAGTTCGATGAGGGGCTCGTCCTCGGCGTGGAATCCATAGAATGTGTCTGGGTACGACTAAGGCGGCATGGTGATTGGGAGGAGGGTAGCAGGTCTCCACAACAGCTTCGGGTGGTGGTTGAAGCAGCATCTCAGCATCTGAGGTGAGAGGACATGTCGGCGAGCATTCTTTGATGTCAAGCAACAGTTGCCGGGAGGCGAGTTCTGCACCGGTACGGTACAATCTACTTCAAGATCAACCATGAACCAGAGAGTCGCACACGCCTGAACTATATAGATCGAGGGCAAGACGTCGAAATGAGGAGGCTTCTCAAATTCAAGACATTAGCGAATGAGCCAGGATGCAATGTGGATTATCATCTGAGGAGGAGAAAAGATCACTCCACCATTGTAGCTCAATTATCATTTAGCGACTAGCCACTGGACAGTCATGGGAGAGCCCTGCTCCTCTGCCAAAAGGGCCATTTATGCGATGTTTATCTGGCTTCGGAATATCGAGGTTTGGACAACCAGAAGCCATAACTCCGATAAGCTACCAGAGTTCTGTCCTCGCAAGCAGTCAGCTGTAAGCATACATCGTGTCCGTTAACCAGGTCAATCGAGTAGCACCAGCCAGCAGGTAGTTAGAGATGGCGAACAAGCACTGGCAGATGGCGAGTTGTGTAGAAGTTACAGGCTGGGACGACAGAATTCATGCAGTCTTCCTGAACGAGTTAACTACATCGACGACTGCTTGTTCACTGTACTCTCCTCTCTATCAATTCCCAAACAGTGCATCCAAAGAAACGCGCTTTGACATTCGAGTCCTTGGATGGCCTTTTGAACCAGCTCTGCGCCCGGTGGCCTAACTACTACTAGGGATACGACTGTAAAAGAGCAGGGAAGCCGTTCGAGACCCACGAACGAGTCTCCGGCGTTGCACCTCCTTTTGCCGCAGGAGTGGGTTCAAGGGCGAAAGGGGTTTGCATGAAGTAGTGATACATACATGCCTGCTGCCGTCCCCCCTCCGTGCAGTGTTGACTGATACAATTCCGATTGTGTCCTATTTGCTAAATTATTCCTGAAGTCTTGACGAAAGTTTTTTTTCCATCGTCAAAGGACGTCGATGGCCTGGAACGCCCCGATATCCTTAGCCGCAAACCGTGAAGCCCATTTACTTTATAATTAGGCTCGAAACGGTCCCAAGCAGTTCTCTCTCTCTCTCCGCAAAGTTGGTGCCACCGCCCGCCTATTTTAATCATCATCAAGAGCCACTACGTCGTAGACTTTGTTTCTGAGGTGGAGGTCCTGTTGTTGACGACGCCCACAGACTCAAGTCGACTCCCCTCAAACGCCACCCACCGCCCAAATTGCCTCCATTCTCTCTTCTCTTGTCTGATTCTTCTTCTGGATTGTGGTTCATCTTTTGATATGCGCTAATGGTTAGAAACGGCGCATGGCCCTTCTGGTGGTCCTAGAGTTCTCCTTCTAGACAACTTTTGTGTCATCGTCATCGCTGTCATCCCATCTGGTGCCCTTTTTTCTCGCCTTCAAACGCCAGACTGTGCATCGCGGTGCGCATTTGTCTTTGCCCTTCCTTGGTGATCACCTCGCTCCTTGATAGTCGTGGCCGCTGCTCTCTCGATCGAGTCCTGTACAATAGCCTCGTTGACCCCATTCGAGCTGTGAAGGGGGGTGGATCTTCTCTTCGACACGACACGATCCGTGTTCGCCGTGAACGCCATTTACACGTCGCGCATTGCCAATCCGTGTTATCTTATCGTGTTCTGCGGTGCCTCTACCTGCTTATAAGAACGTGTTTCGATTTTTCAAGTGCGTGGTGGCGTTTGAGAGAAGAAGACCTGATACTTAGACAGGTGTGGACTACCCCCGTCTTTCCAATCGGCTTCCTCTGTTTGCCTCCTGGAAAGTACAGCAACTAACCTCATCATCTTCCTTTAGATTCGTCGGTTTGCGATCGCATCGGAAGACGGCCCTTCGTTTACCAATACCCGCCCGACTGTCTGCGTTGTTTTAGAGTGGCATAAGGTAAGACCGTTGTCTGCATCTAGTTCTGAATCGTTCGTTGCTTTCTGCAACCCCTTCGTCGAGCGTTTGGCCCGCCAGTACTCCCACGAATCCACAAACAACCACAGCTCGAGAGGTTGTGATACGATTGGTTCCGCGCCCTCCGCTGCTGCTTTGTATTCTACGGGTTGGTGGCAGGATTGTGGAGAATACGTGCTGGGCCATCCTGACTGAGTCTGCGAGGTATACCTACGCGATTGCGAGGTGGAAATAATCAGACTCATTCTGCACGTTTTGGAGTTGCATGGAAATATGATCTCTGCTGCCAGACCTGACCCCTTGTTATTGGGTGGTCAGGCTGAAGTTGATATTGCGGGAGCAGCTGCATGCCCATCAAACGGTTCCTACACATATCCCAATGTGCTTTAGACATCCAAATCTTTGTTTACCAAATGAGACGGAACAAATAAGACGGGAACCCTTTTGTGAGAGGTTTCCATTGTGCACTTCTCTCGTCTTGTGAGCAATACTGCATAGCAGTTATAGCTGTTCCACGGGAAGTGTTGACTGGCTTTGTGTTGTGCAATAACAACAATTGCTATTGATTTTCTTTCCGTCTCGTTGCTCAGTTATTTTCTCATCCTCCAACTCTCACTTATCTTTCAGTTTCTAACGCGTTTGATATGACCTGCACATGAGCTAACATTGCCCCTCTCCTTCAGATTCTCAGTTCACTTACCATCTGCAACCCAGCTTTTCGTCGCATCCATATTCTGATCAAACTTATCGTCTTTATTCCCACTTAGTGAAGTTGGTTGCACAGATCCTTCCAGTCAAGCCTGGTGAGATTGCTTGGGTCAGTCTCCCAACACAATCCCGTCTTAACACGGCTACAAACCTCTACGTCGGCCGCCGACATTCAGTACGTACCATATAATTTCACCACTACAGCGACCGCGTCACGCTAATCCTAGCGCATTTGGCCAGCAAGTCTGCTTTTCTATTGAAGTTGAAGTTCGATTTTCTAACGTATGATTTCTGACAGGAGCTGTGTCATCAACACATGACACCATTTCTTCTCACTTGGACACTTACGATACACCTTTTTGTTCTTTGTTTGAAGCCCTCTTATCTGGATCTTGGATGACGCGTGAAAACTTGACTGCATAGCAAGCCGTTGAGCTGAAGATTTAAGAGCCCATCTTTGTTTGCCGGAGAGCTTTTCACGAGCCCTATTCCCGCTTTTCGGCCATCATCCGTGGATGGGGCTTCTATCTGCTTTTCCCCTTACTCCCCTTTGACCTTGCATTTCCCCCTCCAATCAATCAAGATGGCGGCGTCTGGCAAGGCGAATCAGCCGTCGAGATCCTCGCACCCTACATTTACCCCCGCCCCAAACAGTAACGCGTCGATATTCCTGGAAAAGACCCGTCACGGTGCACGCCGCTCAACGCCAGATTCTGAAGCACTCGCTTCTTCTGAGGATGAAAATGATCACCATCACAACCAGTCACAGCCCGCCTCTATTCCAAAACCAACTCGACGCACTTCATGGTTGAACGAGATCCCAAGCTCCTTGCCTCGCAAGGCGTCTTTAACCGCTACTAGCTCCTTTTCCCCCGTCAATTCCAATCCTACCACCCCAGCAGCTGATCAAGGCACCTGGGGCAATGCTACAAGCCCGGGCCTCACAGGCTCGATGAACTGGGGCTCATCAGGGAACGGTTCCTTCTCTTGGGGTACGGGAATATGGAACAATGAAAATAGGAAAGAGCCATCGCGTCTGAGTGGTGTGGTTCAGTCTCCTACCTCTGTCCATCCGCCCAGTTCAGGCCTAGGACCCGATGAGGTGATCAGCCCTACAGCACGTTCTGTTGCAGAAGCATCTATACCCTTTGCCATACCAGTGCATCCGACACCCAAAACCTATCGTTCTCAATCGTACTCTGTCGGGCAGCTGGACCCAGAAACAGCCAATGTGATGTCGACAAATCCTACTGCACCAGCCCCAGCACCCGCTACTCGCAGCAGAAACAGCGTGCAATACTCCGTTCAACGACGTTCCTCACGCCCTAACTTGCTCGGAGAACTCGGACACGACTCTGCTGTTCTAGGACGAGTTCGCGAAGACGATGATGATGTTAGCCCCAATGATTCTGAAGGCAATAACAATTGGTCTTCTAATCAGGCACGTACCATCGAACAACTGGCTTTAGAAAATGCACTTTTGCGCCATGCTGCATCTCAGCAGCTTGAAAGCGCTCGATTTCGGGATCGAACCTTGTCTGCTTCCGCTAACAGTGGGTATTCTCTTGCTCAGGGCCACAAGCTACATCCAATCCATGGCAGCGTTCCGGAGGAAAGCGATTTGGCTGTCGAAGACATGGATGAGCTCGGCGTTTTCCCCGACTATAATAATACGCGCAGCAACGCTAGGAGACGGTTCAGCTTGCATTCTGCTAATATGGAAAAGCAGTTCCCCACCTTCACTTCGTTGGAAAATATTAAGCGTGCCCAGTGGCAAAGCTCCCTTGGTTTTGGCAGCATCAGCGAGCTCCCACAGAGTCGCCGTCACTCGTTCGCTGAAATCCCCACAAGACACGCCCCCTCCTTCGCCGGTCCTGCCGATTCCCAACCTCCGGTCGGTACAGTTTCTAATAGACAAGACGAGGGCATTGGAGGCTATGCGGAGGCTGGCTTAAACTCTTCGTCTGCAGACAACCGTGAGTATCTCAAATCTCGTAACAATCAGTCCCTTGCCGAACGTGCAAAGGAACTGGAAGGTTTACGTGCTCGTCAATTTGCAGCTTCATACTTCTCAGGACATGATGTTTCGGCCCGTGCAAACGAACCCGCGCCGTCGTCTGGAATTTCCACCGCTTTACATCAAGCATATGTCATGCCTAATGCTTTTGGACGGCAACATGCAGCTTTAGCCCAGCCGCATCCGAACCAGCAGCTCTTTGTAGTCACATTCAAATGCTGCAGGGCCGATGTGTTCTACATTCAGGAGGATACCGGATTACAAGTCAAGCCTGGCGATCTCGTTATTGTCGAAGCAGATCGTGGCACCGATCTCGGCACCGTTGCGCATGCGAACGTTAGTTGGCAAAAGGCACGGGAGTTGAAGGAGCATTTTGCAGAGGAGCACTACAAGTGGTTAATGCTGTTTTCCCGGCAAAATCAAACTGGCACACCACATGCGGTGAATCCGAATGGTCCGCCGCCATTGGGTGGAAGTGCAGTCGGCGGCATGGGTCCTCAGAGTCCACATATTGGGCAGGAGCCTCAGAGTGGAGATATCAAACCCAAATTGATAAAGAGACTTGCGCAAAACCATGAGATTCAGACTCTACGTGACAAAGAGGGAAACGAAGCCAAGGCGAAACGCGTCTGTCAGCAAAAGGTTGTCGAGCATCGATTGAACATGGAGATCCTTGATGCCGAATTTCAAATGTATGATCCCGTTGATCTTTGGTGTTTTGATGGCCTGCTAATCTGTGACACATCAGGGATTGGAAGAAACTCACATTCTATTACTTTGCCGACACATATATTAATTTTAACTCGTTGGTTACGGATCTATTCAAGATTTACAAAACTAGGATTTGGATGTCCGCTATTAATCCTGCCTCGTTTGTGACGCCGACCGCTGGATTACAAGCACCAGGAAGCCTTGGTTCGTCGTCTTCCTTGGGCTTTGGTCAAGATATGCACGCCGATCGCCGCCGACAACACGATTACAAGCAGTATGGGACCGGAATAAACCAGGGCCTGTCACCCAGAGTGTTCGCTGAGCCATTGAACAGGGAGACGCCTGGTCAGGGAGGGCCGATTCGTTCGCCTTATTCAGAACATTATCATCCTCTGGGAAATCCGCCTAGACAGCCAGACGCAGGATATAACAATTACCCTCCCACCCTGCAACCCCAAACTGATCCTTTCAACTCCTTTTCTGCTGGCTACGGCGTTTTGGACCCAAATGCCCCGGGATTTGGCGCCCCAGGTGTTCGTAGAGGCCCTCCAGCGCAGGAGGACTGGATGAACCGGTTTCAAGGACTTTCGCTTGGTTCTTAGTTGACGAAATCCCACATGTCGACAGCTATCGACACCGGGGCTATGGGTCTTGCCTCGTTTTCCCTCATTCGATTTACAACATACATCGAATCGACAAGTCATAATCGCGCAGCATTGTTTTTCCATTCACTTCTTCGCTCGCGGGCTTTTGCCAATTCTTCCCTACCGAGTTTTACTGGTTATTTTCTTCATGCATTTGTATCATCCTATTGGGTTTACCTCGGTTTCTCGACATACAGCTGGATTAGACATACACTTGGCAACAGGCTGGCGTGGAAAGGAGCTTAGGGTACGGATCTTTAAAAGGATTTCTTGACTTGCCAGTCCTTTCGGAACTCGCCGATAGATTACCTTGACTCACGATTAACGGATTGACATTTTTCCATTTGTACCGCTCGACGTCATATCGCCTGGACCTCTTCGACACTTGTCGTTTTCTTGACGCGTACGGTCGCTTTTTTGCGGTGCTTTGTTTTCACTCTCTTTTCTAGGTCACCATACAGCGGCCCGTCCCATCGAGTGGCAGGAGAACCATGACACCAACATCCCCAGTGCACTTAAATTTGCAGCGCGTTCAAGATTGCTTCTGCCTTTCATTATCTAAGACTGGATTCCTTTTCTCTTTTAAGGTTATTTCGTGTTTTTTTCACGACGAGAACTCTTATCAATTTGCGTGGCCAATCTCTGAAATTTGGGAATTAAAAGATTAAGGATAAATGGCATCAAAACTGGATAATGGGACAATTTGGTATTTAAGAATGGTGAAGGATGGAACTCTGGACCGGTTTCTGTTTTGATATGACCAGAGAATGCTCCTTGGTATATCGAATGTTTCGGCTTTGGACAATTTTGATTCAGGGCAAGAAGCAGGAGAATCACTGGGAGGGTCTGCGGCATAGTATTTCTTTTTCTTATTGTGTACCTATACTATTATTACTCCTGTATACCTTTACTTTCTTTTCTCCTTCCCTTCCCCCCAATTGTGTATGGCGTTTCTTTTGCTGGAGCTATGCAATTGCCCCCATTCCTTTCCCCTTTTTTATTACTATACCCATTCTTTTCTTGTTTGTGCGCTCCTTTCACATTGATATTTGGATAGGCGGATAGATCCTTTGGCAGATCATGCCGTCCGGTCCTTTTCCAGTCTCCTGCTTGCTACTCGTCTTCTCTTCCCTCTGCATGGCTTGCTTGTCTTGCGCAAATTGGTTTGACGATTATGCCCCTTGATGGCCACATTATCCATTTTCTTTTTTCAGTTGATACAAGTTGTTTCTTCTCTTATTCCCGAGACCGTTTATGCAGATACAGTATTCTTACAGATTATATTTCTTTATCGACTTCTAATACATCGGATGAGTGCTGCAATCACATGACCTTTTCGACTTTCCTCATTCGTATGTGCTGTGCACCTGTGACATTCATGACCCCGCTTTGGGGCTCACCTTGACCTTGACTGCGAGTTATTCATCGGTGGAACACTTCTAGGAGGGGTCCACGTGGCTTCGCCTTTTGAATATATTTGCAATGGCTCGTGCTAAGCAGGCTGGTAAGCAGTATTAACGTGATATGCATACCTTAACAGCGCGTTTTTGATCGCGTTTAGGCTGATTATTTGGAAATGAGAACAGCGCAACGCGGCAAATCGGCGACCAAAGCAGCTCCAAAAAGAAAGACGAAGGTTAGCGGCAGCGGCAGAGTTTCACGTCAAATCACGACGCCCGAATCGAGCCACGATGATGAAGATGATGATAGTGTTAATGATAATGTTGACGATGAGCTCCCTGAAAGTTACGGTTGCTCGCAGGAGAGTGCGGCGGGATTAGGAGAGGCAAGGTGAGTTCTGAAGTTGAATGTGTTCGCTCAACTCTCATGGGGACAGACGTAATCGTTTTGGTATGGGGCTTTAGGGCTAATAACGCAATCTGCCATATAACTGTAGGATGGCGTTGAGTGCATTGCAGGCTGCAATGGAGCGTGCGAAGAAGAAAGATAACTTTGCGAAAGGGTTCGAAAAGAAGGTCTGCGAAGAGGAGAAGAGATTGTTGGACATGTTGGATGAAGGGCAGGCCAAACTGTACGTCGTGATCTTTTATACTTCCCTGGCCCGGGAGTGGATTACTCTGTGCTCACTAGTAACGATGCGGGTAGGAAGGCTGAGTCGGAGCAGTTCGATTCCCAGTTTGAATCTTTGCTGAAGACTGCGATGGAACCATTTTCCGCGACGGACAAGGACCACAGCTGGGGGGATGACGAGCAGGAGGGTTCTGGATTGCCGGCAAATACGGGACTTGACAGCAGCCCCTTATATGCCGCATGTCAAACTGTCCTGCAGCGCTCGCACGGTCTTTTCGACTTGTATGATCAGGTCAACGACTGCATCTCAAGCATAAAGCCACTGCCCAATCTCACGGAGCAGTGGGAGAAGGACTACGCAGAAGTTCAACGGCTCATTGAAACTGGTCGTGAGGCAACTGAGGTGGAAATCGAGCGGCTAGTCACGTATGACAAGAAACAGGAAAACGGTGTTGGTGGGACAAAGCGTCAATGGAGAAAAAGGAAACGGGCCCTTGAAAGAGATGAGAATTTGAAGGTAATGCTGAAAATGGGCAAGTCTGAGGGTGAAGGGGAAAGTGACAGCGGGAGTAAGGGGAGGACATGTGGATGGGGTGCGATGGCGCATAAATTACAGAAGGGAGTAAAGATGCTCGTCAGTTCGGTGCCAGAAGAGAATCAGGGCAAGAAAAAAAGACGAAAGTATTGAATATAGACAGCACTATGTTATGGACGAAGAAAGGTCATATTAGACACTTCTGATAATTCTGTTCGCATCGGCATCATGGAATTTTGGGAGCTTGGCGTGACTCGTGGGCCAGAGTGATTACTAAGCAAATGTCGATAACCAACTCACGTGATATGGTTTTGCCAAGACCCACAATCGACTCGCTTAAGCCGAATTTAGCGTTTGCACACAAAGACTTCCTGCGAGTGCGAGAGGCATCGAGGTGACAACGACAACAAGGGACGACCAACCTAAGACGACAAGGTGAGTCTTTTTGAAGGCCTGTCATTGCAGTGACTGAGCCAATTCCTTTGCTATCGGGCAGAGATTAAAAACATTGACGGAGAGCTAACGGGCAGAATTGGACTATTCCAGATGGGTGCTCTTAAATATGTTGAAGAGCTTCAGCGCAAGAAGCAATCCGATGTGATGCGCTTCTTGCTGCGCGTGCGATGCTGGGAGGTGAGATAAATTCCAACCAACGACCTTTCGACGGGCGAAAAAGACGAGAGCCAGAGAAATCTGCTCTTGAATACAAAACTTTTGCTGTGTGGCACACACGAAGAGAAAGAGAGAAGAACAAATCTGCGGAGCTGTTGTCTCTCTCTCCAACTCTCTGTGTGTCTTGCTATACACTCGTTGAACATTGCTGAGAGTGCATCAATATAGCTTCGTCAACTCAACGTGATCCATCGCGCTTCCCGCCCCTCTCGTCCCGACAAGGCTCGCCGTCTCGGATACAAGGCCAAGCAGGGCTATGTTATCTACCGTGTTCGTGTGAGACGTGGTGGACGCAAGCGACCGGCCCCCAAGGGTGCCACCTACGGTACGTGAACGACTTTGCTGGGAGATACTGTTCGATGGGGATATTGTTGCTAATATAAGTCCCTTTTCTTCTTCAGGCAAGCCCACCAACCACGGTATCAACCAGCTCAAATACCAGCGCTCCCTCAAGGCTACCGCCGAAGAACGCGTTGGCAAGCGTTGTGCCAATCTCCGTGTCCTCAACTCCTACTGGATCAACCAGGACTCCACCTACAAGTACTATGAGGTTATCCTCATTGATCCTCAGCACAAGGCAATCCGCCGTGATCCTCGCATCAACTGGATCGTGAAGCCAGTCCACAAGGTACGATTTTATCCGTGCACTAAGCACGAAAAGCGGAACGAAATACTAATTCCACTGTTTGCAGCACCGCGAATGCCGTGGTCTTACCGCGACTGGCAAGAAATCCCGTGGTCTCAACAAGGGACACGGATACAACAAGACCACCGCTGGCAGACGCAAGACCTGGAAGCGCCACAACACCCTCAGCCTCTGGAGATACAGATAAGCGTAACGCCTCACGTTTGTGTTTTGTTACGTGGGTGGAGTCGGTTTTTATGGGCGTGTATACAGCTTTTCAAATACTTTGTTTGCTGGGAACAAAAATTCAGCCGGCTTCCTTGTCGCCCCATTACTCCTGCATGGGTCTGATGTGGAGATTTAAATGAGATAGCAAGGAATGAGAAAGATAATGACCTTCTTTGCTGATATGATAATTGTAACGTGAATGATTTGTGCAATTCAATCTCTCATGGACTAGTCATTGGAATCTGTTCTTAAAGGGTATCGGGTTTTTAGCTCCTCGCAGGCTGTTCTACGGAGTCCCTCGTACGCATCTATGAACAGCGATATACTCCTGTCTTGCAAATCGTAAATTCTATTTCTTATAGCTCATTCGGAGTACTAGATTCAGATAGTCCAATCCTTTGATCGTAAACATGATCTCACTGTGGGTTATTTTTACATGAGAAGTATATGGTAATATAACTTTTTATACGACTATACTAGATTGGGAATGACGCAGCCACACTTGGTGCCACTTTGTGCGGCTCTGATTGGCTGGGCGTAAAAGCATCAGGTCCTCCGGAATTTTTGCATCTTGGAGGGGTTGCGGCAGGGCCACAGAGTATCATTTTGGTTTTACCCTAGAGTGCTGCTGCTGCTAAAATCTCCGGCATTGGAATTGGAATTAGAGCTCGAAGCTATTTGATGCTTGCAGCCTTGCTGTGCTTCGGGCCTGGGCTACCTTGATATAAGACAGGACTTTCAAACGCAGTGTCGTTGCTGCTGAAAGAGAAGAGGGGCACTTCCAAGTCGAAGAGATGGAGGACCACACAGAAGAGCACCACGAGAACAATGATCATCTCGTCCGGTCTTCTGACCCGGAGCACCCTGCAAACCTGATTCCAGAGCTTTGCAAGAAGTTCTATACCCTAGGGTGGGTCACCGGGACGGGAGGCGGCGTGAGTACTCGGTACTTTGGCGAGCACTGATTGCGGATAAGCAAGCTGACGAGTGTTTTGGGATAGACCTCTATTCGGCGGGATAGTCATATCTTCATAGCTCCATCCGGAGTGCAAAAAGAATTGATTAAACCTGAAGATATCTTTGTCCTTTCGTATCCCACCCCGAAATATCCTCCCTCGGCGCGCCAGTACATCCGCAAGCCGCTCAAACTGAACCCATCCGCATGCACTCCTCTGTTCCTAGCAGCCTTTGACAGAGGTGCATGCTGCTCTATTCACACCCATTCACAATGGGCTGTCTTGGTGACCCTTTTGGTTGAAAGGGAGAAGGGAAAAGAGGGATGTTTCGAGATCAACACCATCGAGCAGATAAAGGGGATTCCCAAGGGCAAAGGAAAGGGCCCGGGAATGCTCGGTTTTTTCGACACCCTTAGAATACCAATCATTGAAAATACAGCTTTTGAGGAAGACCTCACAGAAAGTTTAGAGAAAGCTATGGATGAGTATCCAGACACTTATGCGGTGCTGGTGCGCCGACATGGGATGTATGTGGTCAATCCCCTCGCGGCGCAGTCCCAGATAATTGGGTGAAAACAAGCTGACCTGGTGGAGCAGATATGTATGGGGAGATACGGTTGCAAAAGCAAAAACACAGTGTGAGAGCTTAGACTATCTCTTCCAGCTCGCTGTGGAGATGCATAAGCTTGGTATTCCGTGGATTCAATAATTTCCAAACACGATCCAACCTCCTGCAACGGTAGATGGGCTTAAACCTCTGGGCCATGTTGCATTTGGGAGTGCAAACTCCTTGGCTCATCGAGCGAGTACAGAGTACAAATCCGAAAATAATTCATAGATATGTCCGAGATGCGAAACTCAAAATCATTTGAGGGCCTTGTATGCAGAAGAAAAGAACATAATAAGCTCTCCAAATGTGTAAAAAAAGTGATTAGTAGCAAAGGAGACTCGTGACTTCATAAGACTCGACATCTTTTATACAGTATACTTTTGTTGAAGACAGTATAATCCAAAAGCGAAAAAGGGCAGAACTTGAATCTATTATTCCCGAGAAAAAGGCTTTTGAATGAGAAGAGACGGTTCGCACGGGGTGAGTCGGATCGGACATCGCAATGAAGGTCAACGGTGCAGCGTCGAGACGTGCCCTCCTGAGACCAACCTTACGCTGAGTAAACGGAAAATTGTTCGTGTGGGATCATTCTTCGTTCGTCTGGCAAGCGATGGAACTTGGGAAATCAGAGAGCGGGTGCTTCCCAGTTCTCACGTTTTATTTTCATGACCGCAGCTTGTTTATGAGGGAAGCTAACTTCGCCTTCTTTGTAAAAGCCCGCAAGGTGAAGATTCGTGATGAACCTAGAATTGCTAGTCAATATCAATTCTAAAGCTGATTAGGGGGGAGCGACATCTAAACAGGGAGATTCCGAGATTCATAATCGACCCCGAGAGGACAACTTACTTTTCATTATCCACTCTGGGCTCCAGAATCACACTCTCCGTCCGATTATCAGCCAGCCAACAAAAGTGCACCAAAGATGACAGCCAGACCTGCACACGATGGCTGCTTCTGTATTCATCCTCGCCTATCAAGCAGTGAAACCCCCGGTCCCAATTGCCAACAGGGGAATCGAGCAGCCTGGAAATGTTCGATTCTTTGATCCAATAGATTTCAAAATAGCCAAACGGTTTGCCGTCCCAGCAACCAAGGGCTGGAAAAGAATGGCACGAAGTGAGCTGTTTGCGAAGGAACTTTTCTTGAATTGTGTGTGGGCCCGCTGCGCCCCATGCAGCATTGACGCGTGAGTTGTTCATCCATCTGTGCAAGATGTCAAGGTCAGATTCGGTGTCTAACCTGGGAGATGAGTATCCTGATGAGGCAGTCGTAGGGAGCGAAGTAAAACTGGCAGACTTGCGACGGTCCATCTTTAGGTTATTTATCATGATCGATTCCTTTGCGTGTAGAACGGGGACACGGAACGAAAGAGTTTGTCCCACGCTACGAACATAACGAACATAAAAGGTTTCGCCCTGCCGTGGAGGTTTTGGGCGGATAGGATGTCGAATGCCGTTTGAGAAAGTATAAAGAGCTGGGTGAGGGGG
Organism: Chrysosporium keratinophilum; assembly: GCA_029850275.1. Taxonomy (NCBI): domain Eukaryota; kingdom Fungi; phylum Ascomycota; class Eurotiomycetes; order Onygenales; family Onygenaceae; genus Chrysosporium; species Chrysosporium keratinophilum. The sequence goes on from JARBIX010000004.1 coordinate 732,053, forward strand.
GAAATAAGTGGGCAAGTGGCTCGAGGAATAAAAGGGGCCACCAGGCAGTGAGGCATTGATCACTGGATTATCGAGGGCAACAACAGCAGTTGCAGAGGTGGGAGATATGGCGCCTCCCGGGTCTCTTGAGGGAGACTCTGGTCGAGAAGCGTATGGCCAGTCGGCGGTGGCTGGCATTGAAGTGGCAGGTTGGCGAGTATAAAGGAAGATTCTTGGATCCAATTGCCAAAACGTACGACGGCTAACGTAGACATCGCACCAGACATCTTGATAGCCCGGATCCGCGGGGTCAAGTCCCACGGAGGAGTGCTCACATGTCACTAGGCCCATACGTTCCAGCTTTTGCATCAAGTTGCGGCCTTTGAGCACGCCCTCACGCTTGATATACACGTGCCAATCGGCCTTGGGCCGCCCAGATTCGGGCGTCAACGCAGATTCAGGCGTGTTTATATGTTTATTAGGTTCTGGCAGCTGAAAGTACCACCATAACGTGGCCCAGAGCATCATTGCGATTTGTCGGGTTGGGGAGATGGGCGGCTTGAATTCGCTACTCGGAGGGAGAAACAGAGACGAGATGAAGAGGGAATCGCGATCAAGAGTCGGGTTCCTGAATCGACCTGAAGGCGTTCGAGGCGTGCGGCTATCATCTCTTGCTGGGCTGCGGTTTCGTGAACCCGGGGCAGTGCGGGAGCGGGGAGATGAGGTGGGACTGGAGAAGGGCATAGAATCGCGGGACGAGGGTCGACATGGTTCCTCCGCTGGAGTGTCTCTCTCTGTCCCAATAATTACACTCCAGCCCGGCGGGAGAATTGAATGGCTGTAGTTGATTTCGTTGTGTTTGAAGGTCATGCCCCCGAAGACGGGGGTGACGCTGAAGACGTACCCATTAGGGAGATAAATCGGCTTGGTTGGCATCAGCACGGTGTCGTCATCAGAGATGCATATCCAAATTACCAGTTAATGGGGTAGAGAAGGGATTGTGCTAGCATGAACTAGTCTTATAGACATTTGCATGGCGTTGAAAAATGAGATTTGATATTAGGATTTTTTCTTCGGATGAAAAAAATTGAGAAATTCGTCGAAAATCGGACCATCACCCGCATGACATCATGGCCAAGCTTCAGCCCTGCGGTAATACCCGGTACTAGCCTGGTAACTTACAGACTTGTGACGTCGTCGACGCGGGGTGGCCCGAGCCTCAACGCGTGACTGCAGTTTTGATGGACTCGTGACCCCAGACTTCACGCGGTTTTTTTTCTTCTTCCTCTTCTGCTTCTTCTTCTCCGTCGTTTTTGAGAAGATGACCGCTGGGAGCATCGTGGCCATGAGGACTGCAGTGTTGAACAGAGAGAGCTGCACAACATTTCTGAAACAATGACCCCTCTTTTATTTCTTTCCTTTGTTCTGCTGCGTCCATGGCTCCAAGTATGCGCAACGCCAGCACCTGCACCGAGCATCGAACAAATCGTCTTCGAGGACGTCAACGCTTTAGAACCCTTGCACGACCTGGAAAAAGTGCCTGGAAATAACCCAGCATACTATTGCCGTTCTGGGTCGCGGAACCAGCTCTTTCGTATCAAAGAGTTGATTGTGCTTCCACATCCGCCGAAACCGTAAATATACCTCTCTCTCTCTCTCTCTGTCTTTGCTATCTGTGCCTTTTGAAGATGCGTGCCCTAGCTGTCTGCTAGTATTCTATTAGGATTCATATTGTGAAGTATTATCCTTTGATCGACTGATGATGCTTGCCACAATAGCGCTTCCCAGCATTTCATCTACCTCACGGGCTGGGCTCCCCATGTGCGTGGGCTTGATGTCACCAGGCTCTCCTTCACAATCTGGTCTAAAAGCACCGATAAACATGGTCCGTATGAATACCGATTGAGTGACCTCCCGTGGGTTCATATCCGCGAGAACTTTTTAATCCGAAAATACATCGCTCCTGGCTGGTCCGAGTTGATTGTTGAGAATGTTCTGGACGGCAAGGTGATAGAAGAAGGCCTGTATCAGATTCGTGTAAAGTTCCTGTTACCGGACCGCAGGCCTTTGCTGTGTGTCGTGAGCAATATCTTTCTCCAGGCAAACGGAACCATGGCAGTATGAGGGACCGGCCTTGAGGATCATGAACCGTGTACCCTGCTATTTCTGTCAAAGGTTATCGGGCTTCCTGAGATTGATGATGTTTTTTTGGCGGCGGCGCTCATGGAGTGTTTGCTTATCTTGAGTCGTGCATACGAAGGCTGGCTAGCATTTGTTTCGATTGCATGCACCAATGTATGATTTTACTCATATCGACTAAAACTCGGATATTGTAGTCCCAACGCGTTTTTCTCTTGCAAGTTTGATTATATCTCCGCCAACAACCAGATCCATCAGCCCCAATCCCACGCACTTGTATATGACGTTACCCTTTGAGAGCCATTCAACGAGACCTTTGTCCGGTGGATCTTCCCGTTTTTCAGCCGCGTCTCTTACCATGAGCAATTCGCCAATCTCGACCAACTGCCGTGGTTTGAGTCCCGACATGACGATTTCTCCTGCAGCCTGCATGCTTGCGTCGAGGCTATCTACAACAACCACACCACCGTGAGGCGGGTGTTTGTGGTGAGAATGACCCGGAGGTTTCACGGTGTGCGTAATCAGCTCTGGATCCAACTCTGTCATGTTGGGTCGATAGGAACCAATGGCGCTGATAAACCGTCCTTTGCGCCGCCCATCAGAGTCAGTGAGCACGTCTGCAGCAAACAGAGGCTCAACTGAAGGTGTGCAGCAAAATATCACGTCTGCCTTTGACACACACTCTCGCAGCAGACGGTCATACTCCACGAAGTCGCGACTAAACGCGGAGAATTTGACGTGTTGACGCCAATCCGCATGGTCAGCGGCGTAGAACCTGTGGAGGAGATCTGTTGCCCGCTCAAAGGAGCGGTTGATGATGTTTACGCGTTTGATGTCGTTGCATCGTAAGAGCAGTGCGAGGCGGATATGCCAGTATGCTTGTCGACCGGCGCCAAACACAGTGATTGTGCTGATTTTCTGCCGCCTACGGAACATCATTAAAGACGTTAACGCTGTGCGAAACGCTGTCAGTTCTTGGGCGTTGATGAGACCGAAAGGTGAGCCGGTAGGGTCCAGTAAGGTTAAGCTCCCTGATGGAGAAGTGACGTTGGTTTCCTGATCTGGCCGTGCTTGAGCTCGTGGGCTCGCAGGCCGGGATCGTGTACGTCGCGTGGTGCTTTCCGACGGCGGTGCGAGAGATGCTCTACTCATCCCCGAAGTGATAGAGCTCAGATCGTCCTTCGAATCGAGTGATGTGGGCAAGGCCAACGTAGAGTTTGAGGTTGAGAGCGGTCTCTGTCGTCGAGGTTTATTCTCTGTATTACTAGACGCGTCCGCCACAGTCATTATTTTGAATCCCAGGCTGGAGCCTGTGCTTGCAGGCAAGAACATTGTCGTCAGTCCATCCTTTTTCGAAATTGTTGTCCCTCTGGGCTGGTATTCCGAAGAACACCCGGAATCTTGATTTCCGGTAGAATATTCCTTCAACGCTTCAGCGAGGCTCGCTTGTAGTGTTCGTACTTCCTCTCCCGTTAACGACATGAGAAGAGCTCGGACGTCATGGTTGCTGAGGACGGTCAACGGCATGGCGATATCTTGTCATTCCTGACTACAGCTAGACGCACGTTAGCCCTCGACCATCCAATTGACACCCTACTAGATGTAACTTAATACGCCACTTACTGCACCCGTGTCAAACAAATAGATACAGTTCACAGAGAGATGTTTCTCTGCCGCCTCAACTCTTTCCACTCTCGAATAATTTCTCAAGGCCTTTATTTAACGAAACATGTACTCGTGAGCCGTCACATTAGGGTGTCTCCATCACTTCAAGGTGCGCTGGATATTGATAATGGTGAAGGAGAAGTTCACGCTGTGAAATGTTGCTGCTCAACCACACTGTGAAGAACACAAAACGCATCTTCATGATTGTTGTACGCCGTTTTATCCGAATTGACGTTAAATAGGGTTTGAGGAACCAGCATCCCGGACTGGCCGGCAAGGACCCAAGGACCAACCTTGACCTTCGTTGTAACACTCATTTTCCTCAGAGCCTGAAAACTAGATACCGTAACTGGCGGGGCCGCAAAACTCGACCTTGTCAACGCTGTCGGGCCGAAGCTGACCTTCTCCCGAGTTGTAGATTCAAGTGCCAGTGTCCGCCTGTTGGTTCGCAGCACAGTATCTATCTCAGGGCCAAGGCACGGAATCCCGGGAAGATGAAATTCATCATGCAGACGAATAGAGAGGTCCGGTTGTCCCTATAATTAGGCCCATCATGTCATCTATCCACGCCGTGGCATGCATATTTTCCTAGTGCTTAAACCCCGGGGCTACGTGTAGATTCACATTATTATTGCCTGGTCACTTGCGAAGAAATGATAAATCAAACGGCCAAGACTCAGGGATCTGTATTTCTTGCACCGGGAGACTATTTGTGCTAGGTAGCCCTGGTATATCTGCCGAATTGTTGGGCTCAGTTCACTCGCATGGGCGGTTGTTGCAGACACCCAAGGAGAATAGCGTAGGGCGGGTGGCCCCTGGGTATCTCGCGGACATTTCGGGGGGGGGCTGAATCCAGCAGGTCCACGTTTGTGAAGAAACCTGTGATGATTGAAATCTCTCAGACTTTGTTATCAGGCCCATGCTGAAGGTTACCAGTGCACATGAATGTGGTGGCAGGTTGCAAAAACTCCTCGTTGCCGAAGCTGAAAGAGCACAGGCAAATTTCAACAGCGGCAGGATTTTGTCAAGTTCGATGTATCATCTTGGAGATTGGGGCAAACAAAACTAATAAACGGGTTCAACAAAACAGTCAATGCGCAGAAACGTTGGCTTAAAAGGAGTGTCCAGATAGATGTCGCCGAGATGTCAAAGTTTCAGAGAACGTTTGCCCTTGAGTTTGAACTTCAACATCATTTTTTTCCTCACACAACGATTTCAAAAAGGTCCAGTATCTCCTTTGAAGATCACTGTACTCATACAGCCAGTTTATCGGACATGGACTCAGTGAGCTGTGAGACATTTTCGTTGCGTTTCAAAGCTCTCCTCTTCTAAACCATGCACTGTCACCACCTCAGTTCACGACGGTGGCTGTGATAAAAGTGACCAAATGTGACCGGCCCAGATGCCGTGCAGAAGATGCGAAAAAATGCCACTGGTCAGATTCCCCCCAGCAAGCTAAATTGGGCTTTGCTTGGAGACCAGGGTGCCTGTCGTGCTGATTCGATCCTCGCTCGTCTTCACCGCATCCTCGGCGCTTAGCGACCAGCAAATCATGCTTGCAGGATCGCATCTCCCCTCGCCATCGTGCGGGAGAAAAAACAATCAAAATCCGTCGAAAGGGCCAAAAGCAATCCTCAGCCACTATGATTGCTGCTGGTTCTTGATTTGTGTGCCCCTCCCCTGAGAGCTCCGTGCCGGACACAGACAAATACGAACCGCCATAAGATCCTCCATTGGGCCCCGGAATCCCGCCCTCTTACTCCTCAATCCATCTTGCGGCACGTTCTCAAAAGGCTGCAATCCCTCAATTTCATGCTCACTGGAATGCTCGCGACGGATTGGACGCTGATCGACGGTCGCATTATTCCACAGTCCCGTCTCAAACCCCTAAAAGTGGCAATAATCTGCCTGCCACTGTCACGAGGAAGCGTCCTGGCCATATCTGCAGGAGGGAGCATGGAAGAACAAAACCACGGCGACACGACATGTTAGGTCCTCGTCGGATGCCCTTTTCCCTCTCCATCTCTTCCATGCTAGGACTCATCCTCCCACTCCTCTTCGCTATACCCATTGCCGGCCGACCTAACGCCCTCGGGGACCTCAAAGTCGCTCAAGGGCCCGTACCTCCGCCTGAGGAGGGCCCCCCGCTGTCAACCTCTCCTGTTCGAGATATAAGTTTGCTTTGGCGGGAAATTGTTGCTATTGTTGGAGCCTACTGCTTCCTAGTCTTTATATTCCTGGGTTGTCTCCTCACTGTGGGCAGGCGTCTTCGAAGAAGTGCACTGCAGTCAAACCAAACACTGGAAATGGAAATTCTCAAGCCCTTGAGACCGACGCTGAACACAAATACCTTACAAACCCCGCAAACTCCTCAAACTACCTGGCCTAGCCCGATGAGCGGAACGGAAAGCCAGCCTTGGCCAAGTCCGCCAAAGGGCAAAAGTCGATCTTTTAGCGCTCCCTGGCCCAAAGGGGAGACGCCTCTCTCTAGAGCTGGAAGTGTGTCGACGGTGGATGAGAATGTGGTCCGAGCCGACAGAATGAGAGCCCAGGAGGAAATGGAACGACTGTACGCTGCCGTAATGGAGCACGATGAGCAGATGGCAGAGGCCCGGTCAAACGGGGGTCTCTCGCCAACACGGTCACCCCGACCGGCTCTCTCTCCGCTGGAAGGCCCAGTTGAACTCCGGAATTTCAGGCAACGCCAGCAATCGTATCAATCTCACTCACCAGTGTCGCCGCTGTCTCCTTTATCGCAAGAGATACCTTCACCGACCTATACTGAAGCGCAGTTCCAGCAATTCCATTTTCAACACCAGTACCAGCAGCAGCAGCAGCACCAGCCACAGTCTCAGTCGCAGCATTTCTCGTCCCATCAGGCTTTATACCCACAAGAAGGCCCTGCTTCGCCTCGCAGTGAGAAACCTTCTAGACTTTCAGCGCTATCATTCCTGAGTTCTAGATCCCGCGCTCCTAAGAAACTCCGCCGAGAATCCGTTCGTAATCTCCCAATCTCTCCTCCCATCCTATCTCCAGCATCAGGAGTCGGAGTGGGAGTAGGAATAGGATCAGGAGCAATAACGCCAGGATATCCGGATGGCCAACCACTCTCTCCACGCATATACCACCCAGGCCCTCCACCCCTCAACCCTATCCAACAACAGCAACAGCAACTTAAAGCCAAATCCAAAACCCCTCACCTCCAAATCCCCCGCCACACCTCCATCGACAGCAGCCATAGTACCCCTCAGCCCCTCCACCTCCGCAGTGCCGGCAGCAGTACTTCCACTCTCCCGTTCCGTGCCTTCAATCCACCCCTGAGTGCTCCCCCGACCAAAACCACCATCGTGGAGCGACGTGAGAGTATTCTCGGCCCGCTGGGTCCTCGCACGGGTATTCCACAGACGCCGTACAGTCCGTACATGCCGTTTACCCCGATCACCCCATTGACCCCAAGTCACATGGTCAAGCGGGCGGACAGGAAGCAAAGGAAGAAGCAAGAGGGGATCCGGGTGCAGACTGAGGCAGACTTGGTGATGAGTGATGAAGAGATATGGTCGTAGAATTTGTCCCCTTTTATGATATTGTTTAGATTTGGGCGGGTTTGCGTTGGCTTTCTCCTTGACTGTTGCTCGATTTATATCCCCAGTACTCTCCTTTTCTCTGATGTTCCCTTTTGATCTCCTGAATGGAGAATTTTTAATAATGATGTTCAACCTGGACTGTAACTGGCCAGCTGCGGAATAATAGTGATACATCTTCCTATACGATTTGCCATGCAACGCCTTTGTATTTTTCCGGGAAGGCCATATTGATTCACCTCAACATAAATTCCGAATTAGGTATCATCTCATTTCAATCGTTCTTTATCCATTGTATGTAAGTCTTGAACTGTGGTCCGCAGAGCGCTCAATGAAGCAACAACATGCAGTATGTAACAGAGGGAGTTGCATACACAATGCAAAACAGTGAGCTTGAGAAACCATTCGGTAACCACTTACCCTCAGATATCACGCCTCACAACTTTGGCGCCATTCTCATCTTCTCTCGCAGCCTGATGATAGCTGTGCGTTAGTTAAAGCCATCATTGATGGTAACGGACTGTCCTAGAGTGCCAGACAAAACCGCCGAGTGAACGATGACGCCTCCAATGAAGGTACTTCCCCTTTAGGCAACATGCTTTTCGCCGAGGAAAGCACACTGGCAGCTAGGGCTCCTTCCCACAACGCAGCAAATCCATTTCAAAATCCCTTTTGGACGTGACTGAGTGTGCTTTGTCCTCTTCAATCTCAAAGCACTTTGATAGCCCATCCACCTACATATGTATCCAATGCATTGAGGGAGGTTCTTGACCTGTTTACCAAACTGATATCTCATTGTCTTTATCCCTTCAGTTTTCAGCATATTACCTTGCAATATCCACCCAAAAGAGAGAGTCGATGGGCAACAGGCTGTCCGCAGTCAACGGCGTCCGATCTCCCAACTTCTTCGAGCCAGGAAACGGTGTCAACGAGATCTGGGTTGGCGACGTGGAAATCATCTCTCGCCTCCCCTTTGGCGATTCCGACATAGCACAAGCTGCTTGGCACAAAGGCGAATATCCAAAGATCCCGTGGCGTCCTTTCATCATCCCTCTTCGCGCGACTTTCGATAAGATGAAACGGTCCGTGAGCGTCCCCGATCCAGAGGCATCATGGTGGTGCTGGTGGTCACGAGCCCTGGATTTGATGGCGGCAATAGACTGGAAGGGCATCATTTACGTTTCTTCGCTGATCTTCGCGGCCGTTTTTATGCTGATGGCCATCGCTCTCTATTTCGCTCCAAATCTTCTTTCTCACGTCCTATTCATCGGTCCATCCATTCGAGATTGTGGAAATCAGAGCGCCTTCAAACCGCGATACAGGAACCAGGCGAAACATTTGCGCACGTCTCTTGCACTTCTTTATATGGGACATGCTTATGCCATGGTGGCAGCTGTGAATGCTATCAAGAATCCATGCAATAAAAGCTTCCTTTTCAACAGTCCGGTAGACTGGTTTTACTTCATCCTCATGGCATTGGGAACCTACAGCGCATTGAGACTATGGTGGGACTCGCTCGGATTAGACCTTACCTCGGCGGACGATGTCGACGAGTATGCTTCAAAGGCAACAGCATCTGGTGTGAATGGAGCCGCCGGTGCTGAAGCTGACGCGAATGCCTGGTGTTAATCAGCTTTCCATCCAGCCGGGTTTCGGCTTGACGTGTTGAAGTGTATGATATCCGATACGTCGACGTTCGAAAACGAGAGATATTGCCGAAAACGATTGGCTTTGAAGGGATACAAGAGCATGCTAGGATTAAAACTGTTCAAGGATGATATCACTTTTCGTTGTGTTTGGGTTTAGTGTATTCTGAATGAATTCACTTTCTGCATCGTGTTTTGCAAGAAAAGGTCAGATGTTGCCGGACTAGGGAGCAAAGTGTCGACTGGAATTGCTCATATAAATAACAAAACCCGTATGAACGAGCAGCCAGTATGCAAATTGTTTCTGTATTTTACACTTAATGTATCATTAGTTAGTTATCATGTTGTTGCTCTGCGACCCCACAAATCGCGCCAAAGCTGTTTGAATCCGTAGCCTTTAGACATGTCCTCATCATGGACTCGGACGGATTGGCCTAAACCCAGGGTCTGCTGCAAAACGCTGTCATCGCCTTTTGCGGGCATGTGTTTCGATTCATGTGATCTCTGAGTAGCCCTTCGGTGCACTTCCTCCGCCAAAGACGGGGCCACTTCGGCGTAGCAAGAATCCAGCTCCCGCTGGAGTTTAAGGTAAGGCCTTTGAGCTACTCGAGGCGCCAGGAGGTTGTAGGAACGGACCATTTCGTTTAGTCTCTTAATTTTCAGGTCATGATACTCTTTTTCGGTACTGAAATATTGTGGATCGCGGAGGCAAGGGAGATTGGGGAGAGGTTCAGCAGCAGGTTCAGTGGTAGAGGCAGGGGTATCAGCGACGGAGGTGTCTGAATGCTGTGATTGCGACAAGTCGCTTGTCGAAGAGGGCGGAGAGCGCGGTACCCGGGATAATCTTCCCTCGTGGTCGATTTGCGTCATGGGCCCAACGCCGGTGACATTCTTATCTCCCGTTTGGGTGGGAGATTGCGCGGACTGATTCTGTTCCGCCTCCGCCACGGCATACGCTTGAGCGCGTCGAATTTGCGTCTGCAGCGTCCCGCCTTGACTTGATATTAGCCGCGCGGCATGCCTTTTCCATTCGGTTCGCAGCTGGGTACGGAATCGGTGGATTTCCAGCTTCAATTCTTGCTGCTTCTGGATCCATTCCGGTGTAACCTCTTGCTTTTGCATGATTCGGTTCATGAGGTACTCCGTCGTGTCGAGGTATGGGTTCAAGGCGGTGTGATCGTGTTCAGTGTGTTTGCCCTTTCCTCGAGGGATGTTTCGAAACTGGCCCTTGGCAATGGCGTCTTCGATGCGTTCGTTTGCTAGGGAGTTTAGGCCCTGCAGGGACATGGGGAATGCTCGTGCGCCTGGGGTAAATCTGTCCTGGAGTTCTCGACGGTATGCCTCTCGTTCAGCGTCGGATATATGGGAATCTTGACTCAGTTCATAGGTATGTTTTCGGTCTCGGGCTTGGGCAAGCCGTTGTCCAGATGACCGAGGGTCTCGGGTCTTGCGTTGGAGATTTACTGGTGAGGGCGTCGGGGGTTTGAAGGGCACTCGCATTGGCTTGCTTGAGTCGTCTAGCATCCGAAGAGCTGTGTCGTGTATATTCTCAATGCCGGTCCAAGGGGCAGAAGCGGCATTGTCCTGTGTCCCTCTTCCGGCGCTCCGCTGTGCAAAACCAGGTATTAGGTGACCTTTCATCTAAAGGACTGGGCATGATAAGAAAGGCAAAAGACGTACCGGCATGTTTGCAATTGAGAAGGCTTGAGCATTCTCACTTTTAAAGGAGGTGGCGGCTATCCTCTCCTCGAGCTGCTGCTTCAATTCTTCTGAGAACCCTGCTTCTTGCATATTCTTTATTGCTGATTTGCCTCCTAGCATGGCTCCTTCAGACATTTCCTTCATTCTCCTTGTCATTGCACCGTCTTCGCCATCTTTTGAGTGGTTTTTGTGCCCGCTGTCGGTATCGGAGCGGTTGCCATGTTGTTGACTGGAATCCGCCTTCGTCGATAAAGGCCGAAAAGGGTACTTTATACAGGCGGCGGGGTATGACTCGGCACGATGAACGTGTCGTAAGATGAGTTCAACTCGGCGCTGGCATTTCATTTCGGTTGCCTCAAGCAGGATATATACTGTAGCGGTTCTCTAGAAGTCGTCTCCCCAAGGAATGGAAAGACTTCGAGTCCTTGCGTCCTGGATCGCTTGATGTCCGCATCGAATGCCGAAGATCAGATTAAAGGTTGTCTTATGTCATCATTGAGCGCCCCAGAGCCAATAAGGTTTATAGGTCTTGGCACCATCAAAAGTTCAATTGAAGAGCATCACGAACAGCAGCAGAACGTCTCTCCGTTCGCAGAGGCAGCAATTACGCCGGTAGCTTCTCCACCTCTTTTCCTTCGAATCAATGTGCGCGTGAAGAACGCTTTCACCGTACTGACCGAGTTGCCCACCCGACCGCCTCGACCCGTTCCTTCATAACCCGCCCCGGTTCGAAACCCTCACCCGCTCGCCATGCCTCCAAAGGGTGTTTCGACCCGCATAAAGCCTGTGCGGCTACAGTCGATTGATCGCCTGAAGATCAAGAGGCCGAATAAGCATGAACAGACTCCCTGTCAAACTGCCATGAGCGCTGTGTTGAGTAAGCCAGGACCTTCAATCACGATACTTTCAAGATGGCAGCAGACAGCAGAATTTGGATGGCTAATGAGTTATTCTCGTCATTTCAGATTGCTGGGCGTCATCGGGGCATAACATTCAGGGGTGCCAGGCTCTTGAACACCAGTTGAGGCAGTGTATGGATGGTGCGGTATGTGATATCTGTGATCGACTTTTCCCTACCAAAGGTCATTTCCAATACATTTGTCGAATCTTTATCCGCTGATTCATTTGGCTATTAATTAGAAATTTACAAAAGCGAAAAAGAGCACGATCAATTACCATCTTATGCGCATGTTCCCCATGATCTCTGGGCCAAGGAAGAAGGGCTAGAGATGCTGTTCCATTTTCTTTGGTTGTTTTATATTGTGGTGCGTTCTTATATCAAATACGTGAATCGGAAGGTAGTTATCACGCCGTAAAGATATTCAAGCGTGAAATGATCCTGAGGATTTGTCGGGCTTCAATGTTTTAGGAGATGCGAATCTACCAAGGCAGTGTACGAAATAGCATGTGGTTGGAGTTCGACGGAGAAACGTTTGGTTTCTGTTTCCGGGGGATGGAAACTGGGTTTTAAAGATGATAGATTGAGAAAACCTCATCTTATCAGTGTACATTATGTTTTGAACTATCTGATGCTTATAGATTTGACTCGCGAATCCATTTCTCAATTTCAATAAATGACAATACTGAAAACGGACGATATTTGTGTAACAAATTAAACCATGTTAAAACATGCGAATACGTATTGTGTTCCGGAAAAAGTGCCTCATTGTTGGAGAAGGGTCGACGAGAAGCGACCATTACATGGTAAGATCTCGTCCAGTTTTATATGACTTCAAGCGCGCTGAAAGTTTATAAGCAGCTTGTTACTCGAGGGCCGCACCGTATATGCATCGATAGCCTCAATTCCGTCATCATCGACAATAGTTGTCGTGTAATTGGAATATATAACCGCAATAATAAGCTTCATTTCTAATAGGCTGTGAGCATTCATCAACTGACAGGCCATACAGAGTGTTTTACCTTGTAAAGCGAAGTTGCTGCCAACGCACATCCTGCCTCCGCTTCCGAATGCCCAAAACCATCGTTTCATGTTCTCCAATTCAGCGGAGTCATTGGGCTTAAGCCAGCGCTTTGGGAGCCAAAAGTTTGGTTCGGGAAAAACATCGGGATTCTGATGTAAGGAATACGCCTGAGCGCTCACCCTTATATTTGGAGGTATGTGATGATATCCAGCAAGAGTGGTTGATGGCGACGGCGTAACACGTGGCTGTAACCCGGGGATTGGGGCGTGTAGGCGAAGTGTCTCCATGATCATCGCATCGAGAAGAGGCAATGAGTCAATATCTTTCGCTAGTGGGATGTCGGGGAAGCTGTCGGTACTTGTTGGGCGAATGATGGGTGGCGAAAGGCCCCTCAGCTCCTCGCGAAGCTCACGTTGCAGTCCAGGATTCCTGGATAGTTCCCAGTGGAGATAAGTGAGAGCAACCGCACTTGTCTCATGGCCTGCCGTAAGTTGATCATACAATTCGCAGGCAATTTCCAACTGTAGTTGCTTCGATGTGCTCTCATCAAGCTTCTTTTCACCCTTTGGCGAGATCTGCTTCAGCATCGATGTTTTGAGCTGTTTATAAACGGTGGGCTGCGATTCAATTTCGGTGGTGTCAAGGTATTTTTCGGCATGGTTACAGATCTCAAGTCCCCAATCTTCCATGTAATCGTTAGCCTTTCGACACCAGTCAGGAATCAGCGGAAGTCTAAGTTTCTCTGCCCAAGCAACCACTTGTGGAACTTCCTGATGGTAAAATTCGAACGGTTTGCGACATTGGTAGGCTGCAAACCAGCGCTTCCGCGTTGCAACATCTTCTAAGAAATTCGTGCCAGCGGATAATCCAAAGATATAAGCAGTCACAAGGTCCATCGTGACGGCATTGTTCAGCTCATGAATCTCGACTTCATCGTTCTTCTCCGCATGACGTTCTAGAATGGGGAAGAGCCGACAGAATAATATCTTGCGAGATGCTGCAGCAAGCTGAGGTGAAGCCTGCAGAAAGGATTTGGAGTAAATGTTGGACATCATCCTTTTTCGCATCGAGTGGGTCTTGCTTCCAACCATGGAGAACATGCTGATAGTGCTGTACGTCTATTAGAACCAACGCGCACAGTATGCTTGATCAACTAGGAGCCACGCATACCCGAAAGAGCCAAATACTCTTGGATACCAGTCATGCTTTTCAAAACCGCCGGCGTACACAGTGCGGATGCCTCCATCGACGCAGTTAATAGATAATTCTGTAGGAGCCAGTCGAATAATAGGCCCATACTTTTGATGTGCCTCGTGGATGGTTCTATTTCCTCTCATCCTAAACCGCCTCCACAATATCCAAAGAGGTGATATTGGCGCGGTGAAATGGGCATTTGGTATCTTAGAAAGAGGGGACACAAAGGCTGGATAGACAACAAATTTGTAAATACCTACAACCAACGTGCAGACGGCGACAATCGCCAGCACACTGGGAGATATTAACGCCATTGTCTTTTCAAATCAGGTACAATAACGCTCGGAGGTGAGGTTCTGAAAAACACCAAGTCTCGTGCAGGTTGAAGACGCTCAGTGCGTGAGTTGGCATTTAGCAAAAAGCCATTCTCGTCTCCGCATCATGTTAGCCAGTGTCAGACACAAGCATCTCCGCACCGAGTGGAAACGGGAACAACATTCTTCGGCTTCACGCCCGAGTCGGTGAATCTTGTTTGGCTCGGCGAACCGATTGTGGATGTCGAATGTGCTTAGTCAGCTATGGCGGTCTTGTCGGCTGGCGACATATCTTAAATCCGATAGCCCTCATTACGTCATCTGGAGTTCATTCATAGGCTGCAGAGCCGCATTCTGAGATCGATTTGATTCCCACAACACTCGTTAATTTTGGAGACATAGACAATCGAACACATAGATTTTGAGATATGCTGTCAGAATTGCCATCGGAAATAATCTACCATATTGCTGGCTATCTTCCAGCTCTCAAATCTCTAGCCAATCTCGCCCAGACGTGTCGCCGTCTGTACGATGTCATTTCAGCCGAACACTATCGAATACTGCAAGCCTTTGTCCAGAGTCAATTTCCCTCCATAGATACACCGCCCTTCTGGGCAGACGCAGCGCGTGCGCTGACATCGCGGTCCCGAGCTTTTGACCGCAGGGCCATAATCGCCCGTTTTGTGCTACCACCAGACAATGCCAAACGCATTGGACATCCTAGGACTGTTAGGACAGACCATCCTACCCTCGGATATCGCCCAGTGATTGACAGTTATGAGGCTTGGTACGGCAATACTTGGTCTGCTCGAAAGGAGGTCCTTGTCTGGGGCGCAGGAGCCGATCTGGTCTTTCGAATCAAGGATTTTGGTCGAAAGCATCTAAAAGCCGCCGGCCACAATGGTACGTCGCATGATGCACAGAGACGAAGGGCCAGTGGAACTCTTCAGGACTGTGTGACCTGGGCAATATTCAACGACATGCACGGTGTGGATAGCTGGGATGATATTTCTAGCGTTCATCTTTTAGGGTCCTCGGATTCCAAATGGTCTGATGATGAAGATGTTATATTCGGGCGGCGGAATGGTAGCCTCGTTCGCATGTCTATTTCGCCAGAAAAGGCCTCGAGCAAACTAGAGAAACGTTATCTTACCGGAGGGAGAAATCTTGATGGTACTGATATAAGTTGTGGTCCCCACAGAGTCCTCGCGGCATCCATGGACAGCAGATCGATCGTCTTCTTCAAGGTCGATGCGGAGGAAGACGATATACACCCATTCGCGACTCTCAAGACTACTGCACATGGATCAGCGCGGCATAGATGCTCACGGATTTTGAGCGACGAAAGGATTGCTGTGGGCTCGAATGGCGAGCCCGACAAGATCTCAGTGTTCAATTTCAGTCTCGGTGAGATTAGTAGAATTCGCGATCTGAGGGTTGATGATGATGAACCAAGAAATGCAAAAGCGACGGCCATTGAGCCCCTCCCGGTAACTCATATTACTGGCGGTAATCCGGGGGACCTGTTCCTATCCGGCTGGGAGGACAGCAAAACCAGGCATGTATCACATTCCTACGAGAGAGAGTTTAAGCACTGGCCCTAACAACTGATCCTTTAGGCTTCATGATCTTCGCTCTCCAAAATCTGTCGTCTCTGTATTCGAAGACACTGTCGATGACAGCCCAACCTACAGCATCAAGCCAATCGGCCGCGAGCGTTTCATTGTTGGCAGTGGTGTTCATGCTTTGGTTAAAATATTTGACATGCGCATGGGACGGTATAGTTACCTAGATGCCACCCTCCCAGCTACCCAGAATTGCAACCCTCCTCCTCGCACAAACAACGCAAAAGATATTTCTATCTTTCTCTCCAACCGAGTCCCAAGCAACCACAGCCGCCCAACAAACCTCTTCCGCGAACCTCACCGCTACCGCGGACCCATCTACACCATTTCCCAACCTTCACCATCCTCATCGACCTTCTACATCGGCATTGAAGACAGCGTCATCCGTCTGGACATGGCCTCCACCGATGACCTAGCGGGTAAAAACAAAGAGTGGTATCATCGCAATCTGGACCTGGGCCTAGATCAACATGGCGGCGTGGATTGTCGCCCACTTGAGCTATCCTGTTATGAACGTCCGTTCCCCGAAGATCAAGGACGCGGCGTGAGACTCATGATGCAGGATCCGTTTTGGCCCGCCTTGGAGGAGGAATCTTGTGGTCAGATGAGTAAAGTTGAGGTAAGAATCCCTGGGTGGGATCGAAGATGGTTCCAACCCTGGGTTTCGAGGAATAAGAAGTTGAAGGGTCCGTGGAGACGGTCGTCATAGGCTGCGAGAACGGGTTGTAAACCTTTTGCTTGGACTGGATCTGAACCATGCTAAAGATGCACATTTACTTCATCCACGAAGACGAAATCCGAAGCAAGAATAGAATGATTTAAAACTTTTTTTCTATGCTATTGTTGGTAATCTGACGCAGGCTCTAGGGATATTAGACCGCTGCCACAAACTCTTCGCTAAAAAATATATGAAAAACGGGTAAAGTTCAACATGAGCGGGATAATAAAGGGCCTAAGGGTATTTAACCAGCCCAAGCAACTCAGATTGTCAACCGGTATCGAGCCAAACAACTAGCAGGTAAATTGAATGGATGTGCTGTGATATCTCTGTCCGTTAAAACACTGATGCCAGACGACAAATTGCTACCCATTTTGAACACCAGATTCGTGACGTCTTCTGCTCTTTAATGTAATCACTGACTAATTTATGCATATTCAGTCTTCAAATTTGAAGCTTTTGCCAGGTCCAATGTCGATAGGCCCGCCGCGGTATGAGCCACGTTTCTTTTTGTTCTTCTCCTTTGTGAAGCCCTTCCCACGGGTGACAGAGAGATCTTGATGGGCACGCTCTGCATAAGCATATGGTACGTAGGCGTTGGATGGATGGTCATGAGGCAGTTCGCTGGCAATAGCGAGAGGCGTAGGCTTCGCACCGTGTCTGCGGTGAGGGACTGAACCATTGGGGGTAGAGTTGGATTGCGAGGTAGCGTGGCTGTTCATAGGTTCTGCTGACTTCTCGTTATCAGTTTTTACAGAATCAGATGAGCTGGAAGAGCCTCCTCGCAAAGTCGTGCTTGAGTCTGCGGACTGTTTGCGGCTGTTTGAACCTGACGTTTCTTTCGGGTCGGAGTCCGATGAACCAGACGCATCGGAAGATGAGGACGAGTCTGACGAGGACGAGTCGCTGTCGCTATCGCTGCTGGATTCGGGAAGCGGGGTCTTTGCAGCGGCTTTGAGAACTTTGCCTTCGGAGGACAACTCTTTTGTTGTCGCCGATTTGCCTACCTTCACTTTCGAGGATGCGGAAGAATCGGTGTCAGAATCGGAATCAGAACTGGAGTCAGACGCAGAAGAAGAATCCGATGATCCGGAAGAGGATTCAGAGGAAGACGCGACTTTCTTGGGCGGTTTTATAGCTTTCTTATTCTCTACCTTGGGTCGTTTGGTTGAGGGCGCATCCGAGTCCGAATCAGAGGAAGAAGAAGAGTCCGAAGAGGATTCATACTTCCGTTTCAACGATTTCGGTAATGGAACATTCTTCTTTGCTTTTTGTTTATCGATGCTTTCATCCGCAGAGGCGGCGTCACTTTCGGACGAGGAGCCGGATGAGGAGCTGGAGGAAGAACCCGAAGACGAACTGCTCGAGGAGGAGGACTTGGAGGAGCTGGAAGAGCTGGCTGAACTAGAGGAGCTTCCTGAAATGCTAGATGCGTCGGACATGGACACATCGGAATCGCTCGATTCATCGGAGTCGGACGAGTCGGTATCGGCGTCGCTACTGTCACTGGTCTCAGCCTTTTTCACTTTTTTCCCATCCTTCGGCTTTTTCGCATCCTTCAATCTCCCCGATTTGTCTTCTCCAGATTTCGACGGCCCGACTAGCTTTTCCCACTGCTCAAAGAGCTCCACTACAGAAGGGCAGCTCTTGACTTTTTTTGTATCTCTCTCAGCAGCAGCTTCGACGTCGAATACAGCCTTTGTTTTAGCGAACCCGTGGGCAGCGAGGAAGCTTCCAATCATCTCAAGTAAGACAGGCGAGACCGATGCCTTTTGAGACGCATTGCCCTTCGGGCCATCTTTAACCTGCTCACCTGTTAGTACCAAAGCGCACAAAATCGTGCGGGAAAGTTAAGGTTCTGTACCTTTCCGGCAACTGCTTTGCCCTTTTTTGAGGCATCCTTGGCCTTGGAGGCGGTTTTGCTTCCCTTTGGCGCAGCCATTGTCATGCACGAAGCACTAGGAGGACACCTAGGACAAGTATGTGGGAGGATGTTGTGCTGGTGAATGTGATCGGGAAAGCAAAAAATTTGAAGGCGGAGACAGAGAGAGACAGCTGCCCTACACCCAATCAGGAAAGGCGTCCGCTCGGCAAAAACGCTTCCTAGAGTTCTCACCAATCATAACTGATTAGATAACGGTGGACAAGCCAGCTCCTATTGGTTCACAGTGCACTTCTAAAGATAGCCAATCACGCTTGAAAGTTCCAATACGGTCATTACATTACTTGTGTCCGGAGCAGTCATCTGCTTAGGTAATTCTCTCTGCCTGTGAACACCAGATGAATGACGGCGCAGTTCAGTGCCGCCAGAGCGCGCACCACCAGCTTTGCAAACAGTTCCGGACCGTGAATTTGCATTCAGTGCAGTTAGGTGATGGATGAAACTGCTTTGCACATACTGGACCAACGGGACCCAAACGTGATAATCTGAGTTTGTATTGCTTCGTTCTCCTGATCGTGCCATCACAATGAGTGGCCGTGATCGTCACCGGGGGTTCCCCTCGAATCTATCACCGCAGAAAGACCGTCGGCCTGGGGGAGACCCTCGTAGTGGCGGTGGCCCAGTGCCTGGAGCATCGGGGCCGTCGCGAGCAGAGAAGTTTGAGGACGAGAAGCGAGGAATAATTCAGAGCTGTTTCTCCAAGAAAGAATCGGATGGATCCAGTACGATCACGAAAGCTTTTTAATCTTCTTCCCAAATCTTGTCCTGTCTGTCTCGCTAACATTATACGGTTGTCCGTCAGTTATCGAGTCCTATATCACACATATTCGTGTTACAGAAGATGCTGCCTTTCCGTCAAGTCCCGCCGCCCCCAATTCTCCTCCCGAGAATAAGAAACCGAGAGTGATTATTGTTGCCGTGCGGAAATCGGGAAGAGTTCGGATGCATAAAGCTCGGGAGAATGGCGACGGCACATTTTCTATTGGAAAAACGTGGATGCTAGATGATTTGGCCCGTATACAGACCTACGAACACCTGACTCCGTCAACCCCGGCAGAGCAGCAACAGAAGCAATGGGCATCCAACGTTGGATTCGTGGTGACCATCACCAAGCCTTACTACTGGCAATCCGACACTCCGAAGGAGCGAGATTTTTTCATTGGTAGCTTGGTTAAGATCTATAAGAAATACACTGGCGGAAAGCTGCCCGAATTGGTTGGCTTTGATTCCAGGGATAGAGAAATACTCTCTGGCGGTGTGCCTGGAGGATCGAAGCCTACCAAAACACCAAACCCCCCAGAACCAAGCCCTGCAAGACCAGACCCACGACTGCCTCGCTCGAGGTCACCTTCCGCCCAGCGTAATTTGGCGCAGTCGCCTCGCTCAAATCGTGCACCAAGTCGAGATGGAACCCGAGAAACCCGGAAACAACCGTCGCGAGAGCAGTTCCTACGAAGTCAGCCGAACCAGGAGCAGATGCAAAGAATGCGGCCTCCATTCTCGCCTGCTCAGCCTTCACAAACACCGCCATCGAGGGATGGTGTTTCCTCCAAACCTCTCGAGTCCCCTATGCCGATCGAGTACACGCCACCCACTTCATTCTCGGCTGATTCAGCGCCAAAGAAATGGGCATTTGATAGCAGACCCAATCAGATTCCCGATTCGTCAACCAAAATGCCAGCGCCTAATGAAGGTGGTGGCATCCCCCGATCCATCCCACCAGCTAGTGAAGACCAACAAGATTCACGAGACAGGCTCAAGTTGAATCTAGAATTCGAGCCTATTTCTCCATTGGAGCAGTTAAACCAGAGATTCTCCCCGCAAGATAAACCCAACGATACTTCGTTTGAGGCGCTACGTCGTTCTCCAGGGGGTTCCAAAGGCAGTGCTGGCCAGAGGAGTCTTCGAACAGAGACAGAGGAGAATTATTCTACACCCCCATCTCACGTTGAGCCTTCTAGAACTGAGTTGCAGCCTCCATCGAGGGGAGCCGATGTTTTTGGTAGGGCGTTTGAAGAAGGCTCATCACAGCAATCTCCAGGTCTAGCACCCCTAGCTAAACCTAGTGCCCCTGGTGAAAGTCCCATTCTTCCCTTCACTTCTCCCTCTGCGCCCGAGATTGAACCTATCATATCTATCACTCAATCAGACGCATCTCGCAGGCGAGAATCCGCTGAGCCAGCTCCGCTACAAATTAGTATTAAGAAAATGCCGGCATCTCCTTCATCTGAGGAGGAGGAGATGCACAGACCGGGTCTTGGCCCAATGGTCAAAAAGAAGGGTGGGATAGACCTGGCCAACACTTTCCGAAAGGCCGCCACGGCTTACGGTGCGTTTAAGCCAAGAGCTGGAGGTGCTGCTGAACGGTTAATGGCAGCGAAAGAGAGGGCCGATAACGAACCCGATGGCATTACGGGTGTGGTCCCTGCACCGTTCTTACGAGTGCAGCCCAACGAAGCTGCAAAGGGGGCCTCTGCACAAAACACCACTCCTCAAGAACTTCCCAGACTTCAGGTTACCGATCTGCCTATTCCAAGCAAATCACCTGAGGTTGCTCCACGTAAGAAACGACCGGTTTCACCAATGCCTCGGCCTGAACCCCGAGAAGACAACAGCGTACAGTACTGCAATGCTCTTGGGATTGACCCTATCCTTCTGCAGGGTCGAGGAGTAGAGTTTGATCACATACTTAGCGATCTCGGGTGGGATGGGAAGCTGAAGGATGACAAAACCGCAGGAGACTTTGAGGCAGACATCCGACGCGAAATCGGTAGAGTTCAAGCCAGTAGTTGGTTAGGACATCTGGAGTCACAAGACGGCCAGGTCAATGAGCTGGCGCACTTCCTTGATCGAACGATTGAGGAATGTGAGGAACTCGATGGCCTTCTGACCCTGTACTCGCACGAGCTTAGTGTATGTGACCCTGATCGGAGAAAGGCAACCAAGTTGGCAAATACTGACACACTTCTTAGACACTGGTCGACGACGTTGCGTATATCGAAGCCCAGGCTGATGGTCTCCAAGTCAGGGTTTCAAACCAGAAACTACTCCAAACTGCACTGCAAATTCAGCTCAACTCCCCGGAGAGGATCTAGTGAACAGCATGGCCCAAGGTACTTGCATTACAGATGGTACCTTTGTAGGGTTCGTTGTAATTTCCGGGCTTGCTTACGTCTACTTCTGAACATGATGGCTTCTATGATGGTTTTTCTAAGGGTGGATATCTTATGGCCGGATGCTGGGGGCGTCTTTTGGGTGGAATTGGGCATCTCTGAGCATACAGGGCGTTTCTGGCGTCTACAGGTGCATATAAGCTTGCTTCCAGTGTTCCTATCTTGTGTCCATCTCTGCCCATGTTGCTTTTCATGTCAACTACATACATTAATGTTGGGCTGTCCCAAAAGCTAAATTACTTTGCTGTAACTAATGTCAAGATTCAAGTAGTTTAACCGCTGCCATAAACCTTTATAGAGAGCATTGCACGTACAGTAAAGCTAAACGGAAGAACACTCGCAAAGCCCAACCGCCTCGATCTTATTCATGCAGTGCGATCCTGGGCGATATGTGAGTGTTGAATTGCGGAGAGAAACGCAGTCGAAGTCGCCGCTAGCAGGGTTGGCGTCCCTCTTGGCAATGGTCCAAATCGTCGACATGTTTCTTCACGAACCCTGGACCAAGTCAACCTCCTTTCCCGTCCTCGTTGCCCGGTGCCAGAGCAATTCACGTTTAGTTCAGCGCATCCATAGTTGAGCAAACCTATTTCTCTGGCTCAGACCCGCTGGAGCTGTGTTTTGATTGTTGTGGACAGACTACCCCTTTTGTCACTCGAACCCTCGACGCCCTCTTCTCTCTCACGACCTCGTTGCTCCCAGGACTGGGTCTGTTTCAATTGAAAGCTGGTCCCTGCAAAAATAAATTTACGCGGATTGAAAAAAAAGAGAGCAGCAAAGTCATGCAAGTGCCCGCAACCATTCGGCCTGCAGGAATCGATTTGGTGACGGATTTCTGCAATTATTGACTAGTTTTATGTATGTTCGTTTGCCGATGTGTCTGGACAATCTGGATGAGAATCGGCATGGAGCTGTGCTCACCGCTGTTAAAAGGAAAAAGCTGACCGGTGCTACAATTGCGGCTCCAGGAACTACATAGATGCGCAAGTATCTCCCTTTGCTAGACCGTCGTGACTGCGATTCATAGTCCTGCGCATCGATCGTTACTTTCCTTCGCCTCCGATCACTCGAAATAATTATGTGTGTGTGACGGCCGATTCGTTCGTTTCTGGAATATATTTTCCTGTACTCCTAGACTGCTCTTCTCCTTGGATGAATTGTGCTTCCTACTTCTCCCCCGAGACGTCACATCTACCATGCCCTGGCGACCTTTGCCTCGGATCGCCTTTGCGGTCGCGGTCTATCCGTTTCAGCCCTCATCGCCCGCGGATCTACCTCTCGAACTTGGAGACGAATTGTACATAATTGAACAAGGAGGCAAGGATGGCGCCTGGTATAGAGGCTACCTCGTCGCGCCCCCTTCGTTGCTGGCAGGCCTCACAAGCGTCAAAGGACAGACCCTAGAAGCGCGGGTGTTTTCTGGAATCTTCCCCAAAAACTGTGTAGAAGTGCGTGAGGTTCTTGGGGAGGCGGATAGGAACAAAGAAAATGGAACACCTACAGCGGAGCTGGTGCAAATTAACGGGAACCTGAAGCCACTGGATGACGCAAAGACCAACAGCCTTATTAGTTTAGGAGAGCTGAAAACTTCCCGGAAAACCTCGCAGATCACCGTCATTCGGCTTGAGGAAGACGCGATCAGAAGGCGTTCTGGATCACCTTTACGATCACCTTCGCTTGCCTTGACGCCTCGCTCAACGAGCTCTCGAGACCCTAACGCCCCAAAACCACCGGCACCCGTTCCGATGCTTAAGATTGGAGACGAAACCCCGACGTCATTCTCAGAGCCTTTGGTTGACGAAATTGCATCATGCTTGAGAGAATGGCATTCGACAAACATACACGAGCTTTTGCTCGCTAGACAATATACTGCTTTGGAAAATATGTCGACTATCGTTTTGGAATTGGATCTCGCACGGCGGCAGCTTCTCCATAATGTTTTGACCGCACAGGAACGGGCCTCGTTACGCGAAGAGACCGTTTGGAATCTGGTACGAGGAAACAAGACATTAAATGGGGATGTTATAGTTCGCGATCCAAAGCAGCGGGGGCGACTCCTTACAGGCGACGACTCAGCGATCGACATGGCGAAGCTTCAGTCGGAAATGAGCATGCTTGACGGGGAAACGAAGCCGCAAGCGGAGATTGTCACCTTGCACCATTTGCTCTTCGAAGTCAATGCAGTGACGGGGACAAATGCGGGCTCCGTGTCTCTTGGGATGAGCCTCTGGCTTCAAACGGGGAAAGGACAAATGAAACAATTGACGGAAACATATGCCTTAGACATTCCATCCGCGGAAACATTTGCAGCAATGTCGCAGAATGGCGCTTTAAAAACCCTCTTTACAACATTCAATGCTGCGGATATCGGCAACGGCTCTGGCTCGGACTCTAAGCTTTATCTTGTCGTCAAAGTGTTTAGTCCCGAAACACTCAGGCCCAGTATGGTTGCCAAATCGCGTGCGTCTTCTCGCGACGGACCGTCAAACAACAACAAAGCCGCCCCAGGACTGAATACTGCCGGAAAGGGCAGCCTCAAATCACGACGGAGCATGATGTGGGGACCAAAGACAAGAGGGCCACCGAATCTTGATCAACCCGAAGCGGCCCGGCCGCCACAGTCGCCTGAATCTGCTAAGAGTATCTCTGGGAACTCAGACAGACCAGCCAAAGACATTATCTTGACACGCACAACTGGCGTTGGTGTTTTGGAAGTCGGCCCGATCCTCAGAGGAGACAAAGACGTCGAACAGGTTATTAACATCTGGGCTCCGTTGGGGCTTACTGATGAAGAAGACAATTATACAGAAGGATTTGATGATATCATTCGATCACTTATTCATAGTCCTACCGGCAAATACGGTAGATGCTATCGAGCATCAAGGCTACACGCTCATCTTTACCCTTTCGCGAGCGAGGACACAGAGAGCCTTGTCCGGAACAATCCAACGTTACTCCATCATGTTGCGCAGACAAAAAGAATTGGATTCCCAGCAGCACCTACAAAGCCACGATCTGATATTTACGTGAACCTATCAAAGGTGAACATTTCCCAGGATGCCTTGCTTTCTCACCCGATCAACGGCCAAGTACCTTTGCCACAGCTCACGGGCCTTCGGAACTTGCAGCTTACCTTGGAGGCGCGAAACGCTGCTGGTGCGAGGATCGAGAATTGCATTCATCCATCTTCGAATTCCGTGGGACTAACGGCCTGGCGGACGACCGTAACCGAGAGGGGCTCTGCCTGGAATCAGACCATACGATTGAAAATCCCATCCGATCATGTGCAAGGCTCTCATTTGATTATGAGTGTGGCGGATGCGCCAGAATTTCCTTTTGCATTGAGCTGGATTCCGCTCTGGGATCAGCAGGCGTTCATCCGAGACGGCCGCCATTGTCTGCTGTTACACGCGTACGACAGGCATACTTCAAGCGTCGAAAATGGCAAAGGCTCATATTTGTCCCTTCCTTGGAGTGCCCTTGGAAAAAACGAGTCTACAAAGGATGAAGCGGTGACTGGGCCACTAGCAACGCTAACGCTGGAAACGGAGCTCTGCAGCACCGAATACTCCCAAGATCAAATCTTGCTTGGGCTCGTGAACTGGAAAGAAAAGCCTGCTACACAACTTTTGGAGCTCCTGCGAAGAATTGTTTTCGTACCCGAAATTGAAGTCGTCAAACAGCTACGAGACGTTTTTGATGCGCTGTTTGGTATCATGGTTGAACATGCCGGAAACGAAGAATTCGAAGACCTAATATTTAGAGACCTAGTCACTGTTCTCGGCATTGTCCATGATCGTCGATTCAACCTAGGGCCTTTGGTCGATAAATATGCGGAGCAACAGTTCAATTTCCCTTTTGCTACTCCCTGTCTGATAAGGAGTTTCTTACGGCTTCTACAAACCATGACCGATTCACAGCAGGCTAGGAATCTCCGTGCAGCATTCAAAGTCGGCAGACACATCTTGAAATTCATAATAAACGCAAGAGGCCAGCAAAAGGCTAAGGAGGAGTGCATTGGTATCAAAAATATTCAGTCAACCTTTAACCGTGATCTCCATTCCATATTCAAATCCGTGGAGGCTTTAATGCAGAATCCGGCGCCGAATCTAGTTGGCAGCAAAACCCTGGCTGTGCAGCACTTCCATACCTGGATTCCCGAACTCTTCAACGCACTCAGTAAAGATGAGATTATCAACATTGCCTTCTGTTTCATGGACGCATGCAAAGACGTCAAGAATATGCTGGTCCTTTACAAACTTGTTCTGATATTGAATTATACCCGTTTACCACTGTTTGAGGAACCTCGTGCTCGAAAGCTTTTAATCTCCAAGAGCATTCAGTGGTTAGCGCCTTACTGGGGCGAAACTTCAGAGGTTAGCGATCAATACAGAGATCAGGTTCGCCTCTGCTCATCCGTCGTGGCCGAGCAGCTCAAGAGCCCAGACTCAGAACTTTTCGAATACATGCCCAAGGTCGTGGCATCATATTGTGCGATTATGGCTGAAGGCGTGGACGAGACCGAATGGCTTTCCTTGCTATTTAGCAAAACCTTCCCGTTTCAACTGAAGCAGTCGAAGACGAAGCAGAAATTTGACGAGGCCCTAGTGGAGCTCTCTGCGATCATTGCTGCGATGTCCAAATTGTCGAAGCCTAAGGAACTGTCTCTTCCACAGGATGAGCTGGCCGTGTTCTTATCTCACACCCTTAACGCCCACAGATCCATCCTCAGCTGCGAAGCTTATCCTTCGACGTGGCTAAGTCTTTACATTTATCACCATCAATCCATCATTAAAAGTCTGGATGATCTCTCGTCGAGCCTGATCAAATCATTCCTTCCTGCTCCAGATGAGGCTGAGAACTTCGACATGGAACTGTGGAAATTGTTTTTCACAACATTGTTGAAGCTGGTGGCGAGCGATGCGCTAGCCCTCGAGACCTTTCCAGAGCAGAGGCGCCGTGCAGTGTGGAAAATTGCTGGTGACGTCCGTGAACACGGTGCAGAACTGCTTCGAAAGTCATGGCGATCTATCGGTTGGGACACGAGTCGTGAGGAGCGAGCACAATACGGATTAACTAAGTTGGGAGGATACCAGGTGCAATACGTTCCCAGCCTCGTCCCTCAAATTATCGAGCTTTGCCTTAGCGTTCATGAAGGTCCCCGGCGTGTTGCTGTGGAGATTTTGCAAACGATGATTGTGAGCGAATGGCAGTTGAATGAAGATCTTTCAATGGTCGAAGCGGAGATAATATCGAGTCTCGACGAGCTCTTCAAGACCAAAAACCTCACCGAGAGCGTCACTCAAAAGCTTTTTATAAATGAATTGCTGGAGTTGTTCGAAACGAGTACATCCACTCCCGATGCGGAATTGATGGTCACCTTGAAAGAACTTATCGGGACCGTTGATGAATTATTAGACCTTCTAGTTGCCTCCCACAATGGCAATATCACGGAGAGTCTCAATACGATAAAACTCATGGAGTTCATGAAAGATATGGAACGGGAAGATATCTTCATTCGATACGTTCACGAGCTTGCACAAGGACAAGCAGCGGCGCGCAACTACACTGAAGCTGGCCTTGCGCTTCAGTTCCACGCCGATCTTTACGAATGGGATACCTCAAAAACCGTACCTGATCTCTCGAAGCCCGCATTCCCGGAACAAACGGCGTTTGATCGAAAGGAGGCATTGTATTTTGAAATTATCCAACACTTTGAGGATGGGAAGGCCTGGGCTCATGCACTGTCTTGCTATCGAGAGCTTGCAGATCATTACGAGCACACGATAATTGATTTCTGGAAGCTCTCTAGAACACAAGCATCTATGGCCCGTATATACGAAGCGATCGTGAAGGAAGACATTCTGATTCCACGGTATTTCCGTGTTACGTTCAAAGGTCTTGGTTTTCCGCCTACCTTGCGAGACAAGCAGTACATCTTTGAAGGATCACCATCGGACCGGATGGCCACATTCATAGATCGCATGCAGAAACAATACCCGGCTGCTCAATTCGTTTCCTCCGGTGAAACCGAAGACCTGGAAGGCCAATTCCTTCAGGTTGCTCCTGTCAGTGTGCACAAAGATGTAAACCATCTCGTGTACCAGCGCCCAAAACTTCCGCAATCTGTTCGGGAACATCTCTTAACATCTGTGACCTCGGCATTTTCCATTACCTCGAAAAAGCATATGAGCGACAATAATGTTAAAGAGCAATGGGTTGCAAAAATGATATTTACGACGGCAGAACCGTTTCCCAATGTCCTCAGGCGAAGCGAAATTGTCGCAACTGAAGAGATCGTTCTGACGCCTTTGCAAACAGCAATTGAACGCACGTCTAGGAAAACACAAGAGCTGCTGATCCTCGAGAAAAGGGTTTCCTCTGGTGATGATGCCGGATTGAATAGCCTGACGGAAGTTCTGAGCCAAATGCTGGAAATTGAGGCTCCGATGCCGACGTGTGTTGCCCAGTATCGACGATTCCTAATTGACGACGCCATGGGAACTTACCAAGATTATGGTGGGGAAGAATATCCCGAACCGAAGCTTGTTGATCCGCTTAACAACGCTCTCTCTGTTGCTCTGGTTGACCATGCTCTTGCCATGAAGCGTTGTATCGCGTTGTACTCGCGTCCAGCATATCAAGCAACACAGGCGGAACTTACTAGACGGTTAGAAGCTGCCTTCGCGCCTGAGATCGCAAATCTTGCGAGCTCACCGTCTCAAGCCTCGCAACATGAACACCTATCACATTTCAACTCTAGACCGGACCCGTTTGGGAATGATAGTATTCGACTCTCACCTCCGTCCTCTGGCTTTCGTTCACCAAGTCCCAAACTGGAATTAAGGCGCACTTCTCGCGATAGCAACACGAAGCCATCGATAGAGAAACCTCCGGCTAGCAATCGCTTGAGTCTCAACCCTTTCAAACGGTCGAACCATGCGCCATCTGGTTCTAATGTGACTATCACCGCAATGAATGCTCTCATGACCCCCCAAAAGGATAATAAAGCGCAGGGGGATACAAGGACCAATGGCTTTCTGGCTGATAATCTCGCCAAAACTCCAAAATCCAATCATACCCGCGATATTTCAAGTTCCCAGGGCAGGGCACGCAGTCAGTCGCGCAGTGGCAAGAGCGATACCAGCCGCAAACGAAGAAGCTTTTTTGGCGGCAGCGAAAAGAATGCCAATGGAGGTATTGACGTGCACATGACCACTTCGTCAGTACCGCCCGCGAGTCCACCCACAGAGGACATGCGCACGACGCAGCAACGGATCATGGAACGAGCCAACAAATCTCGAACGCAGCTAAACCAAAAGGACACGGCACGATCCAATTCTATCCCTAACAACATCAACAGCAGCAGCGGTCAACGGGGTCCTCAAAGTATCACCAGTGACAGTCGGCCAGTCACTTCGGACAAGAATATACCGCGTCCAAAGACTGCTCTCAGCTCCAACAGTGAGCAAGCGACCAGCAGTGGTGGCGGAATGCGAGATTCCGTCATGAAACGGTTCAGCTTACTGAAAGTGGGCCGGAAATCCAGCAAAGCCAACTTTAGAGATAACGGCTTTGGTGGTACTTTGAGAGAAGAGTGATCACCTCGCGTCAGCGCAAAATCTACTACTTTCCTATAAATCTGATTTTTCACGTTACTGGAGGGGGATATTGGTAATTTCCTGGAAATTTCTTTGTGCTTGTAAATGGATTTCTTTTCTTTTTCAATACCTATCCGACACTCTTGGAGGTGGACTTTTTCGTATCTTGTTCTATTACTGCTCATTATATTCCCTTGATACCAAGTTTTCATGAATTTACCAGCCAGCTATGACTTCGCAAGGGCCAACTATAGTATCAGTTGCTCCATGCCTGGTGTTGCCCCATTCTACCATCTTAGGATTCTTTTTCCTTTCTCTACTCCTGTCTACTTTGCCATCCTCTCATTAAGCTTGCTTGTTACTTTGGGGGAATCCCCCGTGTTTCATTTCATCACATGACGAAATATTTCTGTTTAATTAGTATTTCTCTTTCCTTAGAGATGTTCAAGGATTACTAGGGCCTCTACTCGAGGAGATATTACCCCGTGTGCTGTGTGTATGTACAGTACATGTATTCATTGTCCTAGACTAGATAGTAGGATACAGCAATGATAGTTCCTAATCAAGACCTAGAAGGGCAAATTTAGCTGTGTTTAGTTCGTCTTTCACAGTTTTGCATTCTAACTGTGAAAGAGCTATGTCTGTCCATACCGTACAAAAAGTTGAAGAGGCCAATGAATTGAAAGATGCATTGCTCACGGTGAGAACTGTGGGCATGAAGAATATGAAAGAAAAAAGATAACACCAACAGGCAACTTTGAGGGATATCATGAAGATTGGCACATGTGCAACTAGTAAAGACAAAAGAGAAATAAAAGTGGTGGAATAGATAGGCCTAGCTGCTGCGGCTTTCATACCAATAACTGAAAACCTTCAAGAATAACTGGAACATTCAGAGCGAAATGAGAAGTAATCCAAAAAAAACTACTGACTACCCCGTCTTTAATACACTGCCGTCTGGTTGTGGTAAAGGTCGCAATGATGAGGGTTTCTCAGACAGTATTTTGGCTGCAATGGTGCTGCCATCACACCATTGGCCAGGAGATATTCACGGAAGTTCAAGATACGCTGTGTCATATGCGTTGTCCGTTTCGCGCCATCTTTGCCCACATTGCCGGACCAGACAAGTTCTGCTAGGGCTGCCGCACGAGGCCACATCTTGTACGAAATGACGACGTCGTCGACTTGTTCAGACCAGAGTGGAGCGATGGCGCCCAGGACGCGCTTCTTTTCCTGGTCCGTGAGACCGTCGGTGAAGTCGTAGTTGTAGATTCGTTGCCAGGTCTTGTATGGAGCGCACCAAGAGCCGCCGGGACCGCCGTAGTTGAAGCTTGCTTTTTCGGGGTCGGGGTTCTCCATGACGTTGTAGCGTGGGTCATTGCCAACGTAGCCGCCATAGCCGCAATCGAGGTA
The DNA here is from genome assembly GCA_029850275.1 of Chrysosporium keratinophilum. NCBI lineage: Eukaryota > Fungi > Ascomycota > Eurotiomycetes > Onygenales > Onygenaceae > Chrysosporium > Chrysosporium keratinophilum. The sequence goes on from JARBIX010000004.1 coordinate 762,663, forward strand.
CAAAAAGTCGGCAGAGGAAACAATCACGTCGTAGCCCAATGCCGTGAGATTTTTGATATGCGTGAGACCAGCGTTCCAGGATTGCATCACGACGTCTTTGGGGACCTTTTTAGCATGCATGTTTTCCGAAAGAACCATATCTTCCCACATCACAAGACGACGGTTCTTCTTCACCTTCTTCATCATTGGGATTGTTTTGTCGATCCAGTGCTGGAGAAGATCGTTAAATGTGCGGGACGAATCCTGCTTGAACCAGTTTCTGACATGTTTGCTCGTGTTGAAACAGTTTGTTCGAAGCTCATCGCCACCAACATGGAACCAGTTGTCCTTGAAGAGACTGCTGAGATCGTTGTAGACCTTTTCAACCACTTCGTACGTTTTATCGTTGGCGATATCCAGTTGGCCAGGATTTGGCTGCACAGCAGTGTGCTTCTCCCATACATCGTTGGACCACCAGGAATCTTCACAAGCAACAATGTCAGGGTCAATTTGTTTCCAACCAGAGGCCGAGTGGCCGGGCATATCAATTTCGGGAATGACACGCACACCGCGAGCACGACCATATTCAATAATCTTGCGAACGCTGGAAGGAGAAAACGTTTCCCTGCGGGAGTAAGCATCCTTGGTCATCTGTGGGTATGAAGACACCTCAATGGGCCAAGACTGGGTGTCTGTGATGTGCCAATGAAGCACGTTGAGCTTGGATAAAGCCATGCCATCTAGTTGCTCATAGATCTTGTTCAAGCTGATGAAATTGCGGGCGGTGTCAACCATCACACCCCGGACGGGATATAGAGGAGAGTCTTTGATGCTGACTGGCTGTTCGACCATGAATCGTCCACCGTTGGCAATCACAATCTGCTGCAGCGTGGTGAAAGCATGCAGAGCACCCCATGTAGTCTTCGCGGTAATTTCGATTCTATTTGAATTTCCTGCTATCTTCAAGGTATATGATTCATCGACATTGTGTTGCAAATCGGCATCGGTATTCTGGACCTTGACTTTTACTTCGCGGATCACATTACGGTCAGCAAGGTCGTCGCGCTTTTCGTTACTGCCGGGGAAGGGGGCGAATGTAGGAATCGGTGCATCGAGCACAGCGGGTGTCCATTGTAACCGGACAATGGTCTTCCAGGCACGACGCCACGCGCCTTGAATTATTCTGTCGTCTGGCCCATCGTATCTCAGGTTCTGGGAAAGGTATCGAGGTCCACTGTTGCCCCATTCAATTTCTCGAGGAGCTGGTAATGGGTTGACCTTGACTGCTTGACCAAGGCTGGCCAGCAAGGCCGTCGCCGTTGCGAGCTGGGAGAGACGCATAAGTTATTTTTAGGGAATTGACAGAGGAAACGAACGTGCTGAGTGTCCCGCGTTTGGAAAAACGATCGACAAAAACGCGTGAAGCAATCTCTATATAACTACCGATCAAGGGCGTGCCCTGATATCAGCGATATTATTGACCGGGGTATGCAGGGTTGTCGCTGACGATGGTCAGAGCTTTGCAGACAGGGAGATTAGCCTGAAGAAACCTGAGGAAAGCCGGGGGGGAATCGAGTGTTTCTCGCCAGTTGCGTTTTTAATGTGCAACCGTTTCATGCCGACCCTTTCTGAGCTTTCGCGATAGGACCAACTCACCTTGCGTGGAAACATCCACCAACACCGCACCAATGCAAAGTCGAAGAGAACAAAGGGATACTCCGTGTTGCCCGCTGGCCAAATGCAACATGTACGGTCAAGGAGGGTAACAATACAAAAAAATCTCCCTTTGGCCTCCTTAAATCGTGCTTTCAATGGCTTCTGGGCTTCTGATGAGCACACACGGAGTAAAGGAAGAGTCGACTTCTTCGCATCAGCTGCTGACCAGGCGCCGTCAGTGTGACATCGACGCCGAATCGCACAATGTAACATTATCACTGCTTCATCACGGCCCAGAAGGATCGGCGGCCTGGGAGATCCTTATGATTGTGTCTAGCGCTGGCGTTAAAACAGCACAAAGGCGCCTTTTTCGCTGGTTGTTGCGCTCAGACGAAACAAAAATAATCATTTTCAACCTGATCATGCAGGGCGACAGGGACATGCTATCCCTGCAGCCCACGCCTCCGGTGATTAATTGGTGGCTCGACAGCCGGCCTCGTATCTTTGTCCGCTGTCATCTCGAGATGGAAGCGAGCGTCGTCGTCAGAGAGCCAGTCAGCACAACTCATCGGATCAAGGGTATGAAAATAGGCCATTCTCTTCACATGAACACGCGATGCAAAGTCTATGACTTGACATTCGCGCATGACATCCCTCGGATCGCCCTGGTCTGTCGTATCTTACTGAGAAGTGTCTGTGCTGGTCGGACGGAGGTTGAGAGCTAGATCCTGACTCCTGAGGTGTGAAGGGTAGCTTTCGGAAGATTTGCACGGTGCGCATAGAAGCATTGATGCATGCAACCACACCTTGGGCCACTGCGATTGTGTCATGCTCTCATTCTACCACCGTTGTATAGAAATACATTAGTATGGCTACCTGAACGAGGCCTTAGCGACACTGATCCTTTCGTGACTCCAAAGATGCGTGGGAAAACGGTTCAAAGGGAGGGAGAACCGGCAAATACTGCGTATTAGTTACATTTTCCGCTGCTATTCTCCCAAAAAAACATCAGAAAAGAATGCAAATACATGAGAATGATGATTTAAAGAACCAACTGAACTGACACTACCAAGAATATGTCGGGATGAGCATCTCTTTGCGTGATGAATACGTCGAGATTCCCAAACCACCAAGCTCCTACGCAATGCAGAGACATCACCTGAACACCATTAACAGAAAATATCACCTTCTCCTTTACTCCGCACTCCACCTTCACTGGCGTCTGTCTCGTGAAGTTGAATTCTGCATTTGAGAGCATCCTTGGTTGCCCTTTCTAAGCCCAAAAACACGAGGCCAGACTGCTTATCGAGCAACAGGCCGGAAGATTCAAGTCGTTCTGATGTTTCGGCATCAGATGTGTTCCTTGCTGTCTCAATGACAACAAACCGCGTGCCCATTTCGTGCGAGAATCTCTGTTCCTGTACTGCTCATTCCCACACTGCCGTCAACACAGGAGCAAGTCTCAAGAATGACTCGGTGGCAGAGGCGCATCGAAACTGGGGCGCACAGATACCGGATGATTGCATTCGGGATATCCAGAAAGAGCGCAGATAAATTCATCTGCTTCGAATTTCGCTTCAATCAACTCGCGAGCGCACACCCCAACTCCCCTGTGAGTAATGGCGAAACGAATCTGTGCCACGACGAGTTCCCTTTTGTTGATCTGCTTCCTCCGCTGAAAGTCCTTATGTCGCATTGACAGCCTTGCTTCTGCATTCTTCGGCATTCCCGCCCATTCTTCAAAGAGGTGTTCAGCCTCAGCGCCCAAGTCGTTCATCGGCGCACGCAGAACAACAAGTCTGAGGAACGCGGCGAAGTATCGAGCGCGCTTAACCACGAGGTTGTTAAGAATGCGTAAATCGTCAGAAGATAACTGCTCGCCCAGCTTATGTGCTTCCTCCTGAACCTTCCGCCACAAGATCCTGCGCCCTGGCTCTCCTGTTAAGGCATCAACCTTGAGTTCTTCTGTCGGGTATGGGTGTATTTGGCTCTCGGACAGAACAGCCCAAAGGAAGTTGTCTGCTCTCCTCAGATAGTCAACCTCAGGGCAGCCTGCCAGGGTGAAGCAATGGCTAATTAGGAGCGCATTCGGGTTTATCTGCATGGATGGCGTGAGCAAACTAATGTCCTCGCCGCAACGATCCAAGTACTCTTCCAAGGCTTTCTGTGGGATGGCAAAAGGGTCGATCGTCATGACGTTAAGGCTAATTTTATATAGTGCCGAAAGGGAAGAAAGGGACAAGGGTAAATGAAGGGGTTGCTGGCTAGTATTAGAAGAAAGAGAGAAACGTGAGTATAAAATTTCTCTTGGTGAATCTGTTGTGCAGAAGACACAGGTGCGAAAGAACACAATTATAACAATTATATGATGACGCCGAGCTGAGCGACATCATAGTCAAGAACAGTTCAGGGAACTCTCTGTGCCTATATCTGAAGCCCTAAATGAACGAGAAAATCCGAAGAGGGGGAGGGTATGCGTCTCCTAGGCTTCCTTAACTAGAAGAATTTTATAACAGAAAGGAAAAGGCAAATCCTGATATTCCATTTTGTGAAGCTTGCAGCTTGTATTCCCCTAAAGGGTGGCCATAAGAATGCTCTTTAACTGGGTATTTGAAACGCTATATCAGTACCGATACCAGATTCACTCCTTTTTGAGAGTATGGAAGCCAGAGGATAAGGGTTATATCCCCTAAGTCTCCTCAGGGGCTTTTGGAAGATCAATATCAACCACCCAGGGCGCATTCAACGGGCTATATCCAATGGTTACAACGGCAGCATTCACAAACAGCGTCTCAGCGCCAAACTTGATAGGACCGTGGCCATCACGACTCAAGTCCACGAAGGCGCATCGATTCTGTAGCTCTGCATTTCTGTCTTGTGGGATGGACTCAGACGTCCCAGCAGCCCAATTCATCCGGACAGCTCCATGACCCTCGTGGATGTGTCCAAAACAATGGATCAGAGGCTTAGCACGCTCGACCGCACGACGTAGATGTGTGCAACCGACATGATCGTCTGGAAACACCCGGTCCAAAATCCCCTGGGGAGGGCCGTGGGTTAACATGACATGTACATCAGGAAATGACGGGATAGGATTTTGCGCCTGAAAGTCCGCATCTTCTGCAGGTGGGTTGAAGCGGTCCTGGTGCCGCTCATAGGCAAATGCCCAGCGGAAGAACTCTGGCTGATACGGACTCGCATATACCGTAAACTGAGCGCCATTCTTCAGTCTGAACGTCCGCAGTCCCTCGTCCATATAGACGATCCGATGCCGTTGGGCTTCTTCATCACAGTATAATTCCCGGATCTTGGCTAGGTCTTCACGACCGGTCCGGCGGTGTTTGACGTGGCCGTACGAGTTGTAGTACTCTTCATCAAGGGTAATATCATGGTTGCCAGCAATGACGATCTTCAACTCTGCATCTGCTTCTTTGAGCATGTTAACTGTCGTTTGATGCTCCTCCTCCCGGCCACGAAGCGTCAGATCACCAGCATGAAGGAGGACGTCGACCGGGGGTAGAGGACGTCTGAAGGGCGTCGACATATCTTCCGGTTGAACCGGCACATATGTATGCGTGTCGGATATCATGCAGAAGCGAGTTTTGACCAGCCATGTCTCTGCGTTGGTCGCCATTTTTCGTCGTGCGATCGTTACTCTGGGGAAGTAGAAGTGAGGGACTGAGGCTTTGCGATGGATCCTTCCAGTCGTGCGGAAGACGTCCATGAGCTTCTGCTTTGGAGTTAAGCTCAACGATCGGTAGGAGAAGCCTTTTCACACTTGAAGGGGGTAGCTCATCCGGCGTAGCCACAGGCGGCTCTCCAACTATCCATGTTACGGCGAACGTTGTTGGTTGGGGCTCTCCGCAGGTCAATGTATGTAAGTCCGCTTCTTGGCTCAAGACATGACAATAATTCAGTTCTACGGTCTGGAGACATATTGCCGTGATGGCTTCGTAAATTATGGTCGCTACTAGTCATTATCCACAGTAGATCCAATGTCAAAGGAAAAAGGAAAATTTCATTCCCATTGGTAATTCAAGCTAGCCCAGAGTTCTACAAACATCCATGCATTGGTACTGTTCATCAACATAATTTTTGCAGGTAAATGCAGGAACTCCGACCGAAACCCCCATTCATCCCCATCAAAAAGCGCTTTACTTTCTGATAGCACGCTGGTAGAAAGCCAACTCGTCACCCTCGAGAATGTAACCATCAACCCGGCCGCTCTGACCAGGTCGGGAGGAAATAACCGCATACAGACGACCAGCCTCGAACTGTTTCTCAAGGGCGGAATCGATCTTGCCGCGGGCAGCGAAGCGAGCGGCCTGCTTCTTCTCGACACTCTTCGACTTCTTGACCTCCTCTGCCTCGCCCTTGGCCTGGCGTCTTCTGCCCAAAGCCTGGCCGTAGTGTGCTTCGTACCATTGTCTGAAGGGAGTGGCGTCAACCTGGACGACGGCGGATCTGGTGAGGGTGTTGGTGCGGACAAGTTCGTTGTTGGAGGGGTGGTAGGCGACAACGATCACGCGGACTTTGCGGGCAATACCCTCAGATCCCCACGAGAAGTTGCCGGATTCGAGACGGAGAGCACGGAACTTTTGGTTTCCACCGCGAGTGCGGACGATGTGGATTCTCTTGGTGCCGATACGGGTGTTGGCTGGCTGGCGGCCCTTCTCGAAAGCTCTAATAATGTGATGATACTTGTAAGAATTTTGCGGCTCCAAAGGCAAACAGAGGCAGATATCACTCAAAACAACGGAATTCGAATCGGCGTAAAGAATCACTCGTACCTCTTCTTGCGGTAGTGTGAGCGCTTCGCACCGGTGGCCGAACGCTTGTGGCGTGAATCTCTGGAGATACCCATGATTGCGGTTTCTGGACTGGACTACTCTAATTGAAAAGAATCGAAAATTGTCAGCGCAACCTGGCCAGTAATCAATGGAAATGCCTTCTGCAGTAATCAGTGCCCTTCGTCGTGTCTGAGCACAGTACTGCGCGCGTCCAAAGTCGAATATCCAACAGATTGAAACCTTTTTCCTCTGCGGGTCGCCAATCGATCCTCCTCTTTGGGCAAACACGGGCACAAAATATCCTGGGGTGCAACAAGAATGGTCCTCACCTCTTATCTTGCAGTCCTTCGCCGAAGCAACGCGGTGGGCAGTGTCGAGGGGTTGTCGGGGTTGATTGCAGCTTGTCGTCGACAGTTAAGACAGAATTTCGCACAGTGGCTCGCTTGTTCAAAGTTGCCCTACCCTAAGATGGCGCTAGCATGGATCGGGCTAGCGTGCTTCTCGGGGCATTCCACCCGACTCACCTCGATCATCAACCACCATCATCACGAACGGAAGAACGGAATGTCTAACCTCTTTGCAAGCTCATCACTCATAGCTAGGTTGCCCTGAATGGAGGAATACAGAAGTGAGCGAAGAGACGATCGGCGAGAAGAGTTGATATAAAGGAGTCCCGCAATTCTATTCTCGTCCTCAGCGTTTTACGAGCGTCCCATACTATGCTAGCCTTGCAAATGAACACACAGCATCCGAGAGTAGATCTCGCTACAATGTCTGGTTTGGGTCTGTTGTCACTTGAATGTAAGGGGGCGGGCGTAAAAAATGGCTCTAAGTTCTATTTCTCTTGGAAACCATGCTTAATCCATAGTAAAAACATGCATGTCGTTGTACTCCGTGCCGTCTAAGAAACACAAGTGCCGGACTTGCGTCATCTAACCTGCTTCCAACCTATCGTCAATTCGACAGAGTGCCCACTGGTAAAGATCGGAACCTGGGTGACTCCTTTGGGAACCTTGTCCGCCGAGAAAGTTGTTTCGCCGTTGATAGCAAGCTTCCCATCGATTTCCTAATTCAAAAGGTAACATATTAGAATCTCTCAAAACATTCACAACAAATCCCTGTTCGTGAGGGAAGTAAGATAGCTGAAACTCACCGTAAATACGCTCGGCTCAACATCCACGTCGCACTCAAACAGCGAATCTACGATGCCGCATTCGCCCTTGGTGGAACTCAACGTGAAGCCTTCTCCAGAGGGAGTGGCCATGAACCTGGCGCATGTGCCTGTACTATACCAAGTTCCGTAGCTGATCAGACAACCCGTCTTCTTGCCACCGGTAGTGATTTCCAGATGGCCTCTCCCGGAGAATGCGCCACCAGTCCCCGTGGGTAAGGGGGAACTTCTGGTCGACGTAGGTCCCGGCCGCCTTGGAGGTGTTGGACGGGATGAACCTCGTTTTGGAAGGTATTTGATTCCCCTCGATGGGCAATTTGATGGAGAACCGCCTGGAAGAAAGTTAACTATCTTCACATACTAAATGGTCAAGTATCGTCATTCCGCTAAACAGCTGCACGGACCTGGAATGGTAGACACGTATTTTCCCGTCTGCAGACTGCCCTTGACATTGAAAAAGTACCAGACTTCGTTCAATCGACCGCTTCTGCAGTTCAAAGTGACCTCCTTGCCGTGAGCATTCGTAAGGGCGTCCTGAATTTCGCTCCGAGAGTACGTCCGTGACGAATCTGGCACGATTCCTGCAGCAGCCAATGTCTGAAAATCCACTTGTTAATTGATAACCTCGTCAGCAATCTGAGAAGAGATTTGTCCAACCTTATAGGTATCTAGGCCCTTGAACAGCTCGGCAGCCTTCTCGAGATAGTCAACCAGTTCTGCCTGTGGTTTGTAATCCGCGTAACAACTCGTCTCGAGCGTGCTGACACAGGTTCCATGCTTGTTCCACTCATGTTCCCAGAGGTCTTCATCATTGCCCTTCCAATCCTTCCAATAAGTGCTCATATACTCAAGCAGTTCCGTTTTTCCATAAGACTGCAATACGTCTGTGATATTTGTATACACCCTGTTTTTATCACAATGCGTCTCGAATGTGCCATCGCAATTATCCGGCCTATTTCACCCAGCAAGGAGCGGCAAACTTTAGCATATCCCCTTTCAACCAACGAGGGAAACGGATGAGAGCGAAAAGAAACAGGCCATGTTCCATAAGTAGAAATATAGAAACCCACCAAAGCCCATGAAGAGTCCACGAATCCTCCGGCCCCGTCGCCGGCTGCGCATCCCAGAACTGCGTCAAGAGAAGCAATCCACCCGGCGAATTGTAGCAGCACGTATCTGGCACGGGACGGGTGTTATGACAGCTCAACTCCACGTCCGCAGGACACTGTTTGGAGCTCCCCTGCAACCCTTCTTGTATTATCTGCTGGGGCACCGTAAATGCGGTGGCGGTATGAACCCATGTTGACGCCAGGAGCGCCGCGACAACGGGCTGCATGTTGTCAGATGATGCGCTTTTGCTTTTCGTTCTGTATCCGGGTTCGAAAGGAACAAAGATTTATAAATGATGTTTCTTAGCAAACGAACAGGTAACCAAAAACCCTTGACTCTTGGGTGTGACGGCCGCTTAAATAGCTGCGTGACGTCCTTCGATAGCCTGAAGAAGAACAGATCACAGGGCCACTCGAGCTAGCTAGGAGCTGTGATGCTTCAACACTGTGTCCCCTCATCACATCCCAGATTTCAGCCTTGTTTCCGTGTGATAATATTGCTTTAACCCATCACATCAGTAGGTTCAAGCCTTCGCCTCGCCGTCGCGTCGCGTCGCGGGAGCTAACCTGGTGATTTGTTCCATCGTTCGGAGATCGCCACTGGGATGGAAGTGTGCTGGATGCGCCTTGTTGATTCGTTTGACTCTCTCTCAAGGGCGCAAATCCAGACCTCGGTCAAAGACAAATTCCGGCTAGTTCTTGGACGTTGAACTATTCAGTTTGGTTTATATGTATTCGATGACCATGCATCGGTCTATCATAGCTAACTTACAAGCCGCGTGTTGCGGTTTACATCCAGCCATACCCCGAAGACTAGACTCCACGACAATTGAGTTCCTAGCCTTGCAGGATCTCGTCCATCCAGACAAGTTCCCATCAGGAGCAAGCGAAGCAACGCGCCGAAGCCCTTTCCGCATGCATCAACGACGCATACCGTATCTCGGGTGCAATACATACTCGCCTTGCAACATGGCTTTGACGTCACCTCTGAAACTGGGGCAAAGACGCACCCTCAAGATTCAGAGACGTTGATGCAGATTTTGGAAGTCCAGAAAGCCTTTGAAGAAGCAGAATCTACGGAGTACGGAAACCTGACATATGCGACAGGACAAAGTTCCTAAATGTGGACTATCGAGCGTGATGCTTCAACTACAGGGCACGCGAAGTTTTGTCACTGGGTTTAGAGTCTTGGAAAGACCTAGCTCGCTTTTCTGGTGTTCGACTTACGACTCGATGCTCTCCGACTAGACTTCCTTAATATATCACACGGTATGTACTCTTACTATACAGAACATTCATTCATGAACGAAACATAGACCGTACCAAAAAGCTTCTGTGGCTTTGGATACAAATAGGAATAACCGTACAGATATACAGGAATGCATGTACGTACTCCCGAATAATGCAGGCTGAGGAACGGGAACTCTATTTGGGAATATTCAGGAATAAGGAATGAGGTAAATAGGGAATGGTTTTTTTCCTAGGAAAGAATCAAAATGGGGCCGATGCTCGGGAGACATAAGGAATCACAACCCAGCAACCACCATCAAACCGTATCCAAGGGTGACGACGACGGCAAACGATATGATACTGGCTGGAACGCCACGAGAGATAAAATGCTTCACGCGAAGATATCGCTGTCCAGTTTCTGGAACCTCCATCATAATCGCGGCTAGAAAACAGCTGTTAGACTAATAGGACAAAGAATACGGGGAGCGTTAGTCAACTTACTCATATTAGGGAAGCCACTTGTCGGCAAGCCCATGGCAACGGAACACATGAGCGCAGCCGACATGACCAACAAATTAGGATGAGGATTCTCCATGCCAACGCCGACCTCCTGCACCAGCGGGAGGAAAATCAGCGCGGCCACGGTATGCGAGATGAACGTAGCAAAGACCAAAATAATCGCCGCAAACGTGAACATCACCCCGTAGAGACTCATTCCTTCGACGTTCTCCGTAATGCTCAGAGCGATGGTACGTAAGAGACCCGACGAAGTGACGGCCTTGCCAAGGCACAGTCCTCCAGACGCCAGGATGATGATGGTCCATAGGAAATTATTGAAATCTTCCTTGTTCAACACTCCGGTACCAAAGAAGAGCACTAGCGGAATGATCGCGATGACGCCCATATCACCAAAGGTCGACTCGATCTGATGGCTCACACACCATAACACAATGGTGATTAGGGTCACGATCGTGATGAACCACTGGATGCCACTGAATTTCTCGTGAACTGGACGAATGGCCACGATCGTGGTGCCTCGTCCAGGACGGAAGGTAACGAGAAGAAGGACCCAGACGAGCAGAATGCATATTACGCAAACTGGGATTGAGATGAAAAACCACACCCCCCAGCTGAGGGGGGGAGTCATGTTTTGTAGTGCAATGATGTTCTGAGGTGATGCGATGGGGGATGCAGCACCTCCAATATTTGATGCCAGCGCAATCCCCAAGATCAGTGCCTTGGAAAACCGAGAACCAGGTTGTAAATTTCGAAGCATGGGCTGCGGAAAAGAAGAAATTAGCATCAAAAATTCTAGACTGGGATCATTTCCGCAACGAACCTGAATGATGGAATAGCAAAGTACGGGTGCCGCCACATTGCTAATCCACATGCTCAAAAACATACTGACGAACATATTCGTCACCAACACCGTTCGCGGTCTGGTTCCAGCTTTGCTTAGGACAAAAGTGGCCATTCGACGCGCGATATCATGCTTGGACAATGCAGCAGCAATTGTAAAGCCACCGAGAAGTAACATAATCACCGACGTCCACATTGAAGCAAAAACATATGCGGCAGCGTCCTTGGCATTTAACCGAGTATTGTCCTCTTCAGATCTCATGACCTGAAGGATAACGGCGAGGAAAGGTATCAAAATCGACGTAACGAAAAGTGGAATGACCTAGAGTTCAGGTTAGGAGACTAGCGAGAATGAAGGGAGTCCATAGCTATACATACCTCAGTAGCCCATAACAAACTAGCAAGCACGAGGATCGCAAGACAATTTTGCTGCTCCGGTTGCGACATGATCGGCACAGACAACATGATCGCAAAGATGATCAGTATCACGACCAAAGTCACAAAGTTCGAGCTCAACATCCATCTTGGGACGGGGCATCTCCCAACTGGAGTGACAATTTCCTTTGTCGGAGGTTCCTGCTCATCGCCCTGCCGCCGTGCAGCCTCCGCATCTTGCGCGCCACCGAGTAGCGTCTGCCGGATACCCATGTTGGCCGCCTGTGCCTTTCGCTCAATCCCAATCATCTCTCGCCAAACGGTGTTCCGCTCCCAGACGACATGCTCGCGAAGATGTAATCGAAGCTCTCGTTTCGAAAGGTCCAGATCTCCCTTGGTGACCGTGTCTGCGTAAAGTCGTTCAATTTTGCCAATCTTGTCATCCAGTTGCTTTATTACCGGATTGGTGAATGGATAGGCTGTGGAAACCGTCGTGTTCATGTAGCCGCGACGCATATTCCGGTTGAGAATTTTGTCGTATTTCTTCAATGCCTTTGAAAACCCAGTTCGGTTCAACTGAATGAACGACTTGAGCTCGCAGAGAGAAACGTAGGTGCTGATGATATGCTTCTTCAGGCTGACGCCGGCGTTGTACAAAGCCATCAAATGTGGATCGTGATCGTAGCCAAGCTCCGATGCCATGCCAAACAGTCTTGAATCACTCATGTCGCTTATCGCATGTCCATCCGCATCGTGATCTCGTAAGGACATTGAGCGTCTCCGTATATCACGCGAAGGAAGTTCAGAGATGTCCATGTCTTCATCGCTTTCAGCGTCGTCCCCATTAGCATGCCCATCGTCCTCTGTAGACCCGCCGACGGTGCTTGCACGGTGTTCACTGAGGTGTCCTCCGCTACGAAGAGTGCTGCGCCGTCGATTGCCAAAGCTGAATGTTCTCGACTTGACCATGGACTCGGCGACGTGATCCATATTGTATCCAACGCTGTCCGCCAAGTACGACTCTGCCTCAGTGATGACATCTTCCACCTCCTTGTACAAGTCGTTCTCTTTCTTGTGGTAAAAGGAGCATACTTTCTCGAGCTCGCTATCTAGCATTCGTTTGAAAATCCCGTCCGTATCTATATTGCGATCGAGTAGTGGTGCCCGTTCGACCTCTTCATCTTCTTGTTCAGGATGGTTCACCTGTTTCTCAAGGGAGTAGATTCTTTTCAAATCCGTACCATTAGCAACATTTCAATAGCAAACCCAATCCACAGTGAACAAACTCACAATTTCTTCAAATTGCTGTACGCAATATAATTGTCACTCCAATCTGGCACTGCATTGAACTGAATACTATGCGAGAACTTCATGATTTCCTCGTCTGTCGCTAATCGTGCCAACGAACGGCTTCCACAACGGTTCCAAACTCGTCCTCTTCGGTAAAATAATGTATCTCGATCCTCCGCGCCGTCGACACCCCAAAGTTCATCGAACGGACTCTGTCTCCTCCCTCCTTTCTCTCCGTGGTCGTCTTGGTATCGGCGATGCGAGTCTGCAGAATCCCAGCTAGCGGTATCCTTTTCGTCAGGTGAGTGAGTAAAGCGCCCCGTTCTGTTGGGGAAGTTCCCCGCGCGCCCTGAATACCTGTTGGCTGGGGATGAAGAATCTCGATCTCGGGCAGCAGCAGCAGTATTAAGATCCTTGCGGTTGAATTCGACGAGCTCGATGCTCCGCTCTGAGGGATCCAGGGTTGCGGAGGTGCACAGAGCGGTGTATGTGTGTGTGTGCCTGTGTGTCTCCACAGATCTGGGAAACAGGAGAAGCGAATGAGGGGGGTGGGTTGGTACTGGTCGTGAGGGTTAGCTTTAGTGAGTGACTCGAGGGTTGGTTTCTTGGGGCGGCGTTCGTGCCCTCTCTTGACGGCCCGTTCGCTGTAAGGTTGGCGGTCGGAACCGAAAGTTGCCTGGCCGTGCTTTTTCCTTGGTTCAAGTTAATAGTTCAACGGCTCGAATGCTCATTTGGTGAGTCGTGCAGCTTCAAACTTGACCCACGGAATAACTGTCGTGTTCAACAACCTCTCGTCGGTTGATTAATCGATCGCGCCCCTTGATGAATCGGAATCTGGCCAACACGACGTCAGTTACCAGTCGGTCGTTCAAGTATCCCTGGCTGTTACTGGGTCTCTGTTGCAAGGATGAGGCGTGAATGATCTGCGCATGTGCAGCTTTCGGAAAGCGATGGTGGTCGCGTAATATAGTCAACCGCTTGCGTCTCTGCCTGGCCGCCCCGAATATCATATGCTGGTACCTCTAGTCCGTTGATGCACCCTGTGACGATTTCCTCCGTTCTTCCTCCTATATCCCAGTCCTGATAGTCTGCGGATTACGGAAATACATGCTCAACACTCTACTTCAAAGTGTCCATTCAAGTGACAAAACCTAAGCTCGACCTCAGCCGCCAAATGCAGACTAGAAAGTGAAGTTGAGAGCTACCTGTGTTTTCAAGGGGCATCTCGGGCAGCGTTCATACGAGCCTAGTACTATATCTGCTGGGAACCGAAATCTGCTATTTCCTACTGTAGCTTGAAGTCGTATAGATGAAAAGAGCCTGGTCCTTGACACTCAACACCGAATAGACCTCAGTTTATACGCTGCATTCTCCGAGGGAACGATTCAGTAGGGGTATTCCATATATATCAGCCCTCACAATTAACTGAGCTCGCCTGTTTAGAAGCAGTGCACCGTGAAGCAGATCAAAATGGAAAAAAAAAGATCAAAAAAATAAACGAGGGACGTGGGACTCGAACCCACAATCTTAGCTTGAGCTAGTCCTAAGCGATTGGCGAATCAAATAGGAGAGCTACGCATTACCCTTCTGCCAGCCCCTCTGCTAACCAACTCGGCCAACGGACCATTAAGGATTGGCCATTACTCGCTTTTGATCTCCTTGATGTAACCACCTTGTCTACATACCCCAAAGCGACCAGCTTCAGAGACAAGGCTTCACGGGATGCTTGCCAGGCTACAGAAAAGAGCCTAGATGGTACATATCGCATTAAATATCTTGCTGACGTGGGAGTTGCTGTTCTCCAGAGTGTTCCGTAATAATTCCTCATCTTAGATCCCGCGTCGTGTCGCAGATAGGGACGGTAAACTCCTCCGATCCAAAGATAAGTTATTATTTGGCTCCCGACTGATCTCAGCCTTCATGTTCAGTCACTAAGATGTTGGCGCTCACCCGTGCTCTGATGGGACGCATTGATTGGAAACTACACGCGATAGTTTGCATCGTGGTGTCGCAGAACTGATCTGGGCTACGCTTGGATGACGACGAGTTATATACTTTTCTGGTGTTCTTCTTGTGAAACAGTGAGTAATATCATTAATCTTTTCCAACGCAAGTTTAGGGGGCCACCTTGCTCTGGAACTCCATCACGGTGAGGCTGCCAGCGCTCCTTGATGACTTAATATGTCGAGTATGAAGTGTGAGGCGGCTACGGAGTAGTTTGGAGCCTTTGACGAATCATTTCTCACTCAGCGTTTGGAACATGAGGACAGCGTGTCCCAGCTGCATAAGGAACACATACGATGAGGTCGACCGTAACTACTCGCATTTCTTGCTTATATATTCGCATGTTTGCCTAACTACAGGTCCTCTCGCTTGCCCGATTTCGCTGTCAACAAAATATGTCCCCATCTACCCTGCGATCTGGTCTAATCGCGGCCATGCTCGCGATCAAAATCTGTCGATAAACTGAGTTAGCACCACTGAGCAGCAACAAATGGTATAACAGGCCGACTCACCTTTCAACCACTTCTTCACAAACTCGATTTCTCGTGCTTGGACCTTTTGGACCCTCGGAGGGGGGAAGTCTGGCGTGGTCTGGTTCGGGAAAACTCCATTCTCATCCCCTACCAACGGGTTAAAACGATTTGAACAAGACATAATTACCCCTGGCTAGATCCGAATTGGACTTACAGTGGTGCACGGCGTCAGGGATCAAGATAAATGGCTTATCCAGTGAGTCTCGTCGGGGCCTGGCACCCGTCGCGTGGGGAGTAGCCTCAACCCAAGGATCGGCATCTCCATCAATTATTGCAAGACGAGGATATTCAATGTCAAAGCCTCCCCATTTATTGATGCGCGAGACGTCGGCCTCTCCGTGGAGATTGTAGGCTTCGCGACACATAATGGTGCTGTACTCAAGGTCGATCATTCGAGAAATCAGAGGTTTGATGTGCTTGGGGACGCTTCCGGTTTGAAGGTAACCCCATCTAGAGTAGATGATATCAGCATATTGTTACCCGCATTATTCGACATGCCGACAACTTGAGTTGTTGGGGTTTCTGGAGCTGTCATCCCACTTACTCTGTGCAAACTTGGTAAAACCACAATCTCCATTCCTGGGTGATGTCTTCCTTCTTATAAGGAGCAGGATCATGGGTTCCGAAGCACAGGTCGTGGGTGCTTCCTCGGCGCAAGCAAGGTGCAGCATATGTAGCATTCATCCACCCAGCATAGTTCAACAGGCGATTCTTGAGCTTCTTGCCGTGCCAGCTATATCCGCCCGCTTTGATCAAGGTCTCTGCAAGCTTCTCCTGCTCCTTCGATACCGGATAGAGCAGACGATCAGAAGTGACGTTGTTGCAATATCTGGCGAAACCAGGTCTCGAAATCTCAGGATCCCAGTTGGTACCTTGCCAGCCCGAAATACCATAAGAAAGGGTGTTGCCGAAATCGTCATTGTGAGTCAAGTTACCAAGGCTGAAGAACTCCTTGAGCTTCTGAGTCGTCTGAGCATCTTTCCCACGAAGAGCAATGTTGTCAACAAGGTCGACGAAAATCTGAGTCTGGCTGACACAGTGTCGAGGAGCATGCTTGCGGGTGGGTTCATAGTACTTCCAGTAATGCCAAATCGCTTTGGTCACGCCGGAAGACGAAATCGCTCCCCAGAAGACCTCTGGGTACTCGACACGAAGGAAAGCCTAATCACCAGCCTGTATGAGCAATTGGATTAAATATCAAACGAGGTGGTGCTGACTTACAACTTGCGCGCCAGCATACGATCCACCATATAGGATGTGTGGGGTCTTGGGTGCCGTGAGGTCCTTCTTTTCAAGGCCCTTGAACACCACGTTTTTGGAAAAGTAAACCGAATCGGCCATGGCCTGTTCAGTAGTCAAGAACCGTAAATTCTTGACGGAGAAATCCTCTGTTGGGATACTCGTTCCATAGTAACGATGTTCCAAAACCACACCGATACCGTTCGTGGCCCGAGCCAGTTGGGCCAACATTCCCTTCTGCAGGAAGGGCAATCGACCTAGGGGTTATAAGTTTAGCAGCTGTTCATATTGACGACCACCAGATGATGATATTTAGTACCAACGCCATCGGTTTCTCCACCGTGTAAAATAATCACCGGGCCACCATCCTTATAATGGCTAGCATCAAACCAGTAGCGGAGTTTGAACGTCTTGTTCGAATGCGGTTCATATCTCTTGTCATTCTGGAAGTGATCAAGAGGGATCGAAATTGTATGCTCAGGGTATAAGTGGCGCAAATCTTGGGCGGATTCTGCTAAGGCTGATGGAATCTGGCTCTGATAGATGCATACAGTAATTAGCCTTGGTTGACTGGTCTTTGCGAATCTCGTCAAACAAAGTCACAGTCCACGTACTTTCAGCTCGAATTCCCCAATTGGAGTGACCGGTGGGCGTGCATGAATTGCACTTGCCAACAGGAGCAGGCAGGCCCCGATTTTAGACACCATGGCGGAACAAATATGGTCTCAGAGACGATGCAGCGGCCTGGGGAGGTCGTTTCACAAGACCCTGCTGTCCTAGGGCCAGGACATCGTCCTTTTAAAGCCCCGACGGCAATTGACAGCGTGCTGTTGAAGACCAACCCCTCCCGCTACCGGTTCCCTCTTCACGAGGAGGACCCCAGAACCCGAGTGCATGGCGCATCGTCGCATCCATGCCTCCAGCGGATTTGGTCAGTAAACGGTACCCACCAAGGTAACACTGGAGACAATCCCTGCAAAGAAGTCGCTGATGTTTGGCGGTTTCGTTCATCACCATGTCCCCAAAACACGGGGATAGATGGGACTAGAAGTCCTCACACAACCGACACCATCCGCGCACTAAACCGCATTTAGTAGGCTCCAAGCATTTCCGCAAAATTGGCATGCCGATCATCCTGAACTCTGTGTCTTGCAAAATGCTTTTTTGGACAAGCCAACATCAGAATTTTTGTGTCATTTGTCTTCCAGGGCTGTTGTTGCACAGCAGAGCAGTTCCAGAAAATTGCCTCTTCGTTGGAATAACTCATTGGAGGATTCCACCATGGCCTGCAGAAGGCGAGTCAAGGCATTTAAAGCGTAACTGAACTAGCGGTAAGATGGGGAGACAATCTTGGTCGTTCCTGGTGAAAGAAGAATCGTTTGTTCCAGAAGTCCCCGTAAGAACAATATCAACGGAGATTCCTATTCATACAGTTGGCGGTCCAGTCCCAGAGAACACGCGAGGCTGCCGCTACGCCGCAAGGCACGGAGAATTTGAGCCAGAAAATCAGTTTCTCCAGTCTGCAAACGGCATGCGAAGTCCTGCGAACGGAATATATTGGATCGGGGTTGCGCACAGTCGTGGCGAGAGGCCGGGGGGGGGTCACCATTGCATCCAGGACTTGAGCCACTGAAATATCGCCCTGAGAATCAGAGAGTCAAAATAGCAGATGTAGTGCATTGTTCCATAGTGAAATCATCACGAACAATGGCTTCTGTTAATTAAGGCTCCTTTTGCAATCTCTTAACGCTGATCTATGTTGGGTAGTGGGTATATCAATAAAGATGTTCTTCACCGCAAATTCATAGACAGACGATGATACATGACAGCTCTTCTCCCTCGGGCCGATGCCTTTGTTTGAACCTGCACTATGCAAAGTTTTTTACCCAACCACTTGGCAACTGAAGCTGATTGATGGGGAATGCTGTTTCAAAGGCACATAGCAAGATTGCGAGGAGACGGCACGAATCGACTACAAGCGTTTGCCGGCCAGTCAGACGTGAACCCCCTCCTCTCGACCTATTTATACCATCTCATCATCGTATTTCGGCGGTCATCTTGGCGCTTCAATATGGTGGGCAAGTTTGCGACCCCGAAGACGTCGTATATGAGGTATGTACTCCGTATAATTGCGAGGCCAAATTGCCTCGCCCGGTCCCAAGCGAGCATCCAAGTCGAATCCGCATCGTAAGTTCAGAGGCCAGAATCGTTTGAGCAGCTTCTGCGTTCTGGGTTTAAATCTGGGAAAGATTAATCGAGCCCTCACGGCAGATAATTATGATAAAGAGCTGAGGATCGAGTTCATGCACACCAAACCTGCCAAACAATCAACATTTAAGTGCTCAAAATACTCCGTATTTCAATGGCCTTTGACTTGGCCATTGCAAGCAAACGAAACGATGGTGCCGTTATCTTTTTGTCAAGCTGTCAAGGCACATTGAGATGAAAGGTGATGAAGGAGAGTTGTTGATATCAAGAGAAGTGATAAGTTAGCCCCTCATCCTCCCCTCCTTTCCTCAGACGAAAGAGCTACCGAGGGAGAAAGACAGCTCCTTTCAGATGAAGAGCCAGAAGCATCTTATCTTATCTGATCGGAGCTGCCAAGCATTAGCAAAAATGAGTCACCTTGCATAAGTGGATTTCTTGCCTCCCTGCTCATTGGCCATTAGCTGATTGTCAAAACGGCTGTGACGCGTTTGGTCCGGAAAATATGTTCTGTCATGTAACTTCAATACGAAGCATACCGCATCATGGAGCACTGCCAGTACTGTCCACACGGAGGACGTTTATCAACAGCACTTCAATCAGGGCAACTCTCTGACAGGCTAGGGAAGTAAACGAGGGGTCTTGCGTTCTTATGCTGTACCACATATGGCAAAACAAGGCTCTCGTGAGCTCATCTAAGGAGCCAACTCTTTGCGCTGATAAAAACGCCGCGTAAATGTGTTGGTGCAACTGCATAAATAGTGCATACAACATACTAAGAGCTCTCTAGGAGGTGGCAGGACTAATAGTTTCTCATTATTGCCAATGATTGCTCATTCCTTTGCATTGCACAAGGAGCTCCGTTGAAGATAGCATGTGGAAGCACCTCTACTCTGCTATAGTACTAGAGTCCGTACGAGTCGTAGATATAAAAAAGCCTCTAGGAGACCCGTTCTTGATAAAAACTGTAGAAAGCAAGCTCAATTTCCTGGTAAGGGTTACAGCACACGATGAGGAGAAACGCGAGACGAGGATACTAGTGTACGGCTTCTGGAAGGCAAGTTATATTCCTGTTCGACGCAATCTGCACCCACCGCCATTACCTAGATGCGCTCAGGGATAGCTCCGAGAGTATCGAGGGCGGGTATTGATAGAAGAGGACATGAAGACAAGATCTCCAAGCCAACAAGAATAGAACAGCTGCCCGCTGTCTTAATTTCATGACGCAAATTCTCCTCAAAGGTGACTAGGAAGAGCATACACCTTGGGAATTTGGAACACATAAGGAGCCGACATCATCTGATTCCTCATAGAACTGAACTTGTTATTTTTGACGCCCCCGAGACCCGCTATTCTGATAAGTGAATGCTAACAACCACTTTCAAAGAAAACCGCAGAGCCACAACCCAGCCAAAATGACTACTCCGATGCCAACTTTTTCCCAAGCATTCCCCTCAATGCCGTCATTTCGCCTTCACACTTAGCAACATGCACTTTCAATTCGTCCCGTTCCCGAGCAACCTGCTCCAAAGCCTTCTCCAGCTGCGAGATCCGGTCTTGCTGTCTTTGTCTAAACCGCCTTGCGGCAAGAGTGTTACGGCGGCGTTTTTCAATTGCGGCTTCAGCAGGGTCAAGCGGGCTGGACTGTTTATTTTTTCGACGCAAACTGCTTGCACGTACAGTGGGCCCTGGTGGACTCCGCGCCGTTGATGGTGACGAGTCGGGATGCTGCGAGACAACGTCGGTGGGAGAACTGACAGTAGCAGGTTCCACGGCAGTGTTCGTGAGAAGGCGTTCAGTATCAGTATTCTGACGATAACTTGGGAGGTCGGAGCGGGCGTGGTTTGTGAAGTGGCCCATGGCTTCGCTAGTTGAAGGTGTTTGGAGAAGATCTAACAAACGTGAGTAAATAAAATGTTTCTGGCATTTGAAAGGTTCAATGCTTACCGTTCTGAAGCCCTGTTGTAAACATCGGGTTGAGACCATGATAGCCTCCTCCGTCTTTAATCGCATCATCCAACCCCACAAGATCGACAAGATTGTCCAATACCCCTGACATGCCGCCAGAGACGTCGACATCTAGGCCCGAAGCCTCAAAACTCGGAATCATCTGACCGTTTAAACAATTATCAACACTCCCCAGGTTCAACAAATCCGCCCACGAAGGCGTAGACGTAACAGACTGCCCGGAAGACTCGGAACCCAGCGGCACAAGGAAGCTCTGTTCTCCAAGCCCAAGCCCGTCCTCATACAAGGATGAATCCGGCAGACCGTACAAAAAATCACATAACTGATTCGAATCGAAAAGCACACCATCCCCCTGAAATCCTCCTCCGAGCGTACTCCTACGCCCATTCGACTCTTCTTCATAGAATAAATAACTCCCACGCTCACCATGGTGGCTTGCGAGGGTCGAGTCGTTTACTCGGGATGAAGAAGATGATCGAGATTCTGCTTGGAGCTGCTGATGCACCCATGGTGATTGACCAGAATAAATAGTGGGGGTGTCGGGGAGGGAGCCCTCGGTGGGCGAAAGGGGAGAACAAGGTCGCCTTTTGGATGGTCGTGAAGAAAGAAGAAGAAGGTCGATGGGGTGCGGTGCGGTCGGGCTTTATATCCTCCCCTCGAGTCTCCTCAAGAGGT
The DNA here is from genome assembly GCA_029850275.1 of Chrysosporium keratinophilum. Taxonomy (NCBI): domain Eukaryota; kingdom Fungi; phylum Ascomycota; class Eurotiomycetes; order Onygenales; family Onygenaceae; genus Chrysosporium; species Chrysosporium keratinophilum. The sequence continues at coordinate 784,246 of JARBIX010000004.1, forward strand.
GGGGCATAACTTACCGGGTAATACGGGTTTGGTATTGGTAATCAACAAAATGGTAAAATAATACGGTCAGCTGAGTATTATGTAATCGGCACGTCTTCCAGAGGCCATTTCATCTGATAACCAACACACTCGGGGTATCATTTGGGTAATGGACGGAGTGTGGAACAGACTGATAAGTACGACATGTTGATTGTGCTTTCGCGAGTCCTTGATCTTTAGACAATTTGTCGATAAGCGAAGAAGCAATCCCATACATTCTGAAATTGGATATCTGTCCCCTGAAATGCCATTCAACGTGCTAGACTTGGACTGGACAATCTGTGTCTCGCGTCCAAATGCATACACACAATAATCGTGCAGCTGAAGACATGAGCCCAAAAGAGCAAGAAAAAATAAAAAAAGCGACGAGTTGTGGTCATAGATAACAACATTTGGAAAGTAATGTACAGAAATACCCTATCGCCGTTAAAACACACCACACCACACCACACCAGTAGCACCCACCAGATTCTCCCCCGTTCTACTTTCGCTTCGCATATCGAATGTTCGCTCTCGCGGCCGTACCCGACTTATGCGTCTGGTTCCTCTTCTCCCACACCGAACTCCTACCCTCCGCAACCGCAACAACCTCGTTCGCCACACGTCTCGCAAACTCCGAATCTCGTCGCTTCTCAGACGCCTCGAGAATCCACTTGATCGCCGTGCGGCGTCGTTGGCGCATACGCAGTGGGTGCGGAAGGGGTAGGGCAGTACCACCACCGCCGGCACCCTTGAGCTGGCGTACCTTGATGACCGGGGCGATGGAGTCGACGATGAGGGTGAGGTAGAGGATTGGGTTGAGTGGTAGCTGGGGTGCTGGCGGGCCGGGGAGGAGAGGGCGGATGGGGTTGATGGCTGGTGGTGGTGAGGTGCGGAGATGATCTAGAATCTTGGTCATGTTCTAAATGGTCGAGATATGTCAGTCGTTGTCGGCAAAGATGCCTTTATTCGCGTCGTATAATTCTTTCCATGTGTAAAAAAATGTAGATGACCATGGCAGTGACATACCCTCTGTGCAAGACTCAACTTGCCATCCTTCATAAGCAACTTCGTAAACTGGTCCATCAAGGGCTCATATCGCCGCTTTAAATGTTCCGATCTGGGAAGTTTTATCGTTTTCGAGTCGGGATCTTGCTCCTCCAGCGTTCCATTCGATGCTGCAGCAAACAACTGAGCCACAGTAGCCGGCGACGGATTCGAGGTCACGCCCCGCAACTCCTGCTGCCCCAATCTAGTCGACGTCGAGAACGAGCGTTGTCCACCATTGCTCCTGGACGCCATCTGATCCCGAATGACCTTTGGCATATTCTTCAGCGCATCTTTATCACGGCTCAAAATCTAAAAATCCAGGGGAGAAGTCTGTCAGCAAAAAAGATCCATAGAACAGACAAAACGTTCCTCAGCAGCAACTCACCTCCTCCACGGGCGTCCCCTGCTCCAGCTCCGGTCCGCCAATTTCACCACACCTCTTATCCAATATCCTCGCCGTCTGCGCCGCCTCCTCACTCACATGAGGCAACTGATCCTGATTCGGTCCCAGCGGCACCTCATCAACCACATCCTGTCCCTCCACCCCTCTTCCGCCGCCGCCGCCGCTGCTGCTGCCCGTCGAACTCATCCGTTTCTGATATGACCTCACCGGTGCCGTCAATGTGACGAATCCCGCAGCAAAGGGAGAGGACGTGCACCCGGATCCTCTGCACCCGTGGAGAATGCCATCGCGGGCTCGAGAAGCCCCGGAAATCGAGGCGGAGGAAGAAGAAGAGTGGGCGTGGCGGATTGCCGCGAAGAGATTGACGCGAGGCGGCATGGTGAGATTGTTGGATTTGCTTCACACCCGCTTCGGTACGTAGTGCTCACGAAATGGGGGAGTTCGTTCAAAGATTTGTGGTAAGAGAAAACTTTGGGGATTTTCAAATCGGGGTTAATGGGCTTGCAACAATCCTCCTTGTCTAGAAACCCTCGGATCACTGTAAAGCAGAGCGCTAGGACTCTGAATTGCAAAGAAGAACGCCCTTTTCTTCAAGACAACAGGGCGTCGCACCACAGTGAACGTTGCGCACTGGATTCTGGTTTGGCTCTCAAGAGCGTCAAAGTTCAGCATTCACGTGATCTAAATGGGTGCATTTTAGAAATTATCCAATAGTGTCAGAGAGAATTTGGATATCCAGCCAATAAGAAATCATCATGTAACAGCTACATTGGCCAATGCGAAGCCTTATCATTTCCCTTGTCGACTCCCAGACCGGAATTGAGGATGATCGATAACTTGGAGATTCACTTGCACCGATATCGATTGCTAGCTACGTAATTCCATACTAACATTTCGTTGCATTCTTCAAGATCAAATGTTTAAATATTAAAAAACTTTCGCAAGGAGGGCAAGAATAAATCCCAATCCCAATCCCAATTCCACCAACCGAGATAAACCAAAGCACAATATATTGCGATGCCTCCTTCATGTAATACAAAATAGCCAGAATATATCAAAAAGCCTCCCCTCCCATGACATTTTGCAATAGAAAGAACCTTTGATAAGCTCAAGTATGGATAAACATAGAAAAATTGTCCGTTGGAGAAGATAGCAGTCCGGTCACGCACAGAAAAGAGAGTGTCGACGGGTTGTTTGTGGTGATCAGCTTGAAGTAGTAAAAGACTTGATCCAAGATGGAACATCTTTGGCATCATCCGGATAGACATAGAATGCAAGGGCAATGATCATATACCTGCAGACGCGCACAGTTAGCTCAATGTTAGGGAAAAGAAAAAGGCGGAAAAAAGGGGTCCTTACATTCCAAGACACAAGCCTCCTTCAAGGTAGTTCGACTTCCCGTCCTGGATTAACAATGTGACAACCAAGCCAGATACGAAGAAACACACGGTTTCGAATGTCTGGAAGTGCAGTGTCATATCACGGTCAAAGATCCAGCCCATGATGACCAAGAATGGAGTCACGAAGAGCGCAATTTGAAGACTGCTACCGATGGCGACTCCAATGGCAAGATCCATCTTGTTTTTATAGGCAACCACAATGGCGGTAACGTGTTCGGCAGCGTTGCCCACGATCGGGATCAGAATAAGACCGATGAACGTCCTGCTGATATTGGCCGATTCAACGATGTCGTCAATGGTGTCGACGAGGAAATCTGCGCAGATTGCAACGGCCACGGTGACGAGGCACAGAACAATACCGGCCGCCCATGGGTTGAGGATCCGTTCTTCTTCTTCCGAACCCTCCGCCTGTTCGTTTTGAGCTTCCAAGGCAGCACCAGATCGGCTTTCAAAAAGGTCTGAATGGGATCCCAATTGGAAGTACAGGTACATGATGTAGACAACGAGTAAGATAATTGCCGTTCCGTGCGAGAGGATCAAGATATTGCCCAAGGGATCGGACTTGGAACCAGACAAGGCAGCGTAGAGCGTCGCAGGGATAATCAGCGATGCCGAAGCCACAGCCATCAACGAAGACATGGTCGATGCGACTGTAGAGTTGAACGTTTGCTCGTGGTGTTTAAGGCCGCCAATAAAGAAGCAGCAGCCCAAAACCAACAGGATATTTGACAGAATGCTACCGAGCATACTAGCTTGAACAATCCGAATCTCATTCTTCTGTAGCGCAATGATGCTGACCTGTTTTCAAGAAGGAGATCAGTTATTAGTCCAGAGAATCCTAAGAACTGGGATGGAAACACGTGCAAAACTTACGATGAGTTCCACAGCGTTGCCAAAGGTCGCGTTTAACAATCCACCAAGAGTCTCTCCAAGCGTCGCAGCAAGCTCCTCCGTTGCAAAGCTGAGCAGCGACGCAAGCGGGATGATAGCCAAAAAGTTCAGAGCAAAAGTAGTCGTGGGGTTCCAGCCAGCGAATTTCGACGCGACTCCCAGCGGCACAAAAAGTAGTAGGATGTTCACATAGTTGCTGACCAGCGTCGCATAGCTCAGATAGAACGCCTCAGATGGCACGCGCACCCAGACGCGGCGATCGCTCCGATACCACATCAGTTTGTTGATGGCCGATCGTGCTGGACTCGAGCCATGACGGCCGAGCAGGCTCGAGTGTTCGTCAGGGCCAATCGACCCGTTGCCGGCCGCCTGGCCGTTTTCCCCATGATGCGGCATCGAGGAAACAGAACGACGAGAGTAGGAGGTTCCGTGACGGCGAAATTCTTTCTGAAAATGAGCACCAGCTAACGGTCGGCCGGGTCACGGATTAGCCTTGAACAGCGACGATTTCGGACTCTTGCTCTGCTTCTTTTTCGCAGATGAAGTCGCACCAGAGCTAACTCTCCCTCAGGCAGTGTTTCAGACGATACAAGCAAAGAAAAGTGCGATGAATGAAAACTGTTGTGCGACTCCAACGCTGAAGATGGGCCTTTCGCGCCGTTGATAATGACGTAGGTACCTGAACTGGGAAGATGGAAAAGACCACTGGATCTTTCACGACGATTTGACGATGCCCACAGCAGACGAGAGGGAGATGGATGATGAGAAGAGCAAAGCGAACTTACTCATGGTTAAGAGTCAGACGACTGAGAAAGTGTGTGGGTGGGAGCGGTGGTCGTCGGGATGGTTGGTGGTTACGCCCAAACCCGGTTCGTGAGCTATTACTCCGTAACCTATTAGGGGGGGAATTGGTTGCTTGTCCGCTTCTGAGATGAGCTGGTGAGCACTAAACTAAGCCGTAGCCGCGAACCAAGGCGAAAACGAAGCTCAGATTGACGGAGAAGTGACAGTGGCAGCAGCTTGGCCACGAAGACAACAGAGCTTTTCACGACTGCTAAGTTACTGACGATGCTTGACTGCTGCAAGCCAAGTTTGTGCAAAGATCCGATCAGTGGGCCAGCCACCAGTTGTGAGGCGGTGCATTCACACATCATTGTTCAACCCGTCCAGATCTACAAAAGCGCGCCCACGTCCACTCCATAACGACAGTGGTGATAAGCTGGATGTCGATACTGTCAAAGCTGCTGTCTCTGAAATGCATCTGAACTCCGTGACCCCGCAGCTGTCACTCTCCTTGATTAATGCTTGCAGGTGAAAGGACCAAAGGATGCAAAACGTGGCTTGACGCGGCCGGTGTGGTTAGTTCCAAGTGCACAGCCTCAATGCCAACAACGCATCTCGCCGGCAAATTTTGCGTATCACCCAGACAGTTAGAGCCGGCCAGATCTGTGACGCGAACATGAAATCACCTTAGCAGTCTCGTCTCATCTTCCAAACAGGGTGCATCTTCCGCATACCACCGAAGATTAATGGAAAAGCACCCCTCACTTGGACTCTTGACCGCACTTCCGAAGCCAAAGACGCAAAGTTTCGTTTCTCGTCACGTAATGACTCTCCAGCTCAGCCACCTGAGTTGAAGACGACGCTGATAACGATCATGCTTAGACCCATGGGCTTCATTTTGTACATTGTGTTTGACATGACAATAAGAGTTCAATGACTCATCCCTAGTTCAAAGCTTTGAACCAGCGTATGAGGTACACCCGGACGTTCCTTGACAGTTACCACGCTTCTGGATCAAACTGAAAAGGAGATCAGAGTCGCCCTTCTCGTTGATTGTCCCTTTAACCGAAATGACAATCAATCTCGTTCACCGAGGATCTAAACACCTGATTGTCAGCGTGGTCAAGCCCTGAACCCAACATGAGTCAACTCTCCCTAGAAAGGACCATACAGTCGCTGCGCCTACATTGCTGCAGAGATTATATCCCATTCCGGCCGGACTAAACATCGTTTGAATGGGGAAGATCCAATAACAGATAAAAGCCGAAAGTCAAGTTGCAAGACTTCAAATCGGGGTTAGGGGATCCGATCCATCACCGAATGGATGTTATAGAAACAGGTCAACATATATATGCCTGACATTGAGGGCCCGTTGCACAGAATACGGCCATCCTATACCCACAGGACGATACCAAATCGATCGAAAAAAAAAATAACAAGAGACTGAAGGGAAACTGAAAAAAAACAAAATGCCCGCCATTGGGGAATGTATGCGTTTTCAATAACTCCCCGCTGTCTCTTTTATATGCCATGTTGATGTGACCAACATGTCCAGTCTGAATAACGCACTGGTGCCGAGCGTAGCATCAAATACGAACCAAATGCACAAGAGAATATGGACCTTCCGTGAATGGGACGGCATTTTAGAGGGCCCGTTGTATATTCCGTGCCCCCCTCTTGCCGCGAGTTGTTCAGGATAGCAAGAGCGATATGTATCCGCCAGCCGAAGGGGTTCCCTTCTCCGTTTATATTCTCTTCTCCACGTGAACCCGGTCCCCATGTCTTCTCTTCCAGAGTGAACTGACTGAAACTGGCGCCGTGCGCGAAAACCATGTATTTCGAGGCTCTGCGAAGCGCTATCAAGGGTATTCTGGTGAATAGGGGAGCAACATGTGTACTGGATTTGACAGAAGTTCTGAATCCGCAGCGAGTGATGAGTCCATGATCGTCGTGCCAATGTTCTCTAGAAGCATGCCTAGCATGTTGTCAGTCTAGAAATCAAAAGGCACAAACTATCACCCGTGCACTTTCTGTGATACCTCGATCTGGTTTGTCAGTTGGTCTTTGTTGATATCCGGCATCTCCAAGCGCTGCCCAATATTCTGATAATAAACCAAGTAAGTTGGTATAATTTGAACCCGGGAAAAAGAGGAGCAGATTGCTGATGAAGTATTCTCAATTGCTAACGAATTTAACTGTAGATATCAACCAAATACTTCAGGGCACCAGCGATTTTCGGATCACAGAAACAAAAGCTCTCCGTCAACCCCATTCATCAATCACCATTAATTATCATCATCTTCAAGAGTCATCAAAAAAGGGAACCAAAAGCGAAGTAAGGAGCGACTGTAGGAAATCCTCCGCCATTCTTCTTCACGATTCCTCCTCACAAATTCTATCCGTCGCTAGCACCAGTCCTTGAGCATCTCTTCCCCGGTTTGCGAGTGGAGCAGAGATCGCTAGAGAAGCTCCAACCTTCCCACCTCAACAAAATTTGAACCGATCGAGGCGAAAGAGTCTTGAATCGAGTGGAAGAGATGCGTGCGGAAAAGGCGTTTAGACATCGACGAACTGGATGGGCTGGGCCATGTTGGCAGAGCAGTATTGGCTCTGTGAGATGTGCGCGTTAGTAAGCTGTTTTCTAGCAAGGTGGTTGAGGAAGCAATTGTACTCACGCCCTGGTTGTTGTTGCAGCAGACGATGAGGCTGTTGCAGCTGACGGAGCTGCCAGAGAGCTTGGAGCAGGTTGTGCCGATGGAGTCGGCAGGACCGCAGCAGTAGGCGTCACCGGAAGAGCAAGAGATCTTCTGGAAAGTTGGGGATGGTGGTGGGCGGGAAGGACGTCCACCGCGGCCACCGGCCTGAACGCCAACGGCGGCGACAACGACGAAAGTGAGGGCCTTGATGAGCTGCATGTTGATTGATTTGGGGATTGGGAGTCAAAGAAGACTTGTTTGAAAAGTTTTGGAGTTGAGAGAGTTGTTTCTGTGGAATGCTTTGTTGATCGTGGATGAGGATGGAAGAAAAAAAGACAGATTTGCTTGGGAGGAAGGGCCCTATTTATGTTATTTCCCGGACGGAGCTTTCTCAGATCTCCTTGATGAAAAGATCCGGAGGGAACTGCTTGAGCTGCTGTTCCTCTCGCTGCGTGTGCCCTTCGCCGGTCCTAGGCCGGCCTGTCTCGAGAGGAGGAATGGAGTTGTCGACGCCTTCCTGAGCACAACGCACCATCCACGTATGTCCAGATCCTTGATCACCCAGCCTTGTGGCGGTCATGAGCCCTGTTGTCTCTTTTCCTTTAGCGAAGCTGCAGCCATGGTGCGATTGCGGTATGGACAGCGATGCCAAATGCCAGGAGCTGAACGGAATGCATTCGTCCTTACATGAGACATGGCTTTAAGAGGCTTGATGGAGCTGAAGACCTAGGTCATTGATATCTCAAATGCCGCATGCGATTCGATACCTTCTCGCGAAGTGAGCGGAATGCAAACATCTAGAGTAGAGATCGAAACATGCATTTAGCCAATTAGCAACTTCCCGAGTGAGCTGGCGCCTTTCATGTCCTGTTCCTGGAAGTTGAACATCACAAGGCTTTGGAGATATGTCGAAAATAGGAACAAAAAGAAACACCTGGGCAAACATGAGCAAGTTTCAGCGGAACCAGACCTCGACAGGGGCATGCTCACCAAGCCAAAGAGGGACACTGAATTCAGCCCTTTTTCCCAGAAAAGCCATAGAACCTTGGAGGCTCAATTGGGCATGGACAACCAGCCCTATGCAATGACTTCCATGCGTGTGCACGTTCCGCAAATCAGAAAGACCTACGTTTCCACGAGACTCAATGTGATGCCCCCGATAAACTCATATTCCAAATGGGGCGCCAAGGTATCAAGTTAGATTTCCGATATCAAAGTAAATGTTGTCAATGGACCCATGTCGAATTCGTGGAGGCCGTGCTAGAAGCGAGATTTTCCAAACCAAACAAATACCCGGCCATGCATGCATTGCTGGCCCATTGAGTCCTTGTACATACAGCACTCCATGTGTATTTTCAGTGCCTCAGTTTAAGGATAGCGGTATAAGTCGCGTAGCAAATAGCCATGAACATACACGAAGCACTTCGTAGCAACTTAGTGACTGACATTCGACGAGTTCTCAAGGCAAAACATAGTAACACTCGAGAACAACCTGAAGAGTGAGAAGCCGAACTTCAGGTGTCCAGTCTTGCGTTTGGTAACAAGTGGATATTCCCCGACACAATATACATACGTATGTACTGTGTATGCACCAGCCATGTGCTGGTCCCAAAATATGTTGTGTGTCGCAACATGCTGATATTATTATTAGACTCGGAACACTCCAGCCGTTAACTTTGTCCCTATGGAGGTTGGGACCCTAGTCGACTAAGCTTTTGTCATTCCGCTGCTAGGATTGATGCTTATCCGAAAGGTTGGTTGCTCAAAATGCACCGGCCAATCACGAGGCAATTGACACCGCTGAACGCCACATGCATGAGTCCAGGTCCAGACTCCGGTTGAGACCAAACAATCCAAGCTCTGATTAGCTTGGATCAGCTTGGATCAGCTTGGAGAGCGTTGTTTCAATATCAAGCAGCATAAAGAGGGGAAGAAGCTAGGAACAGGAGATTTAGGCGAGAAAGACTCGCCAAGGTCCCAGAGACCGAAAAATGTGATATGCTGGTCAAATCACACATGCAGTTCCTGGCCTGAAATCGAGACTCAGCCTTTTGAAGCATAAGGCCACCAATAGGATGCACAAGACTAAGACCAAACCTGTGGTTTCCGCGCTTGGCATCACTGCAGAAGACCCGACGAAAGCAAAAAGCGCCATTCTCCAAAGTGAATTGATGCCAGCGACTTGAATATTTCCCCATGGGGACTGCAAAGACAATTTCAGCGATCATTCTAGCCAATAATGGTTGCATTGGCTTGTGCGTGGCCAAGTGCACGAGCGGTGAGAGACTGAATCAGAGCGCTTCCCGCCAGTAGCAGACACTTCTTCGCGAGATGGGCCGGGCTCAGAGTCCAAGAGTTGATAAGGCCCTCATTCGAGCCGTCCAAGCATTCCGATCAGACATTGGGCTCCAACCTGAGGGGGATGTGGCACTAATCAATAGATCACAGCCATGTGCGCCAACCCCAGTGCCCGTTTGCTATTTGTTTTAAATTGACCGCTTTTCCCACTAGCAAGTTCCCCTGCTAGAAATCACCCCTTCGCTTCTTGCTCTCCCGATTCATCCTCCCGAATACCCCCAAGAGCGTCGCAAAAATGAAGTTCTTCAGCAGCTCCATTGTTTTCTCCATCGTGCTCTTGTTCTCTCATGGGCTTGCTGTGCCCATTGCTGAGGCTGAGGCCGAGCCTGTGCCAAACCCAGGTCCCGGTCCTGCCCCAGCGTCTGCGAACGACCTAGCTCTTAGAGACCCGAATTGGCTCAAGAACCTCATTCCCGCGCCGCAGCCAAAGAATTGCCCTTCCCAAACCAACCAATGCTCTACTGGTGTTCCCTATTGTTGCAGCACCGAGTCTGGATGTAAGGGTCCTTGTCCACTCCCACTTCATTGTAACTAACATGTGTTTTGTTAGCACACAACTGCATCAAGTCCACGGTCAATTGCCAACAGAAGGTTATCTGTTGCAACAACAATTTTGGCGTGAGTGATCCTCAAGGTTTCCTGTTCATTTCGCAGACTAAACAGTGAGTTTAGTTCCAAATGTGTATCGGTGATATCGATTTCAACATGCCTATTAACATCAACATCAACCTTTAAACGCGTCCAAAGGCGCAAACTCTTTGTCTGGGTGGATAATCTTGGGGCTTGGAGCCATAAGGGAAGACATTGAATATCCTGCAGCGATGTTTCGCTCAACCCTTCGGCAAAGTAGTTTGGTATTGGTTGGGTTTGACTCTAGCCTTCTTAATTTTCAGTAAAGGCCTTTTAATTCGGCGACACATTCCTTTATGCAGCTTTCGCGGGGTTTCGTCGTCGGCATCTAAGCAAACAATCTAATTCTTGAGACTCAAACCGACCACTGTTCCCATTTTGAGTATGTGCTGGAATGATCACAGAAGTCGTAAGGATCAATTATGTTGAGTACCCCCGTAGGCATTACTGAAGCGACGGCGTGAGGCGCGAACAAGCCTGGTTCGGCACACGCTGTTCTTCGTCAGAAATGCGCAAAACGAACAGTCTTAGACAGAAGCTTCAAGATCGGCAGAGCGGACTCGATTGTGTTTAGCTTATCCTTAGAAACCTCTCGACCCTCGCCTTGCGGATAGATCGAAAGCCGCTTTAACGAATTCGTAACCTTGCCACCGTTCGAAAAGGCATGCTCAACAAACGTGCGTTTCGCAAAAAGCCTAGGATTGACGCACGCTCGCTAGAGGTTGGAGCAATCGGTCCAATCCAGCCCGGAGCCGACTGACGCATATGTATGCACAAGCAACGAATTGCAGGTACTCGAATGGCTTGCCTGCAGCAAATAATCCGAAGCATTATCATGCCACGCGCGAATTATCATCAACCAATCCAGCCATAAAAACGTGAGATTCGAAGCGACCAGCCTCTTCCCCTCAAACCGCCACGGTAGCTTCGAGACAAGACTGAAAGCGCTGGAAGCGACAGCCGAAAAAGCGAAGAGAGTTTTGCGGCATGGGTAATCCCGACGGAAGCCCAGCTCCTTGGTTCTCGACTCTTCCATTTTCTTTTCCCTCGTCTGCATTGTGTAACTGTTTCGTCGTTTGATGTTCCATCCTCAGCCTTGCCACGCCAAAACGCCAAACGGGCGTTTTACCCCCAATCCCAATTCGTGGACGGATGCAATTCGCCAATAAGAAGTAGATTCTCCTCTAGAGATACGACGTGCTGGGTAATGGGCTTTTGACTCCTCTCTGATGTTGACTCCGTTCTGTCTCCCTTGTGAACACGATCTTCTGAATGGAGCAGAAAGATGTTGAGGTGACAATTGCGGCCCTGAGAGAAAACTGGTTGGTGAAGTTGGACCTCAAAATAAGCTCAGGCCAAGCATTCTTGTCTCCACTCACTAGTGCGCTTATTCGCCGGGCCCGTCGCCGGCCGGCTAGCGTGATATCAAACTTCCCGCTACGGTGATGAAAGGCGAGAAATACCATTTCTATATTGGCATCGGCCTTGAAGTGCGCCATCATCCATAAAGCCATTAACACTGCTCAAGTCAGTATTGATTTCGCTTATAATTTACTCTAACTGATACATCACGGAAAACCTATATACATAAAGCCAATGACCAACCGAAATCGCGCTCATGTCCGTGAATCAGAAATTGCCATCTGATCAACAATCCTGAAAAGCAAAATGTCTGAAGGTAACCATTGGAGAACCAACAAAGTGCCACCGAGGAAACACCCGAAATCTATCATATGTGCAAAGAATGAATGGAGAATATGTCTCTGCTCGCAAGAAGCTCGGCCCAAATGAATGTAAATCATACATTATAATCAAAGATACTGTGCGTGTTTCTCAATGCGTAAAAAAAAGGTTGGTCCTTATTTTGGACCTCCACCAAGACCTAGAAGCACGTTAGTTATTAGGGTGCAGTGTTGGACTTGTTAGTTATGACTATACTCACATGCCGCATATGCGAGGTACCATGTTCGACTGGCACCGCCGTCAATCCAACCCATATTGAAATTTTGTTGGGTGAAAAAGTTCCATGAGGCTCCTGGATCAACGATCGCAAGGTTTGCATAGAGAACACCTCTCCAGCCACCTTCTACCGTTTGTGCGGGTTTGCTTGCGTTGGGAGCAAACATAGCATCCCATTCCTGTTTCACGAAGTCCTTGTGCCGAATGTACGCCGAACCAGGAAGAAGAGGAAGCATATGTATACTAAGAGATAGTCAGTATATCTATCTAGAGATAGTAGGGATATGAGCCCTACCCCTGAATATACTCGAGGTTCATCCCGAAATATGTTGCATGGTCGCATTTATTTTCGAATAGCTTTAGACAAGGGTTAGTATGAAGATATTCTCTGGGGGAATAGGTTCACGAACAATTCCAGTCACTTTGTTCGGGATAAAGTCCTTCGGGTGATTGACGTTGTTGCTGCGCATCAGAAAGTAGTCGTTGAGTGATCGTGACATGATACCCAGCATCAAATTTCCTCGGGCCTCCATACTCGCGTCGCCACTTGTATTCCCCCACATTTTGATGGCATACGCAAACATAGTATCTTCAGAAGTGGATTCCTGGTCCTTGCCATCGATGGAGTCAAATAATCCTTTGGCCCAAGAATGGCCGTTGTACCAATCGAAACCTCGTGAGAAAGGAAATAGGTCGTCAGAAACGGGATTAGAAGCATCACGAACGAGCATGTTCACCCAAGCTTTATTCGCAGCAAGCCAAGAGCGGTCCAGTTTTCCGATGATGGCGGCCGTCAAAATGAAATATCCATAATGAAAATGGTGGTCATTGTAAAGTGTGTTTCCAAAATCAAGATATATATCCCCAGTAGTATATGCGCCGGAGGAAACCACACCTTTCCACGTTGTGTCATAGATAAGGGGGTGTTTCTGTTTGTTCTCCACAAATCTCGCAAAGCACTCCTTCAGGGTTTTGAGCCCATTCGATGCGAGGCCAGGTTCCTGCAGTAGTTCTTGCACAGCGTATACCACGCCCGCAAACTTTCCCAGTCCCTTCCCGCTAAAGTACATACTGTCCAGATTTGTCTGGGCATGCATGTCCTGTGACAATTCGGAGGGGGCAATGGCTTTTATTGCCTTCTTTGCGGCCGCGGATAGCGAAGGGTTCTCGGGCATGCCTGGCCGCCAGGGCGCGAAACCCATGGTGACGGGCAAATCCGGCTCAACCATTGTCCATGAATCTCCAACGCACGCAGTTGCAACACCCTTGGTAGTTGTTTGCAGCTTCAAGTCGGTGCTGCGTTGTTTCGAAGCAGCATCAAACGCTTCCACATGATGGGGAAGCGCAAACATTAGCAATGGCGTATTATTCGCGTTTTTCCCGGCCTTGGTCCAAGTGAACTTATAAGTTCCCTTCGCCCCCGAAACGGATCCAGTGATATTCGCAGCCGTCGGATAAACACCGGCAGAGCGATCGTAAATACTCTCGCCATTTCCAGGGTTCTTAGCGACTTGAATTATCCCTTTAAACCCCTGCGGGCCCCGAAGGGTGCTGTTTGAAACAAGTTCCAGTTTCGGATCGACCCCATTTTCCGGAGCGATGTATACAAGCCAGGAAGCGCTATTCTCGAGGGTCGCTTTGTATTTAAATATTCCAGCTTTGGGGCTAGCCACGGGGTTAACCTGGCGAAAATACACCCCTGATTGAATCGCAGGTTGCAAATTGTTGTATATTCCTGTCACGAAACCCATCCCCTGAACTAAGGGAACCGTCACGCTCGAGTTGGAGCCTTGCTGAGGCCTGAGTATGGCTTTTGCAGAGAAGGCTTGAGGGTTTGAAACGCTAAGGACGGTAGAGTTGCCGAATTCCGTAGCGGACAAGATCATTGATTGAATTCCAACAGGGTTGATGTAATATCTAAAGGGATTTCCAGGAATGCTGCTGTTGCGGTCGCCCATAGCTCTTTGTTGAGCCTCAATATGGGAGATGGCCATCCCAAAACTCTTTAGGGGGTCCGCGCCTTTCGACCACCCAACCGAATAAGGTTGAGTGAAAGAGTAATTGTTCTGAGCGCCCAAGAAGAGATTGGCATAGAATTTGTTCGTGGATATGGGACCGGGAGCATCCACCTAGATTTCTTAGTTCAACTACACCACTAAATCGGCCCCACTTGACGACTTACTATACTGTTCTTTCGAACGGGATGATCACCTCGTTGAGGAATGTTTGAAGGAATTCGGTCCTTCGAAACCGGCAAAAACGCGTTTTGGGCCGCCATGATTGAATGTGGTGCAGATGAATTGGTGGTCGGGGCGGTCCTAGTTGAAGGTTTGGGCACACCGAGAGATGGAGAAGATGAAGTTGTCAGAAGGGTGGAGGTGGAGTTCGAGTAACCACCTATTCTGTAAGGCTGAGTGAAGTATTGAAAGTTTGACGCTGTTGGTTTCGGTGGATAGCGATAGTGAGTTGTTGGTCCCGTTGCCGTGGTTATCCTGGGGACCGGTGAGCTGGTAACAAGGACGGCTTCACTTGCGTCGTTAGAAGGGCCCGACACAGCACTCTCTGGCGAGATGCTAAGATAGGTTTCGACTGATTGAGACCAAGAATGGGCTATCGAAGCTGCAGGCCGCGTGGCGCTTGGGTAGATATTTCTTGCTGCCTGGAAATCCAAGGATGGTTGTTGCATTCAATCAATAACTTGATTCTATGCTTGTAAACAGAACGAAGATGGAAAGTACTAACCACTTGACCCTCTAGTTCTGTTTTTTGAAGATAACCAGCCCGAATGGTTTCCGGCTGTACACGAAAGACCTCTTCTGATATGGCTCCACTGCTGGGATGATTCGGACCCGAGGGATAAGGGAGAGCTTTCACACTAGCAACTATCCCGAGGGATACTAGCAGAGCTTCTGTTAGCCATAGTTTACTCTTGTGGACCATGATTTGCACAGCCCAACATTCAGATAAATGCGGTCAGAGATAGGGAAAGCGAGATGCACATCGGTCTGAAACAAATGTAGAAATAACGAAGACGGGCTGTGGAAAGGAAGGTGCATAAAGGGTCTGTCCTAACATCACTCTCCCTTGAAGAAACAAACTGCAGTGCCTGTTTTATAGGGATATGAAGAGTGCCAGGCCGCGTCTACAGCAACAAGCGGAGAGATGCTGAAGTCGTCCCTGAGGCCGGTGACGACCCCAGCAGGTGCGATGAGCATACCGCCAGGCCATCATGGGCAGATGAGAATGTAAGATGAGCATGAATGGAGCAGCTAGCGACAGATGACTTAAAAGGCCAAAACGAATAGCCGTGGGTATCAGGGAGAAAAAAAGGACGCAAAAGTCCAACGTAAAAGACGCTGACGAGATAGGGCGGGAAAGAAAAAACGTTTCAAGGAACACAGGCCATTCGGACGAACATGGGCATATTCTCCCACATGATAGAGGGCAATTGATATCTAACGGTGCTCAGCTTACCTCTTTTTGCAAAGTACCGTAACTTCTGACCTGATTATGACGACGAATTTGTAGCTCAATTGTCTGGCAATTGGGAAGATCTTCAGTCTCGTTGCTGCCCCGTCCAGTCTATATATCCACTGATGGAAGAATGGCAGCGCTCAAATGACATCCGGATGCCCGTGCCAGTGCCCACATGAAGCATTGCCGAGCAAATACCAAGGGTCTTTGGAAATGCGCTGACTGCCGCTGATGGCTCGCTCGCGCAACTCAAACGTGGCTGGAGAGGCTGGCTGAAGAGCCATGATGGTGACAGGCCCGAAAAAGGATCTCGGGTGATACCCGCGCACAGCCTGGCTCGTCTAACTAGGTGTCTCCACCCTGCTGGTGGTTGAGTCGATCATCCACAATGCTGCCGTCTTTTACTCAAAAAGGAGGATGGCAGAACGATGGCGAATGCACACGAAAGCTGGATGGCTCAATGTCGGGTCACCCAGCGGCCAGCCCCAGGCAAAACACACGATATCCAAAGAGGATGGTAAAAGCAGATGACCATTGTGGCTACAAATTGATGGTTCGATGTTGCACGTCGATCAGCGACTCCACGTGATGGCAGGGCGCGATCCGATCGACCGGAGGTTGTGTCAGTTCGGATCGGAATCCCAATGCTCTGGGCCTCTGGCTGGCATCTCGTTGCTACAAAAATGATATCATCTGATATAATCACCCACGCAGATATTCCAGTACAAAAAGAATATACACCAAACGTGGGAGACCAGCACAAGCAGAAATCATTGCTGACGTCAATTGGCTCTGGTTGGTATGTATCATTCGTTCTTATCATCCAGACTATTACAGCCCTATTCGATTCGGACCCGTTCAGCCCACGAGCTGAAACTTATTTCAGCAAAGAGAAGTTATCCAATCGCAATTCATCAAGCCATACACATTGGATATCAGATGAGGCCGTGCCACTCTCGGCAAGATAAACTCAGTGGCCTTTGCCATACATTATCTACACATGCGGCCTCTGGATTGGTTTGATCACGCCTTGCTTCACCATCACGCGAGGCTTGGTGCTATTCTGGAAGACTTCCTTGGTCGTCCATTCGGGACCAATCGGTATCCGAAGAGATCGCTCATATTGCTGCCTGGATTCGAAGGGATGGGGGAGCTGTGAGGCGAGGTATTTCGTGTTCTTCCCTCAAATTAGCATCCCGCGATTCAAACAAATATGGCGGACTCAACATACCTTTCTGACACGCTTCTCATTGATGATCACTTTGTCCAGTTTCGCATCCTTCCGATTCTGCGGCTTGATTCCTTCCACAGTCTTGAAACTTCTCCTCGCTTCGGCACCCTTTTTTTCTTTCTTCGTGAGACCTGAGCCTGCCCAGCTACCCCATCCTGGCAATGTGTCTTCTACTACTTGGTCACCTTCGTCCTCCATGGTCTCGAGCTTTTCCTTAGTAAAGGCCTCCAGTACTTCGTCGCCGGCAAAGGCTCTCTTGACAAGATCTTCGTTCTGAAGCAACACCGGTATCCTTAGCTCATCATCGTCAGAAGCGTCATCGTCATGCTGATTCATGATCTGGCGCTGTCGACGGGCAGCTTTCTGTTCAGACACAGATTTTGGAATATTTTGCTTCGTTGCTTCGGTGGAGCCAGTGTTGTCGATAAGAGTAATCTCCATGCTGCTACTCACGGCTCCTTTCTTCTTCCGCGGCTGCCTGTTCCCTTCTGAAAGCCAGGGATTTACATCTGCATCCTTAGTAGCATCTTTGGTAGGAGCACGGTTACCCTCGCGGCGAGCAGACATCTGTGTTGATCGTTGAGGTTTGGCATTTTTCCCGCCGTTGATACGAATGTCAATCTCATCGTCAATTTCCTGACGTGTTGACTTCTCATTCTCGGAATCAGGCTCTTCGAATTCCTGTCGGAAAATGACGGGTGCAGTTTTAGCTGATGAGTTTGCATCACTCTTACCAAAACGTTTCCGGCCTTCACTCTCGTCCTCGACCTCTGAAGTCGACTCTTCACCGGCAAGCTGTCGGTTAAGTTTCTTAATTTCAGCTTCATTGGCCGCCTTTCGAACTGCTTCTGCATTCCGCATAAATTTCATAGCCAGTAGCTTCGCATGTGGGCCTGTGAGTTCTTCTTCCTCTACGCCTTGACCCTCCAGTTTTCCAAGCTTCCGCATAAGTCTCTGAGCTTCATCGTCCGATCCCACCTCGTCGAAAGGATTGACGTCGTCTTCTTCTGACTCTGAGCTTGACGAGGCCAAGTGGTCCTCGTTGTCGACTCGTTTCCCTTCTATTCTCTTTTGTAACTCTTCCTTTCTTCGATATTGTTCATCCATTCCAGCACGGGCTTCATCGTCCCAGCCGGCCCGCCCTGTCTGTTTGACGCTCTTGGCCCACTTGCTTTCCCGGTGCTTGGAGCCCATTCTCATTTCAGCCCGTAGCCTGTCGGTCAGTTCACGATCCTCATCCTCCATGTCAACCCCAGCTGCGGCCAGTGCCTCCCGTTCTTTTTGTTCCATCCTCTCACGCTCTTTGCGATGGACACGACGATAAGATTTACTCTTTATTTTCTTGATACGCTTTGCACGTACTTCTTCTCGAAAGAGTAATTCTCGGGCTTTTCGAAGTTCAGTCCGACGTGCCTGTATTTCCTCAACAGACAGCTTGTTTGCCTGTAATTCTTCGAACTCTTGTATCCGATCCTCTGCGTCCTTGCCGTTTGTCCTTGCCAGACCACTTTCGACCAAGATGTTTTGGATTGTAGTCTCAAGGTCGTTCCTCGGTTTTGTATCCACAATCTTAGTATCCTGCATAGGGGCAATTTCGGGGAGTGGGAACGAGAGGTGCTCAGCACGTCGATTTGCCTTGACGGTGTCGATCCATCTGTCTAACGTCTCCTTGCTTTTTTGATACGCTGCAGCCCGATCGATGCGGTCCTGCTCGCGTTTTGAAAGAGGTACATCGAGTTTCCCAGGAATGCCACCGGTCTTATTCTTCTTTGCAGCAAGATCTGGATGGAGGTGCTTCAAAGAACCTTTCATGCGAGAATCAGATATAGTAGGCAGTAGATCAGCAATCGTTAGCTTGCGGCTCGAGATCAAGCCAAACTCTGTGGGTTCGCTGCCCTGAAGAGTGACCGAGGGGCCTTGATTTGACTGTTTTTTATTTTTATTATCCGGCTCAAGGGCACTGACGAATCTTTGGAGTTTCGATAAGCCCCGTGTATCAGTAGCTTCATCTGCGTCGGATAGCGATAAATCATCATCGCCGGCCCCGTCCTCGCTCTCGCTCTCACTTTCTGTCCCTGTAACGGACTCGTCGTCACTCTCAGTATCTCTCCGGCCAGCCTGCTTTTTTGACTTTGCGGCCTGACGATTTTCTTCCTCTGATTCTTCGGCGTTCATATCCCACGCAGCGGCTAGATCTATCGCGTCCTCTCCAAGGTCATCATCCGATCCCTCGTCCGATTCCTCATCTGACTTATCGCTTTCGGATAAGTCGTCATTCCGCTTCTTGCCCTTTATTGATGGTTTCTTTGAGCTTTTATTTGTAGAGCTGGCGCGAAACGAAAAGCCTTCGAATCTCTCCTCGTCACTGGACCCAAACGCATTCTCGCTGTCGATGTCGCTATCATCCTCACTGTCCACTTGGCCAACTTTCCATTCATTACCCTCGCTGTCGCTACCTCCGTCCTCACTCCCGTCCGAGTCCTCTGTTCTTCTTCTCTTTGACGGGCCGTCCTCGTCGTCCTGGCCAAAACCTCGCTTTCGCCCGGAGTCGTAGTCGTCTTCCTCGCCAAGCCGATGCCGTCTGACTCCAAGTTTCTCAGGATATTCGTATTCTGCGATAACTAGGGCATTGAGGCCTCTTCCGAGCTTTCGTTTGCCGCTGCCGGCCTTCGATTTCGGTTGCTCATTTTTGAGGTTGTTGAGGATATTTGAGCGTCTCCCTGACATGATGAAGCTCCTCTCGCGCAGGTTAAATAAAGAAATGAAGAGGAAGAGTTCACTGAAACTCTTCGTTAAAACTGTTCTTCAGATCTGATTTTTTGATGGTGACTTGAGCTTGTGGAATCGACCATAAATTTTTTGGCGTTATCGACGGCTGATTGGCCGAAACCTTGTTCGCCCGCAAAAAGCTGCTCCAAGCGTTCTCTCGCATTTCCTCGCATTCAATTGACCGTTCACGACATCAACCCCTCAGCTCCTTGTCGCATTTCTCTATAGTCCTGGGCTAATCGTTCAGTCAATTCTGCGAATGGTCTCGGTCGTCCACCGCAGACATGTTTAAGCCCACCCAGTGCCTCCAGGTGCGCCTGCGCCTGACCACCAAGCAAGTCGGTCCCGGTTATTACAAAGGTAACCGCACGGGGTCTATGGGTTTTTTCGGGCGGAAAAAAGGCAGATACGTGATCGACTGGACAAAAGTGCGAACATACGTTGTTCCCGAGGGTCTTTCGGAATTCAAGGTTGGTGTTTGATCCGTCAATTTTTCTTTTGCTGCAGCGAGCTAACTGAGTGGCATTTTTGCTCTAGCTTACACCTTTCGTGACGCAACGCATGGAGCCGACGCGGAATACATTCAGACATACAGTCACAGCGAAAGATGGGAGGGAGGTCGTTGTCCCAAGAGCCTACAACGGGAAAGATTTGCTGCAGGAGTGGATAGAGGAGAACGATGCGGAAGTTGCTGAATTGAGGCGGCGAGAAGCAGAGATGAGCGAGCAGTCCTATACGAAAAAGGAGGAGTAAGCGAGAACTTACTATGGACGAATCTTTTCTACTTGTGTTGGCGACCGCTCGTTCGATATCGCTTGAACACCTTCCAGGGATATGCGAAATGAACTCCGGGCATCAACAAGAGTTTCTTTTCACCTCATCTGTACAATAAAAGCCGCATTGAGTGCATCTGGCGAAGATTAGCGGTTGCGGATATATTATGGGTTTCTGGTTATGGCGCCGTGTGATGGGTTAGACTTCTAGTCACAATGAAGCAATGTTCTGTTTCCAACACCCTCCCTACGAACTACTTTTATATGTGCTCTATTTAGACGTGTTTAAGTGTTGATGTTTTAAAGTCACCCGTTCAATACATAAAATATGTCAACCTGGCTGCTATTGATTTGCAGGGCATCTGGTTAGGATACTTGTGCGGTGTTGTTGGGCCAGCTCATCCAGTCTCCGTCGCGTGAGGCTCGTGGCAAGCGGACACCCACCGGGACGAACTTAACTATCGTCATCGCCATTCCACCACCCATTTTCAATTCTGTAACCACCTCCCTCTTCTTTCTCATCTGATGCACTTCAGCGGGCAAACGCGAGTTGAAGCACTGCTTAAGCTAAGCTGCTAATCTAGTCATCAGAAATGACAGAAAATACCCGGAACACCCACCCTTGCCCTCACATCTGACCCCGTCCGTCGTGTCCACGACTCGTGCAACGGCACCATGTTCCAATCCTTCACAGGCAATACTCGCCGGCCACGACAAGTGAACCTTTCGAATCGATCCTCGGTCAACCCCTTTGCCGCACATCCCCCCTCCAAGCGCCATCCTCCTATTGCCCATGGTCCCCAAGCCACCCTTGCCGTTGCCCAACAGGAACGACTGCAGCGACAACTTGATAGAGCGCGGGTGAATGCCACTCGAACCATCCAGCGCACATGGAGAGGCCACAGAAGCCGCAAAGCGACGTGGAATACATGGAGGAACGACTGGGACCGATATGAGCATGAGAGAAATCCAGGCTACCAGTTACCCGACACTGCTGCGGGGAGGTGGACAAGCGGACCGCCAACGCAATATCCCAGTGCTGCAGATTGCGCAAAGCAACTGCAGATGCTTCTGGCTTTCCTAGAAACGACAAACCAGGACGATGCTGTGCGACTGGGTTATTTTGCCCAGACCCTACAGAAAACAGTGGAGGAGATGCCCTCGCTTCCTGGGGAAGGAGAATGGACTGCTATGCTCTCTCGACTCGTGGGAACAACCCTCCGAATGGTTCTGGCCTCGCGAAACATGTCTCCTGCATTCGTAATAGATGATATGCTTCGGCTACTAATATTCCTGACGAAACTCGTCCCCAGGCAAATGGCACATAAAGCCCGAGAATACTACCAGGTTATGGCCACGCTGACCACAGGGCCTCAGGCGAAATCTGGAGATACTAACGTGACCAGAGGCCTTATTGTTCAAGCTGTTATTGCACTTCTACAGCCAATAACTTCCGACACGCTTGAGGCCTATGAGTGGTTTGCTCGAATCTATCTAACCGTCCCGGCCCTTGACAACTATCTAAACTCTTTAACAGAACTCGCAACCGGCGTGAATTACAAACTCCTGGCATCCGTTTTAGATTTTCATGTGCTTCATTCTCCGCAATTTCTGAGCTCTAACGACGTCGTCGGCCGGACATGGCTCCTTGCCCATTTTATATTTTTTCAAAGGAATGCTCTAGGGTCGGTGTTTGCTGATCAAGCCCCAGAGTCATTGTTTGTGAAAGTCGTCTCTGCTCTACTTAGTTCTGTTGCAGTGGAGATATCTCAGAGAATAGACGTGGAGGAAGAAGAAGACGGCCCCAAAAGACCTGGCCCGCTTCCGCCTTTTGTTCGGAATGAGCTATTGAGCCTCGTGAACCAGAAAGGAATTACACAGCTCTTGTCTCGAGCTGACGTTGGTAGGATATCGGGAATTGACGTTCAGGCAGAGGATGAAGCAAAGGCTCTTGCCGCCTACGCATTGACACTCCTGAGGATTTTCCCTCGCCGAGGTGACGAGATCCGTATGTGGCTGTACCTTGGGTCTACAGCTGAAAACGGACGTTTGGGCTCCTCCCGAATGCCTGCTATCAAGTATTTCTGGAATGCTACTCAATCCACCGGAGTTTACAACACCGTACTCCAAAGCCCTCGGGACATCTTAGGAATGCTGAAGGCACCTCCAGAAAACGAGCCTGGCACCAAAAGCGAGTCGAGTGCTACCTGGCAAGGACGCGAACAGGAATGGACCGTTATCCTCCTTTTTCTTGAACTATACACATTCCTTTTGAAAGTGCTCGATGACGAAGAATTCTTCTCTGGAGGATCATCCGATGGTCTTGTGTCGGATTCTGGTTTATCATGGACAAAGGAAAGCACTTTGTCCCTCGGGGAAGTGAGAGATCTGACGATCTTCTTGAAGAACCTGGCTTTTACTTTATACTGGAATGCCGCAGAGTTGACTTCCAGCGAAATTGAACCTGACCATATCGGAATCCGGGACTATTTCAATATCAGTAACCCGCCAATTTTCTCGGCTGCGAAACCTCCTAGTCTGAAGCCAAAGAACAAAGAGCTCCAAGGGGTGTCCGGAATGCCCCTTGAGTACTTCAAAGGGTTGGTGACTGGGCTGTTGAGGATGGTTCATGAGCGAGAGTAAGTTTTGGTCTCCCCCGCTAACTACCCACTTCAACAATTGACTTCTGATATAGCTCGCGCCGGAAATTCTTGCCAAATGGGCATTGGCTGATGACGGACCGATTTGACATGGAGGGATTCATTCCCACCGTCGTAGCCGAAGAAGAAAATAGACATCAACTGCAAGATGACGAAGAATCTGATCTAGAAGACGAAATGTTGGAAGACAGTGACCTTGGGCAGTCCCTCGGATTAGTCGGTACCGGCCGAGCACAACAAGTGCGTCGAGCAGAGCTTCTAAGAAGAAGACAGCACCAAGCTGCACGGAGGAAAGAATTGGAAGCAGTCGCCCCTCGCCTGGAAATCTTACGCAATATGCCCTTTTTTATCCCTTTCACCACGCGAGTCCAGATTTTTAGAGAGTTTATCTACAGGGACCAAATACGGCGGCGAAAGGGATACGTTGACCCTGATGCTTGGCGGTATTCCATTGCTCAGGGTTCAATGGCTTTGAACGAGGATGGCCGTCCGATGGCACATGATATCCTAGCGAAACACCATGCAAATATCCGGCGTGAGAACCTTTTCGAAGATGCCTTTGAACAATTTTATCCCTTGGGAGAGGGGTTGAAGGAGCCCATACAAATCACCTTTATTGACAAATTCGATACTGTCGAGGCTGGCATCGATGGCGGAGGAGTAACGAAGGAGTTCTTAACGAGTGTTATTAGCGATGCGTTTGACCCTTCTGGGACCTTAAGTCTATTCTCAGAAAATGATCAGCATTTGCTTTATCCTAACCCAACCGCGGTGGAGCAGAGGAGGGCGCTACTCCGTCAGGCTGGTATTCTAGAGAGGTCTGCGGAATGGAATCAGCAGATACGGGAGTTGCTGAAAAGATACGAGTTTCTTGGACGGATTATCGGGAAATGTCTCTACGAAGGCATCTTGGTCGATGTTAACTTTGCAGGGTTTTTCCTTTTGAAATGGGCTCTAACTGGCGGGTCGAGCTCTGCGTCGAAGGAGTCAGCGTATCGTGCAAATCTCAATGACCTTCGGGATTTGGATGAGAGTTTGTACCAAGGCCTGGTGAGTCCTTAGGAACGGTTTACCTAGGTTCGGGCTTCATTCTTGCTAACCCGTATCTACAGCTACAACTCAAGAATTATCCCGGAGATGTTGAGGACTTTTCTCTCAACTTTACCGTCACTGACACTATTACTGTCCCCGGTACGTGCCCTAACGGCCTCGAGAAGACGCAGTCCATCACAAGGGAGCTCAAGCCGAACGGGTGCAATATCGCCGTGACCAACCAAAATCGCCTGGTGTACATCTCATATATTGCACGTCACAGACTCCAGGCCCAGCCATATTTGCAAACAAACGCATTCCTTCAGGGCGTAGGGCAGATAATCCAACCTTCCTGGCTTTCCATGTTTAACCAAGGCGAACTCCAGAGACTGGTGGGTGGTGATGCCGGAGAAGTTGATGTGGCGGACCTGAGACGCAACACAGTTTACAGCGGCGTCTACGTTGTAGGTGATGATATGGAAGAACATCCAACAGTGAAGTTGTTCTGGCAAGTTTTGGAATCAATGTCAAATACGGATCGGCAGAAGGTGTTGAAGTTTGTCACGTCAACGCCTCGCGCTCCGCTCCTGGGGTTCAGCCACTTGAATCCGCGGTTCAGCATCCGCGATTCGAGTTCCGATGAAGAACGGCTCCCTAGCGCGAGTACCTGTGCAAATCTGTTGAAGCTCCCACGATATACGAAGGCGAATACTCTTCGAGAGAAGCTCATGTACGCGATAAACTCTGGTGCCGGATTCGATCTGAGCTAGGCAGCCGGGAGTGTATTGATTCTCTATCTTCTCCGACTTCGTACGTCTGATCCATTGTTCCAAAAGAGGGAGTCGAAAGTGTACAGGTTCCTTACATAGGTTCGTTTCAAGGGGGCATGATCAATGGCGTTTCTTATGGTTGATGAAATCTGCTGTTTTCCGCATACATAATGGTTTGGAGATAGGTTGACAACGGTTCTATATGGACTCCATGTACCGATTGAATCATGTCAAATATCATCTCTCAAAGGCTCTTGATAATGACAAAAGAGGCCCATCTTCCCTTGTGAGGTATAATCAAACCTATGCACCCTGCAGCTATGAGATAATTCGCCTCCAAACGATTCCTCCCAGGAGGGGCTGGCTGATCGACTTGGGCCGCGGGAGGCAAGGTTGTCCACTCAAACACCCCTTTGGGCAACTCTGGTAAGTTTAGATGGAAGTAACCGTTGAAAAGGCCGAATTGCGAGCCACCAGCAAAAGTGTGAAGAAAGAAAGAAAATTCTGTGTTGAGAAGAAAAAAATACACAGTTTCCCAAATAGGCTTAGCGCGCTATCACAAATTTCCATTTCGGATTTTGGCAAAAAAAGTTGCAGCTCGCTTTCTCTCTCTCTCTCTCCATCCACCACCCAACCTCACGTCCTCCCACTCGAAAAGACCTTTTTCTTCGATCCTGAGGCTTTTCACAGGCTGCGTGTTGAAGAATCTCCATCTGTTCGTCTCGATTGTTGCTGTCTCCTGCCCCTCCCCCTTCCTGAAAATTACTCGTAACTTCTCAAAAAAAGACTTGCCTCTCTTCGAGGTTTTCGTGGTAAGTCGTCGCTAGCTCCTGTGTGGCCTTTATCAATCTCACTTCCTCGCTCTCGCTCCTCCAACAACACCCCCGGTCACCCATCGCAACCAACACCATTCCCTTACGCGTTTCCACACAGAGGAGTTGTCCTGTACCTCGTGAGACGTTGACAGGTTTCCCCTCCGTCAAGTGGCTGAGCTTTTATATCTCCCCTTCCCCCGTTTCATTCCCTTGCAAGGTTCGTCAAATAAATCACTTCGGTCTTACATGACAAGTGAAAGCGCACAAACACATCGAGCAATTTCAAAAAACTTCGAATTGGAGACGTCAACGTGCTAATCTCTGTCCTGCTTCAGATCTTAAAAAAATAAAAAAGCCAAAATGTCTGCAGAGACCGCCACCAACCCCCCGGTCGACACAGCTCCAGGTGCTGCGCCGGAGTCTGCAACAAACGGTACAAATGCCAACACCACCCCCGATGCCGCTGCTGGCGAGACTGGCCAGGCTTCCTCCTCCCAGAACAACCAACCCCACTCTGCCTCCCTCTATGTCGGCGAGCTAGATCCCTCAGTCACTGAGGCCATGCTTTTCGAACTCTTCTCCTCCATTGGTCAGGTCGCGTCGATTCGTGTCTGCCGTGATGCCGTTACCAGACGATCCTTGGGATACGCCTACGTTAACTACAACAACACCGCTGATGGCGAACGTGCTTTGGAAGATCTTAACTACACTTTGATCAAGGGCCGTCCTTGCCGTATTATGTGGTCTCAGCGTGACCCTGCTCTCCGTAAGACTGGCCAGGGCAACGTCTTCATCAAGAACTTGGACACCGCTATCGACAACAAGGCTCTTCACGACACATTCGCCGCTTTCGGTAACATTCTTAGCTGCAAGGTTGCACAAGATGAGTTCGGCAATTCCAAAGGATATGGTTTCGTTCACTACGAGACCGCCGAGGCGGCACAGAATGCCATCAAGCACGTCAACGGCATGTTGTTGAACGATAAGAAGGTGTTTGTTGGCCATCACATCGCCAAGAAGGACCGTCAGAGCAAATTTGAGGAAATGAAGGCCAACTTCACCAACGTCTATGTCAAGAACATCGAGGCAGACACCACTGATGAGGAATTCCGTGACCTCTTCGAGAAATTCGGAGATATTACCTCTGCTACCCTTGCCCGTGATGCAGAAACTGGTAAGAGCCGTGGTTTCGGATTTGTCAACTTCACCAATCACGAGAGTGCTGCCGCCGCTGTCGACAATTTGAACGACAAGGATTTCAAGGGCCAGAAGCTGTACGTGGGGCGTGCTCAAAAGAAGCATGAACGTGAGGAGGAGCTGCGCAAGCAATATGAGGCTGCTCGCCTTGAGAAGGCTTCCAAATACCAGGGAGTCAATCTCTACATCAAGAATTTGAGTGATGATATTGACGATGAGAAATTGCGCGATCTCTTCAGTGGCTACGGCACGATTACGTCCGCCAAGGTCATGCGTGACAACTTCAATCCCGATGCTGCCTCCGATTCTGAAAAGGAGGTTAAGAAAGATGACCAGGAATCCGAGGTAAAGGAGGAGACCAAGGAGGAGGCTAAAGAGGAATCCAAGGAGGAAGTCGATGACAAGGCCGAATCCAAGGATGCTAAGGAAACCAAATCCGAATCCAAGAAATCTGACAAGAAGCTTCTTGGTAAGAGCAAGGGCTTTGGTTTTGTCTGCTTCAGCAGCCCTGACGAGGCCTCCAAGGCTGTCACGGAAATGAATCAACGTATGGTCAATGGCAAGCCTTTGTATGTGGCATTGGCCCAACGCAAAGATGTTCGCAGAAGTCAGGTTAGTTTATTGGTTGATCACGTATTCATAAATAGTCGAATGTTGTTTTGCTAACGAAATGGATAGCTCGAGGCTAGCATTCAAGCCCGCAATACGATCAGACAACAGCAAGCTGCTGCAGCTGCCGGAATGCCTCAGCCAGTAAGTTTCAACTTTTTACCGCGGTTAAGTTTTCTCGCGTTCTAACCTTGTTGCTTTTAGTTTATGCAACCTGCAATGTTCTATGCACCTGGCCAGCAAAACTTTATTCCCAACCAGCGTGGCGGTATGCCATTCCAGCAACCCGGCGTTGTGATGCCAGGTATGCCCGGCGGCCGACATGGTCAGTTTGGTGGATTCCCTGGAGCACAAGGTGGTCGCGGAATGAACCCAAATCAGCAAATTCCTCCCAACGCATATGCTCTCGGTGCGCAAGGTCTACCAATGGGCATGCAAGGCGTTCCAAATGGTCTCAACTATCCTCAAATGGGCCAAGTACAAGCTCCATTTGGCAGAGGGCGCGGCGGCCAGGCTCCTGGCGTCCAGGGTATGCCTCCTAACATGGGACCAGGTGGTCAGTATGGTCGTGGAATGCCTGTCCAGCCAGGTATGGGACGGCCTGGCCAAACTGGCCGTGGACAAGGACCTCCAGGCCAGCCTGCCGGTCAACGGGATGAATCTGCGGGCCCCAGCGGTATCACTCTCCCAATGTTGAATGCTGCTCCTCCTGCCCAACAGAAGCAGTTGCTTGGTGAAGTAATCTACCCCAAGATCCATGCTCAACAGCCAGAACTCGCTGGTAAAATCACTGGCATGCTTCTAGAGATGGAGAACGCCGAACTCCTTGCTTTGTAAGTTGATATGCCAACTCCAAATCTCTTTCCTTTTTTGACTATGCGACTTACAATTTCAAAATAGGGTCGATGATGATGCTGCTCTCAAAGCCAAGGTTGATGAAGCTATGACTGTCTACGACGAATATGTTAAGAATAAGGGCCCTGAGGGTGGTGAAGCCGCACTTGACACAAGCAAATCAAAGGATGCTAGCCAAGAAACCACAGAAGAGACGAAGTCCTAAATTGGGAATTTTCGTGCGGAATGAACGAATCTTGACTCGGGGTTTTACTTGATATGACGTGCTTTACGATTACTTCCTATGTGTGATTTACCTTTTTCTTTGTTAAGCCTCATATGTTCTTATGTTAATGTCTGGCTCTGATGTTCTGCTGTTTCGGAACTTCATGTTAAGGAAGGCGTTCTTAATGGATATCCATGAGGTCTTCCGGTTCTCCTGCAGAGATACCATCCTCCCTCCTACGCCTCTTCTTCTCACTTCTTTCCCGCCTCCCTTTCTTGCAGCTTGCGCCCCATCACCTCCCCATATCTCGTGAGCGGTGGAGAGCAACACTTAGGATTTGAAGCATGATTTCTATCTTTTCCACGTTAGGACGGAAGGGAAGGCAAAAGTTTCTTTGGGCTGGATGGTTTTTTCCTTTTTTTTTCCCAATTCTGTTCCCCCCTGTCTTGTCTGTTCTCCTTTTTTTTGCTTGATACATGTCAGTGTTGAGAGTAATTAACAGATTGTTACTTCATCTCCTTAAGCTCCACGGCTACCTTGCCCAACTGAGGAGGGCCGATCGATGAGATCGTGTACATTATCATAGAGTGCCTCAATAATAGCCTGCTCCCGTTAACTAATTTAGCTTATGGTGATTCGACGGTAAGCTGTTGGTGGGAAAAAATATCTGGGAAATCCACAAGGGGCGACTCACCTGCATTTCATCATTTTGAACTCACATGAACTCACATTATATTACCTCTTAGATGTCGATTTTATACCAATTTATTCGGTCCAGATGAATTCTCCTTTCTGGTTTCGGCGCTCGCGGGTTTCGGCATCATCACAAGTCAGCGGAAAGCTTGACTGATAAGCGGGAACTTACAACGAAGAGACGAAGCCACCATGAAATTCAATTGCCCATTGCAAAGGATGGAAAGACGAGATTCACGGTGTCTAAAAGATATTCTGGATCGATTAATCTAGATACTCGTTTCAAATAACATAAGTCTTTTGACGGACACTGATAATGGGGTTCGAGTCCTTCCAAACTGGGGGTGCTGAGAGCAGCTTGGTGGGCGCCTATGTCACCTTGCCTGTGAAATGTATGGTATATGGCAGAGGTGAGTCCATTGACAGAACAGGCATGCCAGAAAGAAGTAATTTCTGCTTACTTCAAGTTCGCAAGGGTGCATGAACCAGCTGCCGCAGCTTCTCTCGAATCTTGGTGTATCGAAGGCGTTCGTTATCACCGGGAAATCGCTGCATGAGAAGACGCCTGTCATCAAGGATGTTGAAACCGTCTTGGGCAGTGCTCATGCAGGGACTTATAGTGGAGTGAGGCAACATGCGTGAGCTCAGTGTCCTCTATAAACGCCACTTCTCACTTGCAAAGTATACTGCTAATACATGCTGATAGCCCGATATCTGACATACAAGTGGCATTATCGCAAGTCCGAGAATCGGGTGCAGACGTTTTGATCTCTATTGGAGGTGGCTCGCCTATCGATTCTGCGAAGGTTATTGCATATCATCTTCACGAGCAAATCGGGAAATGGATGCCCAGTATCGCCATTCCGACCACGTTGAGCGTCGCGGAGACAACCCAGGTCGCTGGCTATACGAATGAAGACGGTAAGAAGGTTGGCGTTGCCGATCTAGAAATTGCACCAAAAGGTAATATAAACACTTCCTACGAAATTCCTTATGTTGAAGCTACGAGTAACATGAGCTAATCGAGGTATTTTCTGCAGCCATCGCGTATGATGGAGATCTCACTCTTCATACCCCGACAAGGCTCTGGTTAAGTTCTGCCGTAAGCTGATCAAGAAATAACTCCTTACCGTTGAACATCAGGCAGCTTACTGCCCATCTTAGATTCGAGCGGTAGATCATGCTGTTGAGCTCCAATACCACCCCAACGCACCCGAAGTTCCCACCAAGCGTCTGTCCCGCGATGCACTGCGCGAATTATTCACTCTTCTCCCCCAGTGCAAGCAAAATCTTCAAGACGCGGATGTCAGGCAAAAACTCCAACTAGCAGCGTACTCGGCACTATCCCCATTCCTTTTCACTGGAGGAATTGGATTGAGCCACACGATCGGACATGTCATCGGTGCAACGTATGGAATTCCACATGGCATCACGTCATGTATTACGCTTGCGCCGACGGTGCATTTCAAGGCAGAGAGATACCCAGATGATGCGAAGCAGATTGCTAATATTCTGTCATTTATTGGGAAGCAAGGCACTGGGGATGCGAAGAAAGATGCTCATCTGGTTGGAGACGCGATTCAGGAGTTGGTTGAGGGATTAGGTCTCAAATCAACGTTGAGTGATGCAAGTACAGTCTGAGTGGCCTCATGGTGAAATATCCTTGATACTAACATGATTTTTGTAGTATAACGTGAAGCCAGAAGAGGAGGAGGTGATTGCTACTCGAGTTCTCGGGGGAAATAGGTCCCATTCAGATTACGTGGCCCGTGAGTATATGGCTATCCGATTCTTTTCTTTCAACTTCTATCGAGCTAATTCGTTTGATCCGTAGTGAAGAGTATGATCCGCGGGTTGTATTGAAATATCATATCATCTCTAAAGTTCCTGCACAATTCCCACTAGCATCATTGATAAAGGCCAACGTCAGGATTTAGAGCTGATGTAAGATTGGATATCATAACATTACTGCTTTATAGGGAGACATTTCGACAGAAGAACAAGATGTACGTTACTTGTATAACAGATTTTCCACCATCTTCCCAATCGCCAGACTACTTGTCAATCCGGGGCTCTCGATTCCAAGCAAATTGATAAACCCCGGAAACCCTTCCTCCTTTTGGATTACAAAATCCTGGAACCGTTTCCCCTGTAATACCGCTCCTCTGTTTGAAAGCTTAGGTCGAATGCCACAATAGTCAAGGTCTATCGCGTCAACGTTAATCCTGGGTAGAAACTCCTGAATCTGAGGAATTGCGTTTTGTAGTCGTGCCGGGCTCGGTTTTAGGTCACTGGGGTCATCGACCCATTCCACATCTGGCCCAAAGCGCACGCGGCCAGCCATATCCAACGTCAAGTGTGTTCCTAGGCCGCCCAGTCCCGGCTTCGGGGCTGGATAGAGGAGAATACCTGGTTTCGGCGCCGATGCAGCGTAGGAGAAATAAGTACCTTTTGCAAAATAGGGGACTCTGTGTCTCTCCTTTGGCAGGACCATATTATTGATCGTGCAGGCATCAAGTCCTGCACAGTTGATTACAGTCTCTGTCGTGATCGAGTCTTCTGCACCGTCTCCAGATTTGGTGGATATCCGATAGCCGCCCTTCCCTCCATCCAGGGGCTCAATGTGTTGAACCGTAGTGTGCACCACACAGTCTCCCCCTCTGTCTTCAAAATCGCCTTGCAAGTATGCCATTAACGCGTGACTATCCACAATGCCTGTCATCGGAGACTCGAGGATCCCTGCCTGTGCACGCACATCGGGTTCTCTGCGCTGGGCTTCCTCGCGGCCAACGAAGTGCATGGGTACGCCTATCTGCTGCGCGTGAGCATGTAGCTTCTGACATTCAATCCACTGTTGCTCATCTTGAGCGAGAACCCATTTTCCGGTGTTACGGTGCGGAATGTTGTGCTTTTGGCAGAGCGAGTAGAGGAGCTGTCGTCCCTCGATACAAAGCGTCGTCTTAAGGGTATCTGTGCCGTAATAGATGCCGGCGTGAATGACCTTGATTGATAGCGAATAGACGTGCCTATCAGTTTCCATATGTTCCTTATGTTCGGCGCAAATAGGCTCGTGGTTTTGAAGTTGGAGTTGACGGCCCAGAAAAGCTCCCAGAATTGAGACTAGTAACAACAGCTGCAACACACCTCTGAATTCCGACTGCTTGTCTCCATCCCCACCGCGCCGTGCCTTTCGAGGAGAAGAGTCGAAGCACCCTCTCTGCTAGCCAGCTCCCGGGCTACGGCGAGCCCGACCACGCCCGCGCCAATCACCTGAGCCATCGTTAGAATTGAGGACTCAATGATCTATCTGAAAGGTACCACTTACTACATGCGTAAAATCCGCGTTTACAGGTCTTGACGTGGAGAAATGTCTCCCGAATCGGGAGAGTCTACTTGTCAACATTGTGGCAGCTCTCAAACGCATGGTTGTCAACCTCTGGAATTGGAGATTTCTTTAGGCGTCGACGAGTGCGGCGGCGAAGAACATTCGACCTTTTGGACATTGATTGAAGGCATTTCGTTTCCTAACTGACGTTGTTGGCTGACCCTTGTTTGCGCTCGGCATCGGCATTTTAGTTAAACATCGGAATATCACCGGTGTTGACGATGATAGTCTACTCCCTTGACACAATGGAAAAGGGACATCGTACGGAACACTCTCATCACGCCATTTATTTACGTGAGTCGGATGCCCCAATAACGCTTGCTGTCAGATCCCACAAGCTATATGGACCTTGCTAGCGGGGCGAGAGTAAACTAGCTTACGAAGGATAATATGAATGATTCTAATGATTAAATATCGATGCCATCGATTAAGGGATCATAAGCGTAAACCATGCCCTAATGCTTGCAGCAACAAATCCCAATGATTTACTAGCCATAGAGCTATCAATAGATACCAATGGCCAACTGCGACTTCTCAACACCAATCTAAAACATTGGGTTCTTGCACGATACGTAGTGCCAATTTCACTTCTCAGATGGAGAAAAGATGTATTGAAATGACCAGTCAACAAACGGAGTATCACGGCTCATAAAAACTCGTGATAGTCCTCGCAGGTAGGAGGTAGCTAAAACGGCTGTGTTACTTGCCACTAACATCTTTGATCATTGACTCATAATGCTACACAATGACTGATTAGCATTGATCACAAGTAAACATGCATTATGGCCCACTTACCGCCTGTTGCTCCTGTGCAAGTCTTCCTCTGGTATCCTAGGGAGGCTGTTAGCAACTGTTATATCGTGAGTATTCAGTATCAACGTACGCTAATGATAGTAAGGACCAGGGAGTAATTATTAAACACGAAGCGTTCTCTTCGCTTGGAATCGCCGCTGCCCTTGCTAAGCTTGGCCAAAAGCATATCGAATTCATTAGTCAACCGTTTTAGACTGTTGGATATTGGCTCATTATCCCCAGCTTCACTGCTCAACTGTAATATGCTATGAAGAAATTGGCCAAATCTTTGGGTCAAAAAGTGCGGAGCCAGTGACTGTTTGTCGCCTCCAGTAAGTGCCAGGGCCGAAACACTTCCTCGGCTGGACAAGGCGGACGCCCTCTTGAGCGACTCATGGTGCAAATCCATAACCATCTGAAATCGGGGCCAGAGGAGCATATTTATACCGTTAATATACGAATCGGCAACGGGGACCTTGCGACGTTGCAATTCAAATGCAAATTGCTGGTTAAGCCGCACGCAAAGAAGGATTCCAAGACAGTCCGTGGTATTATCGATGAGTTGTTTCGTTAAGCCGTGGCCCAAAGAAAATACTGGTTCAAATATGGCCACGACCTTTCGTGATGCTTGTTGGATAGATTTAGCTGCGAATGTCTCTGTCATGAAGGAAAATTCTGCCGATATATTATCGACTAAGACAAGGTTGAAGTTTCTAAACGGAACTTCTATACCGTGATATGATTTATCTTCTTCTGCCAAATACGAGGATATCGCCATCGGGTTGTTTGATCTGAGAATGTCTATTCGACGTCCCAAGGCAAATGGGTCGTGGGCAGAATGGGTGTTACGTCCGACGGGAAACGGATTTGCTATAATGTATCAGTACAATACTAAAAGTAGTAACGGTTAACCTACAGCTTTTTTGAGAAACAGGTTCGCCACCGAGAAGGTCATTGCGGTCCACAGAATGGAGTTTTAGTTTGTCCAGAGCCTGATTATACCGAGTGAAATTCGAGAGATTATACCATCTCATTGTGTTCACATAAGCTTGTGTGATTTCTTCTGCCAGTTGGGGCTGCTGACGGGACAGAAATCCGTAGAGATCTTTGTATCTTGCAAGGGACTGTTGTTGGATTATTTGGGCATTTATATTCGGCGAGCGCAGAGCTCTTATTTGAGCTACGAGGTAATCACGTATCCTTTCCACGGCCTTCAACGGAGATTAGCAAAAAAGATATGCTAGCGAAACGTTTAGCCTCTCACCTTGTTCTTCAAATCTAATAGTAACGGCTTTATGTCATCAACTGCTTTGACATTGTTGAGCGAGCTAGTCTCGACACCGGCGGTTCGGCCCTCGAGTTCGTTTAGCGCTTTCATCCAATCTGAATTTATGGGACCCTCCGAAATGAGTCGGACCGTGCGCGGCGATATCGCAATTCCCTCGACAGCTGGCCCAAGAAGATGCTCTACATTCCTTCGGTTTTCGAGTTGCGAGCTCAACTGCGACGAGCGCGACTGAAGTGTTTCAATTTCAGCGGATACGGCGCCGAGTTCGGTCTGGAATTTTAGGAGGTATGTTTCAACAGACTTTAGGACCTCGTCACATCCCTATGTAAAGTGTCGTAAGTATGGGGTTTTGGGCGCAAATCGATGGCTTCCACGTACCGTAATTGAATCATGAAGATCTTGAAAGCGCTCACGCTCCTTCTCATCTACAAACTTCGTTAACTACGTTCCCTGCCAATTGGTCGCCTACGATCCTTGAGGACTCACACTGTTCGGCCGGCTGGGATACCTGAAATGTGCTTGGTAGTTTTAGTCGTTCATCATTCCGATTTGCAAAGTCCTCGAGGCTCAAGTCCGAAAAGTCGATGTTATCCACAAATTGTCGAGGCTTCTCTGGAGTCTCTGTATTCGTCCTTGAGCCTTCCAAGTTGTTATGCTTCCCTATTATGCCTTGTAAAACCTCCAAGCGGTCGTTAACGTTCGCATCGTTCGTCGGGCTTGTTCTAAGAATTGTCCCATTTGTTTGACGCAGAGTACCCGGTAAGGAGTTCGTTGATGCATTAACGACGGAAGAAAGAGACAATGAAGATGAGCGTGCATTGAATGGTGGACGAGAAGGCTGACTGCTGGCATTAAGCTGTGATGACCGCTGGACAGGAGAAGCCTGTCTGTGAAATGGTGAAGGGGCTCCAGGAGCACCTGAATGCCCTGCGAAACGGTCGAGCCACATGTTCAGCGGTCATTCAAATCAGAATCAGAGCTCCATCAAGGAGCGTTGTTGAGCCAAAGTCATTGGCATGCGATGTGAGAAACAACAAGACATGCAACTGGTCTGAGGTTGAGCTCGATGGAGCTTCAACGTCAGCCATCCACCGTACGGAGTACGGGGTTGATAACCAATACGGTAATTTACAGAGCCTTATCAGATCAGCACGGGAGGCCGTTGACACCAGTAGCGCAGATGCCAAGGCACGCGTGCAAACAGCACAAATGCGCTGAAAGGGGCTAAGCGTCGGTTACCCCTCCAAAGTCGTTTCGGAGGCCACAGCTAAGGAATTTCTCGCTCTCTCCACTCATTTTTATTTTAAATCCAGTCCCTCATCAGAATTACACCTTTCTTCATTCACTCTCCATCCCCACCATCTCACTTCACATCTGTGTCTTCTGTCGGCCTTCCTTTCGATCCCATCTCTTTGTTAATCTTATCACCTTATTTAACAATCCATCACCATGGCCGACGATGCGCAGGTAAGCATCCCATCTTTCAATTTTTCGTGCGTTCCTTGATGTGACATGCGACCCCCGCACTTGCAAGAAACCTGTCTAATCGGTCTTCCTGCGATTTTTTTCTTCCTCATCGCCGCACCGTGACTTTGATCCATCGTTTACTGATTTTTTTGGTGACTACAGCATGAGCACACCTTCGAGAGCGCCGATGCCGGTGCCTCTGCTACCTATCCCATGCAATGTTCTGCCCTGAGGAAGAACGGTTTCGTGGTCATCAAGAACCGCCCTTGCAAGATCGTCGAAATGTCCACCTCCAAGACCGGAAAGCACGGTCACGCAAAGGTTCATCTCGTTGCCATCGATATCTTCACTGGCAAGAAGCTTGAAGATCTCTCTCCCTCCACCCACAACATGGAGGTCCCCAACGTCACCCGCAAGGAATACCAGCTTGTAAGCCCAGCCAGATCCCCCGGATGATATTGAACGAGAGCATTTGCTTACGACATCGCTAGCTTGATATTTCTGAGGATGGTTTCCTTTCCCTCATGGCTGAGGATGGTTCCACCAAAGATGATGTTAAGGTCCCCGACGGTGAAATTGGCGAGAGAATTAATAAACTCTTCCGCGTTGAAGAGAAAGATACCAGTACGTCTTAGTTGCACTATTCGGATTTCTCGTGATGGCACGTCGTTAATGATTAATTAGATGTTGTTGTCTTGACCGCCATGGGCGAAGAAGTCGCCATGGATGCCAAGGAAGCTCCTAAATAAATGCCCCCTTATTTATCCTCCGTCTGTTAGAATCCGCACTCTGACGTTATTAACTCCTTACTTGGACGTGGAATGTGTTTGGGAAACTGGCTTTGCTAGCTGTACCCACCTGGAAACGGTTTTAGATCCTCGAAGACTGTTTGCCAGCATCTATGATTGCTCCACGGTACTTGAGCGGGCACTTTGATGTCGGCTCTTGCATGAATTAATGATGAAATTTAAAAAAAAAGCTCTGTGTAAAACCTTTAGTTTCTTAGCTCTTTCATGCCCATCGGCCCTGTAAATTCGGCGCAGAATATAATAAATGGGGAGTGTGGAAAGATTTCTCAAGAGTCAAACCTTTTTCGTGCTCATTAAAATTGTGTGGTGGCAATGAAGTGTTGTTTTGTCTCGCTTTCGCTCCTTCGTCACCACCATGCGAATGCAATCATGTTCAGTTTCTCTCCAACCTCGCGACCAATGGCCACCTAAATGGCAGAAGCAAAACGTGGCATTTGCGGGCAAGACGGGTGCCGTGAAACGCGCTACTCGTTGGAAAACGGCCTCTGGTTTTGCCGCCAGGGGCACCAACAAGAGGTAAGCCTGTCCCAAGAATGCGAATTGCCGGGGTGATTGGAGCTGACTGACATCCGTATCCGTTATTTTGCATAGGGCCGGCAAGTCATTGCAGACGACGAGGATTTTGGGACGCAGGGAAGAACTATTCGTCAGAAAAAGATTGCAGCTGAGCGCATATCAAAAAGTGAGTTGGCCCTGAAATAGGTGGTTGAAAAGAAGACTGGGATTAAATTTCTACCATAGAATATTATGGGAGCCAGGCGTATCAACTTTTCTTAGAAGCATACCAACTTATTCTGTGGAAGCAATGTCATGCTCTTATTCATCAAAAAGGGCTTCCAGCCGAACTTGAAGTGCGTGGGTCCTTGCTGTCAATCCTTTCGGCATGACATGAGACTATGGTGCTGATGATTCCTGTAGTTGATCGTGAAAGATTTGTGGACGCTGCGTCTTCAGAAACTTTATGCAAGAGGGGACGACAATTATCAATCCGATGGAAATGGTTCACAGGTTTTCAGCTCTCAGACTGAGCGAACTGAGCTCGATGATGAGGAGTACAGCTATCACAAGCGGAAGCTTAGCAATTCACCAGGAGTGATTGATACTCTAGCCTTGTGCTACTTGGGCACCCTATTGCTCAGAGTCCCCATTAGTGTGGGATTCATTCAAAGGTTTTCCAACGCAACCCCCCCTATTGAAATTCAAGATCAACGCTGACATCTCTGCGGTGAAGATGGATTGTCAGGGACGATATTCCGTTCTTAAAACTGACCCGGTTTGTCCCACAGGACATGAAAGATAGACTTCCGGCCGTGTATCATAATGTCCTTAACCTTCGGGTATGACTATGGTTGTTTCTGTCGAAGGGCACTGGTAGCTAACTTCTATACTAGAACCTCCCTACTGGGGATCAGTTTCATCGGACCGTTGCTGACTTGGCCACGTTATATTTTCGGGATTTTGGGGTTGCGTTCCCACCTATAAACTCGGCTTTATTGTTGTTTTCATATATCAAACAGCTAGCCTTGCCTCGTATGGTTCCCTGCCCAGCGGTCGCCGTCTTTAGGTCCCAGGATTCTTACTTATATTATCCTTAGTCGAAGTATACCCGGCAGTGAATAGTCTGAAAGAATTGGCAGGGTTTACTTTTTCCTTTCCCAACAAACCCGGAAGATTCAGTCGACTCTACTTGCCTGAGGTCCAGTTGATGAGTCTTGTTGTCGTTGCGACAAAGCTCTTCTATCCGTTTGATGATACGAAACGATACCCTAGTTCTTTAAATGACCCTGCTGCTCAGGTCATGGATTGGGAAGCGTGGGCAGAACTCCAAAAAGAGTTTGATTCGAGAGGAAAAAAAAGTGCAAGGATTGGGAAGGGGTTTGATATTGAGGTTAATGAGGAAGATGTTCTGCAAATGACACCTGTCCAACTGGACGATTATATGGACTGGTATAGTAAGATGTGGATTGACTCAAATAAAGGTGGGATTTTCGAATGAGTGAAATTGATAATGGTCCTTTACTGATAGGAGTGGCTAGACACGAACCCGTTCGCGGATATGTTCCCGACAGCACGGGTGGACACTGACGAAGTTATCCCGTTACCTCCACCGGGTGACGACGACGATAGCCCAGCTATCATAAAGAAATTGCATAAGGTGCTATCGAAAATGAAAATGAGGAGGGTGATAACAGATGCCGACGCTCGTGCTCTGCCTAAGGCGATCGCTCGGCCCGGTAGCGCATACGGGCGTTATCAAAATGAGAGCCAGCTTCCAGAGAGTGCGAAGGTATTCTACGAGGCCACCGCGAAGATTATAGGCGTATCTTTGGAGACCATGACATATGCTGTATATCAGACAGAGAATAGCATCATGCGTCCAGTAAGGAACAGGAGTGGAAGTAGGAGTAGGAGCAGGGCCCGGTCACGGGAGAACGGTGATGAATTGATTGTAGCAAATGATATCGACGAGTTAGAGTAACTTAGAGATGCACTTCTTTCGGACTTTCACAATCATTATCACCGTGTCTTCGTACTGTACACTTGCTCTCCGTCATCCATGACGCGAAGGGAGTTTAATTGATACTCGCGCCACGCTGCCATTAAAGGGCAGCGTGGCGCGAGCAATTAGTTCAACTGAGGTTAGTTAGCGTGTCGGAGGAAGAAATTAGGGTTTAGGGCTTGCTACATTGCCCATGCCCACCCGCTAAGCGAGTAACCCTTCAATTCTTGGACCGTGTCGACGACGAAGCAGAGGACTGTGAGACAACAGCAGATAACTCCGCAACAAGTAAGTTATTCATCATCGGAATCAGATCGCCAACATATGTGCCATGGTTTACTGACATTTTGACCCTCGATTTGTAGTGCAGATGTAGGTCATCCCCAATTCAGGCCCTTGCCACCCAGCCGAAACCTCGAATATCAGCGTCCTCCTCACGTTCATCGAATATCCGTGGCTGACACTTATTTTCTACTCGAATAGCTTCGTGAAGACCCTCACCGGCAAGACTATCACCCTTGAGGTGGAGTCGAGCGATACTATCGACAATGTCAAGAGCAAGATCCAGGACAAGGAGGGCATCCCACCGGATCAGCAGCGATTAATTTTCGCCGGCAAGCAGCTTGAAGACGGCCGTACTTTGAGCGATTACAACATTCAGAAGGTACATATTTGATAAAGCGAGTGTCATAGTTTTTCGGTCTTGGATACTGGAATGAAAGAAAAATGGATAGGGGAACGAATACCCGAAGACATGAGCGCCAGAATTGGTTTCTGCTCGCACTTGACAAGATTGTTCTAACTGGGAATTGGATGATTGTATAGGAATCCACCCTTCACCTCGTCCTCCGTCTCCGTGGTGGTATCATCGAACCCTCCCTCAAGGCCTTGGCCAGCAAGTACAACTGCGAAAAGATGATTTGCCGAAAGTGCTATGTATGTCGTCGAAATCCACCCCGAACCGGGTTCTTATCGCAGAAATCGAGCGTTTTACTAAATTACAGGATTTCGGTTTACTAGGCTCGCCTTCCCCCTCGTGCCACCAACTGCAGAAAGAAGAAGTGTGGACACACCAACCAGCTCCGACCAAAGAAGAAGTTGAAGTAAACGAGTTATTTCGGTTGTTGTTGGAGGTCCTTGTTGCGGAAACGCAGCGCATGGACTTGTTGTGATGATGATTCAGGGCGTTTTAAGCAGGACTTTGATCATGTTTTTATAATGTCTTTTTACGTCCCTCTCAACCTCGGAAATCAACAAGTTCATTTTCTTCTTTCATTTCGTGCTATTGCATCCCGAAAGATATAGGTTTCTCATCTTGAATCGGCCTATGACGAAAATGCATGTGCTTAGAGTACAGGATGGAGTGAAAGTCGTGCAAACAAACTGCATAGATGCTAGGCTAGAAAGCAAACAAAGTCATGTCACAATCACAAGAGCATGCGCGCCATGTCGTCCTTGTCGCCATCCTTGCTCTTATCTTTGTTCTTCTTCACTGGGCTGCCGTGACTATCAATAATGTTAGCAGAAGATCATAAAGAGTGAAATGGGTCATAGGCGGAACTTACGCGAAAAAGAGAACCTTGATCGCAATCGCCAAACCGGCATGCAGTACAATCACCAGAATCAATAAAATCTTGCTCGTCCTCATATCCGCGGTGCTGAGCACAGGGTACAAATTCCTTAGCAAGAAAAACACCGTCCATCCGAACCCAACGCCCACAAGCACCCAGTTGAGTGCAGTCAATGGGCTCCAGCTGACCAAAGCCACGGCAATCCAGATCAGGTTCGCATAGCCATACAGAGCCCAGCATTCAATCAAGTCCGCACTGGTGCTCCCAAACCACCGCAAAGCTCCCCAAAGTGCGATGGGGATGACACCCGTGTACCCGTACATAAGACCTGCAGCGCCGGACAACAGGCGAAAATCATACTCAAAGTGGCCTTTGCTCTCACGAGCGAGATATTGCGAGATGGTTCCCGTAAGGAAAAGGATAACGGCGACGGTGGTGGCGATCCAGAACGGCCCGTAAAGATCTGGGTTGCCGTCGAGGACGTCGAGGAAGTTTGACCGTGGGTACAAGGTTGCGGTGCAGCGGCGGAAGACTTCGTTGGTGTCGACGTCGAAGTACCGTGCGTAGTATGACAGGGTCCAGAAGGGGTGCTTGGATGGGGTGCCGCCAGGCGAAGCTCCTCGTCGAGAGGAGGAAGCACCTCCTAGGAAGGGAACGGAGTCGGGGTGGTGAGCTTTGTTGGCATTATTGCGCGAGTTATCGTCAAAGTCTACCCAAGACGCACTCATCAGTATCATTTTCTAATCGTTGAATCCAGAGAGGTGGGCTTGCTGCCTACTTGAATTGTGGAATTCCAGGTCCTCTTGGAGATCGGTGTGCCCGAGGTCACCCTATTTGCTACCTGTCAGTCGATGCGCTTTGATTTGATTTCCACAGGAGAGATAGATGGTTTCTTACCTCGGCGTCTACGTCTACAACGACGTCGTAGCCACGATTAGCCATGATGTGAAGCTGGGTCGTGGAGCTGGTCGTGAGCTTGAACGAGGTGTGGTGAGGTTGTTAGGCGTATTACGCAAAGCAAAGCGATGAAGACAGATCGAAGTTGATTATCGCCACGCACTAGCCGTGGCCGTAAGCGAGCTGAACCCTCCCGATGTATAAAACGCGCTTCAAAATAAATGGAAGACCAGAAAATGGTGTTCAGTCTATCAGGCTCTTTTTATTATCATAAGACGTATGTTCTAAAAATTCTAAATTCTTTGAACCTATTTTAAAAACCATCCCACCGTCGAGGCGAAATATGTGTGATCGTACAATACGTATGTATGTACAGCCCAAAATCCATATGAAGCAGCAATACGATGCTTCACCATATTGCAGCTTTGAATCGGCGAAGGCACCGCCAGATCATAGAAAAATCAGAGTTGTTTTTCATAATCCAGTATGATAAAACGCCAATGAATATCGCCAGCCCAACGGACCCGAACGTTCGCGATTGGCTTCGTAAGAAACCGACAACTTTTTGCCGCCTCTCCTCTCGTTGAAGTTCGTGGTTTTGTTTGCGGAACAGTTCTTCTGCCTCAGAGACCGTTGTCCGCAGTGCAAGGTTTCGAGATGTCTTCAAGACGCTGTTGGAGGAGATGTTCTTCCAAGCACGGAAAGGAAGAAATTCGGGTGGATATTTTGAATATAATTCTACTGCGTTCGTGATCAGCATTTCGAGGTTGAGTGGCTGTGGTAGTTTCGAAAGGGTAAAATGAATCATCTCCGGTTCATCGATAGGGATTTCAAGGAGCTCCTCCCGTCGAGTAAGTATAATCGATGCAAATAGGTATATTGAAACAACAGGCTCATGGGATAGAATAAAGTCATAGAGTCTTGCTATATCGCTATACTCTTGAATATCATGAGCGTACAGCGTAAGAGTAGCAGCAAGTGCAAAAAAGGGCTGTGTGCCGGATAAATGCCTATATAACTCGAGGTCTGCGGAGTGGATTATGGCGGGAAGCAGCTGAAGGTGCTTTACAGCAGGAGATAGAGATGGGAGCATATAGTCCCTTATGCGGAAGAGTGAAATTCGTTCGATTGCAGGAACCGAATCCTTTGGGCCGAGGACTAGAAGCAAAACTTGCGCAATGTCGTGATATCCCTGGAAGTAGCATAACATTGGCCTTCGCCTAAGGAGAGACGTAATTAAGTTGAATAATTGATCCTTCTTGACTGCTAATTGTTTGTCCGAATTGCCTGATTAAAATATATCAGCAAGCTTGCTTCATGTTTGGGAATGGCCAGCCATCTCACAGTCTGGATAATGCACAAAAGCTCGATTGACATCTAATCTAACCTGCTCTTCATCGCCATGTTGAGCAAGATTCTCATCGTCAGAA
Source organism: Chrysosporium keratinophilum (assembly GCA_029850275.1). Lineage (NCBI taxonomy): Eukaryota > Fungi > Ascomycota > Eurotiomycetes > Onygenales > Onygenaceae > Chrysosporium > Chrysosporium keratinophilum. The sequence goes on from JARBIX010000004.1 coordinate 827,656, forward strand.
AGTTCCTCGACTGTTAACCCCCTGTCGCATCCAAGCAGAATCGGCCCTAGGAAGATATGCATCAGATTTTGAGTTCAAGATGATATTCAAGAATGTTCTTACAAGCGAGTTTACGAAGGTCATCATGCAACAATCCGCCTTCTGAAGTTGCCAGCGCGATTAAGGAATCAATGTTTCTCTCTTCGCAACTTTGAATAATGGTACTTCTTTTAGGTCCATGGGATCTGGGCTCAGGCACGGCCCCGTCCATCCGTGAGTTGTCTATCGACGCTTCACAGGGGCTCTCAGTTGGCTCGTCTCCATAGCTCATCGTAACTGTCTTGAAAGCCAGTCGTAAATCATAGGGTATCTTCTCCGCCAAATTTCTAAACAATCATGCAGAGTGATAATATAAATGTCGTCGTAGAAATGGCCGGGTGGCAGTCATGAGCGCGAAATTACAATATCCCAAATGAAATAAGGCTTGTCGCGGGCTTCTGAGGCGGAAAGAGAATCGAATAATAAGGGCTTGGAGGAAATGGTTTAGAAGGATAGATTCTCTCTTTGGCTGTAGCTTAAAGTGTTGTAATCATGCTGATGGCCGTTCAAAATGATTGCTGTGTCCCTGTTGTCTTCTGATATCATGGTCTGACGCTAGAAATTATCAACCACGTCCAGTGCATACGTAATTTAACCAAAAAACAAGCGCCAGCTCAGCTTGATAAGGGTTCAACCTATCAGAATATTTTGCTGGAACATATTTCTTTCTTTGCCAATGATGATTGGCTTGTGCTAATACCATGCTATGCAGAATTTGGGTCTAGTAATCTGTATTACAGCACTAACATACACACTAACTTAGCCATTATTAGCGCGAATGCGAGATCTTTTAGGTTGCGGCCTGCCTGCATCAAGAACTCGTCGTGCAGCTGAAGGTGCCCTTATCAACAAAAGTAACTCAGCAAAGAGGGCAAGCTGAAGTCCACGCACAGTTATCACCCCTTCAGGAGGAGTGGGCACTCCCTCTCTTTTTCAACGCCGGCACTAGCACCACCAGGAATCTTGACGCGTCACATCAGTTAACCTGATCCAATTCACAAGTTACGGTATTGGGCCGCCTGTCCGCATGACTGGCATGCAAAGCTTGGGGTGATACTGCGGCTGCCTGATATCCAACCCGTTTTGATACTTCTCACTCATACAGGACATGCACCAGTGGATGTTTACAAAACGCGATTGTGTGGTGTAGATGATCTGTTCAGGTGTGTCTTCCGTCGTTTAAAGATCCTGGACGGCACTGATACGCGTGCTATTTAGTCTGTTACAATTCCGTGAACATCGCTACAATCCTTTTTGGCTGGTCGTCTCTTCTCTTTACTTCAGGGGAGGTTGGATGCCAAGCTACATCCTGGGCTAGTTCCTGATAGCCCGGGGTACATCGTTCTCTTTGGTTGAATATCAGATACCAACAGAGGCGTCACAATTGCATGTCATCCGGTCCTGGTGATTTGAGCGGGCTCTAAGCCCCTTTTGTCAGTTTCTTGCCGGATACGGAGTACATCCCTGTTCTCCGCAAGGCTAGAGGTCCTGATGTGTTACCGTTGGTTCGGAGTATCCAACGTGACTTAGTTTTGTCCACGAAATCCCGTGACTTTTGTATCCTCTTTCGGCAAACCCAGCATGTCTTTGCAAACTACCTACCTCGTCAACGGCGAATGGGCCACCAGAAGGGTTGACATTGGCGACATACTCGCGAGGAATCGGGAGAACAACATGTCTGTGAATACTCGAACTCCCAAAGTTCCAGCCACAGGCCTTCTTTCCAGAACGCTTGTCCATGGGCCGACAATTCAGTGGGTGCTACCAGCGCGCATTCGACATCCTAGCAGAAATGATGTCGTGTTCGTTGGAGATAATTTTATTCAGTTAAAGGAGCTGGTGCCCAGTGGTCACTTGGAAGATATCATTACAAAGGCGGATTTTGATTCGAGAATTGTGGGCGCGAAGGTCATCAACACGCGTCCTGAACTTGGGCTAGAGGACCAGATAGACCTCAGAGGAGGGATTGCGCAGGATGCTACGCCAGTTGTTGAGAATTTGGCGCCCCATATTCTCGTTTTGATTCTCGCGTCAAAAGAAATGATATTTCTCCATGCAAGAGAATTGCCACGAGGACGCCCTGATTTTGTGCATGCTCGGAGACCATTACCAGCAGATGTCAGCTCTCTGGAAGAATACGGGAGGAATATCACGGTCGATCCTCGGTGAGTGAGCCGAACACTGTCTTTACACAGTATGCCTAACAACCTACAGTTCCAGGGCTATGGCAATTTCGGCAAGTCAAAAGTTCTTCGGCATCTTTTCACTAAAACCTCCCCAGATTATGCAGCGCGAGATGAGGTGCGGGCCAGTTAATCCAATTCTAGAAGTATGGTAAAATTGGACCCATAAGCTTGAAAGGCATCGAATCTTTCGATAGGCTAACTCCGTATAGGAACGTTTTTTCCGCATCGATGGTGACATCATAAGAATGGAGTTTCTACATCCAAAGTCAACCAATCCAGACAAAGCGATTCTTCTTCTACTCATCGCACGGGAAACAGGAGTCCATGTTGTGATTTACCATTGGAACGCGACGCAGGATTTGCAATTAGTCGATCTCCGAGTTACGGGAATGAGAAGACTCCCTCCGGAATGGGGTGCACCTCCTATTCTTATTCCCTTGATACAATCAACGTCCTTCCTACTTGTTACCCCTACCACAATTCACATCTTTACGGATGTCGTGGAACAGCATATCCCAGCAAAAAAGCTCCCGTTACTGTCAAGAGCTGACTTGGAGACGAATAATCTTATCTGGACACAATGGACAAGACCAATGAGACATGACGTCCGTAACAAAGAATTCGATGACATTTATCTTTGTCGTGAGGATGGGCAAGTCTTATATTTGGAAATACGCGGGGGCTCAGTGGAACGAAATTCCGTTCTCGGCTTTCTCGGCTGCAATCTAGACACTGGATTTGCGATATTGGATGGAGGTTTTGAGGCAGGAGACTTATTCGTTGCGACCGGTAGCATGAGCAGCGGTGGTTTGTTTATCGCGGAACCCAGAAAGCCACTGAGATGCATACAGCGCATACCCAACTGGGCCCCAACACTGGACTCAGTGATCGTCAAGGGCCCAGTGCAACGCAACGGTATTCCTTCGCAAGCTGGTTATCGTACAGCTGAAAACTCCTTCGATAGGATATTTGCATGTTCGGGAGTTGGAAACCGGAGCGGTGCTGTTACAGAACTAAGATACGGATTGGAGGGACGCATTGGGCTATTAGTTGATCAAGAAGATTCATCCAGCATCGTCGATCTTTGGGCTATACCTGACATCTTGTCGGGGGGCACATTTTGTCTGATTTCGAGCCCATTGTCATCGTCATTGATATCGATACCAGTTGATGCAGCTGAAGAGCTTTATGCGATGGATGAGGAAAGCTCTGGGCTAAATCTCAATGCTCCCACTCTGGCAGCATCCAGTACTGTCCATCAAATGTTTATACAGGTTACGGATGTGTCCATCCATTTATCTGTGATTGGGGACGAACCGCGTCGTTTTCAATTGAGACTGCAAGAGCCTTCCGAGCGAATTATCGCTGCCACTATTAACAGTCGGTTGTCTCTCCTAGCCACAGCAGTCCGTTCCGACGCCAGTACGCAGGTCATTGTGCGAACACCAGAGATTACTACCAACGGGCTCCGTTGCGACATTTTTGCTCAGCCGCTCACGATAGCTTACGAACCTATTTGTCTGGCAGTTGAAGAAATCAACTCGCGCTTCTATCTTTTCGTCGGTACCAGCGAGGGCAAAGTCCTTGCTGCAGAAATACGTCACACGGATGGCTTGGTCCCTCTTGTTGAACAGGAGATCATCGCAATGGGAGACAACGACTCCACCGCCTGTGAGTACTTGAAATTAGTTACCACGGCTAAGCGTGGGGTGCAGAAATCAACTCTGTTTTGTGGTGTTCGGAACGGTACCTTGGTGCCCTTTGACATTAAAGGAGACCAAGGGAGCTCTCTGATAAGTATGATGGTTCCTTTTCTTATCCCAACTGGCCACACTTATATATCGCAGAAGCTGACGCACCGCGATATAGGATTAACTCAGAAAACACCTTGGAAGCTTGGAAATACCCCTGCTCGTATTCGAGGTTACGAGTCTGATGGATCTATGGCAATTGTTTCATGTGGAACTGGTCTCTGGCGGCTATCTTTTGTTGAAGACGAAGATTGTGTCGACCAGCGACTGGAAAAGATTTTGATTACGGATCAGAACAATGTAAGTCATCTTCCTATGCCAGAGCCCCTTCTATCTAACGATTGGTGAATAGCCTTCACGCATGCAGGGTGCGGTCGACGTATTCTGCTGCATCGATTCGCAACCAAATTTACCTCCTGGAGGGCTTTGGGGCTCTCTACTTTGCTTTGCCGAAAATCAATTATTTGCCTGCACTTTAGAGAGACTGGCAAAACCTGTCCCTCGAGAGATCCATCTCCCTGGCAATCCGAAGCGAATTATTTATTCTAACTATCTCCAGAAGCTCGTCGTGGCATTCAATTTTTTGAGTTACGAGAGAGACGGTGAATACACAAGATGTTACAACCGCCCAAAAATCTGCTTCGTTGACCCGGACTCCCAATCCCCAGTAGTATCCTCAACTCTCGATCTTAATGAAGGGTCGACACAACACCCCGAAATTGCTCAACACATCAGAATGCCAACTGGGGCATCTGGTGAGAAAGTTACAGCCCTGTTTGATTGGACTTTCTCGAGCGGAGAGCATGCATACCACATGATCGTTGTTGGGACGTCACAACCTCGCACTCACACTGGACGACTGGTGTATATCTCGGCTCGCACAAGTCCTCACCACCCTGGGCAGGTTGTCCCGACTATCAAGTACATACATTCTTACGATAAACCCGTTCGGGCGATAGCTTCGTACAAGCCAAGCGCATTGATACTTGCAGTTGGTGACGAGGTTCAATTCCAATCCCTTGATCCTCGAACGAAGAAATGGCGACGGATGCGAGGATTCAAAATGGAGTCCACCCCTATTTCAATATCCGTAAAGGAACCGTACATTTACGTTTTGACAGCGCGGCATTCAGTCTGCATCCTACAGATGGCGGAAAACCATCTCACACTTCATGGTCAGGATGGCACTGACAGAGAAGGTCTCGATCATGTGAATTTGCAGAGTGAATCCCAATTCATTCTATCTGCCAACAGAGGTGGATCAATCATCGGCTACTCCGAGAAACGCATTGTGCCAGATGAAAAACTTCTAAAACCCGTTTTTGCCGCCCACATCCCTCACTCAATCTTCCGATTAAACGCAAGTCAAAGGCCCTACGAACCCGGGGCTCCTGAAATCGTGTATGGCACCGCTCTGAACGGCACTGTTTACAGACTCATGACTCTGCAGGAGCACGAATGGCGCCTCCTCCGATTCATCCAGAATATCTGTCTCGTCAACCCGGCCATATGTCCGTACAGGGCCCGAAGCAGACTGGCTACAGAGGACTTGGCTCCCACGATGCGCAAGCCCGAGTTCATGCATGTTGACGGGGATATCCTCAGCCGGGTTGTGGACCATGGAAAGCAGTTCTTGGAGAACATGATGAGGACGCATCCCGTGAATTTGCACTATGCGAGCAGTTGGAGGGATAGTGAGACCAGTGGACGGTTGGATAGATTTCTTGAATTTGCTGGGCCTTTGGTTGGCGATGCGGAGGACCCGTTTGCAGTTGTCATGGCTTGGATGAGAAGTTTGCTGCGGATTGAACTCTGAGACGGTCTACGGCGCTAATACGATGAGTTTCCCGATGGGTTGGGATTCGGGCACTCCCGTGCCATCGATAGCCCAAAGATCTGGTGGAATATTCTGCAAGTTACAGGCACGGCCTGCTACACCCATGACTTTACTGCCCTGACGGTCGTCTTGTAGCCATTCCAACGGTTCTACTAACCTGAGGTCCACCTGTATTACTGAGTAGCGTGTCCACGAGAGAAGCCTTGTGACAGCACCAAATGGCATTAAAAATGGTACATTACTGTCTCACTGGGCGCAACATGTCAAAAATCTGTGTCTAAAAAAAAGTTGCTAACAAGGCCATTCTGCTAGTTGACCACATATTTGGTACGTTTATTATCTGTCTTTAAGTTGAAGATAACTTTTGAAGGAGACGCTCCTCAATCCCATCAAGAATGCAGTAATGTTCCATGACCTCCAAATTCTCTGCTTCAGCCAGAAACATTTTTTCCGGATCTTGTCCAGGGCCAAACGGGTTGATTGTAGTAGCAGGGCTCACCGGCCCCATTTGCTGCAGCATCTGTCCAGCGGCTGATTGACAAGTAGAATTAGCTTTCTATCGCTCCTGAGCCAGAGGATAATCTGAGAATTCAGGAGGGGAGCTCTCACTATTGTCGTTTCCTAGAATAAACCCAAACACGGGCTGGAGTCCAAATAGGTTTAGAAAGTACCAGGAGAGACTTGACACCCATCTCACATCGAGATCTCGAGTCATAACTCCCGATTGTAACATTGACTTGAATCGAATTGTTAGCGGAAACGGCAATTTCACTATTTTCAATGAACGGTCAGTTACGAGGTAGCCAGATGAGTACCAAGCCAGACCGTACATATAACAAAGCCGGAGAAAAAGGCATTAATCCATCCCATAATGAGTGTCTGTGGAATCATCATAGCCATATTTCCCTTCATCATCCCCATCATTGCGTCCATGCCCGCCGGGTCCGTCATCGGATTGGGCGCCCCTTTGCCTCGTGCATCAGGGTCTTTGAGGAAGGCTCCGTTCTGGAATCCAGAGACAAGATATGTTTTTCGGGCTGCGAGTGAAGACGGCGTAAGAACGGCGGAAGCATTATTGCGGAGGTTAACTCCCCGAAGCAACGCGAGTCGTTCGCGATACTCGGCCAGGCTCGCTGCCTGTTTTGGCGACGTTGCCATCAACACCGTGGCATAATGGCGAAGAATACCAGTCAGGATCTGTAATTCCGTCTTCGGTCAGCAGAAGCAACACCTCCGCCGAGGGTCAATGACTCGTACCATAACAACCGTAATAGGGATAAGGATCCAGTAGCTAAATCAGAAGATTGTGAGATTGATCCTAACAGATATGAAGAGGTACTTACAATAGAGCTGGATCCCGGAGGATCATTTGCTCTGAGCCCTGAGTCGACATTATCGCTGGCAATCAATCACAGATTTGCAGCAATGACTTGGATGAAGCGTGCGTTGACGGAGGATTCTCTTCTCCTCGCAGAACTACAAAGGCGGAGAGGCAAAAAAGAGCATGTAACTATCCGCAGAACACAATGTTTGACAATATACGGAGTAGTATCTTTGAGATGCAGGAATCGCGATATATTATCGAGACATCGCTTATTGTAGATTCTCAGCGCTTGTTGTAGTTATTGCGCAGTTATTCTTACTGGAGTTGAGGTGTTGGTGAGACGAGGCTCGCTTGGCTGCGCGATGTTCCCACGATGACTTCTGGAAGCAAAAGCGGGCGGTTGAGATTTGGTGGTTAACCGACTTTGCTCCAAACTTATTTTCAACAAGAGGGGCATTCCAGAACAACTGAGCTTTGAAACCGCTCAGGAAGACCTCTGCCAATTCCTGAAGATTTTTTTTTCTCTCAATCTCTTCGTCTTCAGGCTGCTACTCGCGATCGGCCACCTTGCTGATGTCACTCAGGGCTATCATCACAACGCTGACTTTTTTCCACAACCACACCTACCACCCAAGCATATCGCTACATCTACGACTCGGTCCTAGGTCCGTATAGCCATCGAATTCGATCTCTAGAGGAGAAAATCTGTCAAAATGGCGCCAAAGAAGAAGTCGAATAAGAAGCAACAGGACGATTGGGAAGCCGATCTGGGCGAGTCCATCTCACCGGCAAACGGTCAAACAGAGAACCCAGACACGCCGCCCAACGCTGAAGGAGAAGAGGAAACTGGAGGCGGCCTTTTGGCTGCCTTGAGAAAGAATCGAAGCAAGAAGAAGAAGGGCAAGACTGCTGACAATGATTTCGTGGAGGGCGAAGACCCAACCGCCGATGCGGCCGCTGATTTCGCGAGCAAGGCTCCAGAGGAGGGGACCTTTGATGAGGATGATGTTTTTGCAGGGAATGCTAAACCACCAAAGCCTTCTGCGAAAAAAGAGACCCCGCAACCCAAAACGGAGGATGCGGACGAAGGTTCAAGGGTGAAGTCAAAGAAGGAGAAGGAAAAGGAAAAGAAGGAACGAGAAAAGCAGAGGAAAAGGGAACAGGTACGTGGCTATGGCTATTGTGCTTGTTTGAAGGATATATTCTTGTCCTGGACTGCGATGCTAACCTACCGTGCTGTTTAGGCTGCGAAAAAGAAAGGTCAAGCACCGGCCGCTACGCCTGCTGCGAAGGCAGAACCTGCCAAACCCATCGCCCCTGAACCCAAAGCCGAGCCTACTCCCGCACCAGACACCTCTGGAAAGAAGAAAAAAGTGCCAGCACATCTTGCTGCTATCCAGAGACAACAAGAATTGCTCCGGCAACAACAAGAGGAGCAAGAACGCCTTGAGGCCGAATTGAGGGAACAAGAGGAAGAGAGACTCCGGAAAATCGAAGAGGAAGAACGCAAGAAGGAAGAAATACGCCAAAAGAAAAAGGAAAAGGAGCGGGAGAAGAAAGAGCAACTGCGGAAAGAAGGAAAGTTACTGACGAAGGCTCAGAAGGAAGCAAAAGAACGCAATGAGATTCGCATGAAACAACTTCTGGCTGCTGGTGGTAAAGTTGCGGGCTTGGAACAAGACGCCGAGGGAGGAGAGAAGAAGAAGCCAGTTTATGACAACAGAAAGAAACGCGCTCCCAAAACCAAAAAGGAAGAAATTGACCTAGAAGCAGCGGCTGCTAGAGCTGAAGCCCAACGCAAGGCTGAAGAAGAGGAAAGGAAAAAGCAAGAGGAAGAAGAGAAGGCTCGAGCTGCTGCTGAGGCGGCTGCTAAGGCGCAAGAGAGTGATGATGACGTTAAAGACAGCTGGGATGCACCGTCGTCCGACGAGGAGGGCGAGGAGGGCGAAGAGAATGCCGAGACACCTGGAGGCACATCAAAAACCGGCGAACTTTCTCCGGAAGAGTCCGAATCTGAAGAATCCGATGAAGAGATTACTGCCACACAACGAGCCATTGCCCAAAGGAAAGCTGAAGCAGCCGAACGAAGGAAGAAACAGCATGAAGAGGCTCTTGCGGCTAGGTCAGAGAACGACTTGCGATCGCCCATTTGTTGTATTCTTGGACACGTCGATACTGGAAAGACAAAGCTTCTTGATAAGATTCGGCAAACCAATGTTCAAGAAGGCGAAGCTGGTGGTATCACTCAACAGATTGGTGCCACTTACTTCCCAACAGAAGCTCTCAAGCAAAAGACCGCCGTCGTCAACCAGGATGGCAAGTTTGAATTCAAGGTTCCTGGCTTGTTGATTATCGATACCCCTGGTCACGAGTCTTTCTCCAACCTACGTTCCCGCGGCTCATCCCTCTGCAACATTGCCATCTTGGTGGTTGATATTATGCACGGGCTGGAACCACAGACCCTCGAGTCTATGAAATTGCTTAGAGATAGAAAAACCCCGTTCATTGTGGCGCTGAACAAGATCGATCGTCTCTACGGCTGGAAGAAGATTGATAACAATGGCATCGAGGATAGTTTGGCATTTCAAAACAAGTCCGTCCAAAACGAATTCCGGAGCCGTGTCAACGACGCCAAACTCGCTTTTGCCGAGCAAGGATTCAACTCTGAATTATTCTGGGAAAACACGTCGATGGCTCGCAATGTCTCCTTGGTCCCTACATCAGCGCATACTGGAGAAGGTGTTCCTGATCTGCTGAAACTTCTTGTTACTCTTACACAAGAACGCATGACCAACAAATTGATGTATTTGTCCGAGGTCGAATGTACCGTGCTTGAAGTGAAGGTGATTGAAGGTCTCGGAACCACTATCGACGTCGTTTTGTCGAACGGTGTCCTTCGTGAGGGTGACCGGATTGTGATGTGTGGTCTTAACGGCGCCATAACGACAAACATTCGAGCACTCCTGACACCAGCTCCAATGAAGGAACTTCGCATCAAATCGCAATACGTCCATAACAAGGAGGTCAAGGCCGCATTGGGTGTCAAAATTGCTGCCAATGACCTAGAACACGCGATTGCTGGATCCAGACTTCTCGTTGTTGGCCCTGATGACGACGAAGAAGACTTGGAAGACGAGGTCATGTCCGATTTGGAAAATCTCCTAAGCAAGGTTTCAAAAGATAACCGCGGAGTGAGCGTTCAGGCATCCACTCTTGGTTCCCTTGAGGCTCTACTTGAGTTCCTCAGGTCGTCCAAGATTCCTGTCGCCAACATCTCCATCGGACCGGTTTACAAGCGTGATGTGATGCGTGCAGGTACCATGTTGGAAAAGGCAAAACAGTTTGCTGTCATGCTCTGCTTCGATGTCAAGGTAGACAAGGAAGCGCAGGCTTACGCGGACGAAGTTGGCATCAAGATCTTCACTGCGGATATCATCTACCACCTGTTCGATGACTTTACCAAGCACATGGAGGAAATCAATGCCAAAAAGAAGGAAGAGAACAAACTTCTGGTTGTGTTCCCTTGTGTCTTACGGACCGTCAACATTTTCAACAAGAAAGACCCCATCGTTGTTGGTGTGGATGTCATCGAAGGCACCCTGCGACCGCTCACCCCAATTGCGGTTGTCAAGCTGAACCCTGTCACTGGAGCAAAGGAAGTCTTTAACCTGGGTAGAGTGTAAGTGAACTTCAACCATCTTAACCTTTGTTTCTCTCGACCTTACTGACATTTCTTTTTCAGTCAATCGATCCAGCGTGAACACAAGCAAATTCCTTTGTGCAAGAAGGGTCAACCATCCGTCGCCATTAAAATCGAAGGTCCCAATCAACCTGGGTATGGTCGTCAATTGGAGTTGGAGGACCCGCTCTACTCCCTTGTTTCGCGACAGAGTATCGATATCCTAAAAGCAGATTATCGAAAAGAGGTTTCCATGGATGAATGGCAACTGATTGTAAGGTTGAAGTCTGTGTTCGATATCGCCTGATTGTGCTTTCTGCAGCGCGTAGGCCTTTTTTTTTTGTTCTTAAGGCTGCGTTGAAATGATTATTAGTGAATGATTATAATGGCCATCTCCTATTCTAACTATATATTCTCCTCCTATTTTTCACAATTTGATTGGGCTGGAATTGAAAATGCACGGAGAGACTTATGATGTGACGGATGTTATTCCCAAATAGAAATGCCTCAACCGTCTCGCAGATTCTCACTTTTTGGCCTTCTGCACTGTACCTGCGGGTTACCATGCTCATTCTCGTTTTAAGATAGCAGCATAGGAAGTGCTTTTACAAAGCTAGTACTGTACTTCAATAGAATGGTCTTTTGACCCGTTGAGGCCACCACACACCAATGTTCGGGGCAACAAGTCCATTTGGACTTGTGTCCCCTTCAAATTTCAACCCACAACCACGGTAGAGGATGGAATACCTGGCTTCCCTATTAGGAGCTCAAGTTCCGTGCTAGACTTGCGACAATATGGTAATAGTATGTCCTTGAATGCTTCAATGTTGCCTCATCTACAGTACTTCCTTGCTCTCCGGCAATCCTGCATGATCAACTTTTCTCAAGAGCCCATCCATATACATGCCAACATCATTCTAATATACAATTTCTCTCTTTTTCTCTTTCTTATCCTCACTATAATCCTCTTACCATCATATCATCACCATCCAAATAAAAAAGGACAAAAAAGCTCAACCATCCCACTTCTCCACCTTCCCCTGCCTCTTCTCCCAATCCAACCACGACCCATCATACACACCCACCTTGCCCCGATCATACCCCGCCTGAACCGCCAACTCCGCCGCCGTACGCGCGCGCACGCCCGCACGACAGTAAAACACTAGCGTCGGGGGTTCCTCGCCCTTTGACGACAACGACGACGGCGAGGAAACCTCCTCCTGCTCGACCTGCGGTGCACCTGGTTTTGGATAACCAAAGCGTGTGAGAAACTCGTCGGGCTGGAGGAAGAGTGCGTCGGGTTGGGAGTTGAGGGGCATGGCGAGGGCGGTGGGGATGATGCCTGTGGTGCGGAGTTCGTTGGGTTCGCGGACGTCGATGAGGATGGTTGGAGTGGTGGTGGGGGGGGTGAGGAGGGTGTTTATCTGTGTAGAATTGGGTTTAGATCAAGAATCAACATATGATGATAGTAGTGGCTTGATTGATGGTGGGCGAGAGGGGTGGTGACATACGTCTTCAAAGCTCCATTGTTTGAAGGGGGTGTTGGGTCCTTGGTTGGAGCTAGTAGACTCTTTGGAGCGTGCGGTGGATGAAGAGAAAAGGCGGGTTTGAGGAATGCTGGAGAGTTGAGTTCTTGTTTGGAGAACGGTCCACGGTTGGGATCGTGTTGCCGTCGCTGAAGGAATGACACGGAGCAACGGTGCGCGGTGAGCTGCTCGTGGGGTGGATACGATGCTCCTTGATGAGAGCAAAGGTGCCACTGCGCGCTTGGAAGCCATTGTGATTCAGTAATGCGATAAAACGGACGTTACCAACAGCGTGGTGTGATTCTTCGGCGGTGAGGTTGAAGTTGATACTGACTGAGATCCCGAGCTGTTGTCAAGATGATGTCAGCAAGTCGCCGAAGCCACAGCCAAGCCGGGAGTGGAATCACAGAATCAACGTCGCGCGATGCAATAAATGATGCTCTCACTTCGCTCCATTAACGATTAAAACTACACTAGGTATCTCATGTATGTACACCACTCGCGCAAACAATCTCCAGACCCACGAAAAGGTAAAAAAGCGAACCTGATGCCCATCTGCTTTCTGAGGTCCTCTCGTCCTTTATCATACAGCAGGATCGAGAACGCCTAGGTTAACGATGGGAACAATTAAAAAGAATAGAACAATGAAGAGTGGTCAAGAATTTTGTCAATAACAGCATAAGGGCAAAGATAAAAAGGGAATTAGGGGTAGTAGTTTTGTTGTCACCACTGGTAATGAAGAGAAAAGGAGTTCCAGGAGAGCAACGAAAAAGAAAAAAAGAGAGAACATCTCAGAGACAACCTCTCCGCCAGGAGGACATCAGACATTCATTAGGTCGTCTCAATGTTTTTTTTTGGGTGATCATGGCCGGGGACGGAAGACAAGAGGGCAATCATCCTATAGTGTGTCAATTAGCGCGCCTGAGGGCATGGGACAGACAAAGGCTTACCTGTGGGAAGATGGTCGCGAAGACCTTGATGTCTTCAGAAATAGGAGTGGCATGATGTTCCCAATCCATCAGCATGCTAGCTTTGCCAATCATGGCCATAAGATTCAACTGGGCATAAGTTTGACCAAGGCAGTAATGAGGACCAGTTCCGAACACTAGGAAGTTTTTGGCGGCTTTCTCAGCATTTCCGGTGATCCATCGGTCTGGATCAAAACTATCGGGGTTCGGGTAGGCTTCAGGATCATGAGTGGCAGGCCATACGGATGGAATGATCATGCAACCCTTGGGAAGAGTGTAGTCTGGTGTGACAGGGAAGTCCTTTTTGGTCATGTACGGAACCATGATGACGGGAGGTCGATATCGGAGGGTTTCCCTAACCACAGCGCGAGTGTATTTCATTTGATCAAGGAGTTCCATGGTGATTTTGCCGTTGCGGTCGCCGTTCCGCACAGCCAGGTTTTCTTCTCTGACCTTGTCGAGAACATCTGGACGGTTAGCCATCAGCTGGAAGAGCCAAGTGCTGGCACTGGATGTGGCGTCCTGGGAAGCGAACAAAAATGTGAAAACGGTCTGCGCAATCTCGTAGTCGGTGAAGTCTCGGAGGATATGGTTTGGTTTCTCGGAGGCATCCACTTGGACGCCCTGGGCGAGTTTTTCACGGTATTTCGCAGAATCGAGCATCTGCTTGATCCAAGCATCCATGATACAGGTGACATCACCGCCGGCGGCCATTCTGACCTTACTCTTCGCCGCACATTTGGAGAACTCTTCCAAAACCATATCAGCAGCCTTCTTTCCATACCATGTTTTTGTGAAAGGCAGAATAATTGGGAAGTTAACCAATTCCAAGGCTGCGGTGATCAGATAGTAGTCATCAGCGACCTTTTTGACAGCTTCATCGGTCATGTAATGTCCGACAAAGGTCCGGCACGAAAGGGCACACATCAGTTCACGCAAGTACGGCATCCATGGAAGGGGTTTATAACCGTTCTTTTTCGAATCCTCCAAAAACAGGTCAAAATATTTCTGGTAGACCTCGTCAAGTTGGGGCATATACATGCACAAGGCGGAACGAGTGAAGAGACCGTTAAGGCCCTTGCGATATTCGACGTGTTCCTTTCCGTCCAAGAATACCCAATTGGTTTTGCCCAAGAGCTTGTGCGCAGAGTCAACGACGCATGGCTTGACATAGGCAGGGGAATTGAAAACTTTTCGAGCCATATCACGGGTGGAAGCGATGACGACGAATCTACAGGTTGCATCGCGTCAAAATTAGCTGCTGCACTTTGTCTAAGGCAATCCAGCGGATGGGAAGCCTACTTGTGAAATACAGAGACGCAGCTCAGATCACCGCTTGCCCACTTGGCCTTGTATTCGGTGAACTTTGGGTTGACGGATTCGAGGAACGGGCCCATGAAGGGAATCTTGAATCGTGGACCGACGATAGAGCCCTTGAGCCAGATATATTTTACTGTAGAGCAGGTTTGTTTAGCAACTGCTTCAACCACGTTTACAGTAAAGGGTCTGGGAGCTACTCACGTTGGTCGTAAGCGACGAGAAACATAACGAGGGCCAACACGGCCGTCCAGCCAGTGAAACCATTGTAGATAGCCATCAGTAGACCTGCCGGGTCAGAATTCATTGATGACATTGATGCATCCGCCGATGGCGATGCCATATTGCCCCGTACGGTCGCCATTGTGGTGATGAGCCCCAGGCTCGACGAAAGGAGGGGGGAAGTGTTGCACGGAGAGTCCCACGCTCCAGATAGATCCCAAGATTGAAGGGGAGATGCAGAGAGGAAGTCAGGAACGAACAACCCCGGCGAAGTGGTGACAGCAGACAGCCAGGAAGGAGGATGAGAGATGGAGCGCGGGAGGGATCATACATACATGAAGGACGAGGAGTTTGTTAGCTTCGAATTCGTTAAATTAATAATAATTGACGGCCATGGGGTTCTGATCGCCCCGTTCTGGAGATGTGCATGTCACAATCGCGTAATGGTAATGGTCGTACCATATTCCGTGAAATAACCGAGCTCCGGGCCAGCGTACCATCCAGTCAGCGCGCAGATTGGCGGTGTGACCTTTTAGCTGGCCAACCCGCAGCTCGCTTTCCAGATACAATGCCATTCAACTGTTGAGACGACGGTGAAATTACAATACGGGACAGCAATACGTGCTCGGTGGGCATTGTTTTTTACTTAGCTCCCGCGGCTCCATCGGGCTTATCGTATTTGCAGCCAGCCAGAACAGACATCTCACATCTCCTGCAGCTTCACAGGCACAAAGGAGAAGAGCATTCAGTCTGTGCTGCCGCTGTTGCGAGTCAGGAGCTCTCTCGATTTAATTAATTGAATTTTCTATTCTGGCCTGGTGAGCTGATCACCGCAGCTTGTCAACCTATCACGCTGACTGATAGACTCTGGCCAGTGACCACGCTCGTTGACAGCCCGCAACAGACATGTTAGATTACCGCTAGTCACTGCATGTGTCGTGATTCGGCATTGTGGGATCCCGGGCGCGCAAACGAACGCGTTTCATAGGCTTGCCCCTGGGCCGTCTGCAACAAAAAGCTTCGCCCAACTCCACGGAGGGTTTCGTGCATCAGGCGAACACCACAAGAACGGTGAACCCCCTTTTTTGAGGTCAAGAAACAGAATCAAAATCAGAGTCAGAATCGCGAACATAGCCGGCAGTCAGCCAGCCAGCACGCGGAGTACGGAGTATCTTCAGGTGTCTCGTGAGGCTATCGGAGTACTCTGTATGACTTTTCATGTTTGAACAGATACACTAGTAGTTACTCCGTACTTGCGCCTAGAAAAGAAATCTGAGACTTTGCAGATTTGTCTACGGAGTACTTCATCACCAGAAACCTCTTTCAATCTCGATGCCGTGAATTCTCACAGGAAGGAACCGCAAGTCTTTTCTCGAAGCAGTATTGAGGGACAATGATACAGATACTGTGACCTATTCCGTCTAAATAGACCATTTGTTATATTACTCAGGGGAAATGCGCGCACTGTACTCCGTAGCTTGAGGGCTGATCGATACACATGATGTCTGCGGTATTGAGCCATCCTCAAAAGGGGCTCATACAGGCATGTATACTTGATAGATGCTGGATAAGTTGGTCCTCACGCCTGATTGAAGCAGGGTCCTACATCTGACATATCTGTTCTGGCCCTGGGGTATATCAACGATTCGAAATATGCTGCAGAGCAACAACCAGGCACGGGAAGTGCCATGACTCTAATGGGAAAACAATCAGCATTGTTTATCTACAACGTTATCCCCTTATACATACTTCTAGGTTATTTAGTAGTGCCATAATGAGCAAGTTCCAAAGGAATGATGTGTCATGCTTGGGTCTCTGAATGTTTGATATCGGAGCGATCTGGGCGATCGGACTCACCCTGAGATGCCGGAAAATACTTCCCCGCAAAAGACAATGTACGATTTGGAATCAACTTCAGGTCAGATCGAACTAGGATCAACTGTCCGCCGCGGGCTTGCAGAGGACGCAAAGTACATACTTCCTCTTTTGTACTGTACTGCGTATTGAACCATCATTTATTACTCCGTACAAATAACACAGTTACTCCGCACAGTAGGACAGAAGATTGTTAATCCTCGGAGATATATAGAAATTCTCGAAGCTTTGCCCCTTTTTCCCCAAGGAACACAACCGATTGGTCCCGCGGAGAGCAATGCGCATTCAAAGAAACAGAGTACGGAGTAAGTCTCCGGTAACTAATACGGTGTTTCTTTCTTTCTGAGTCGAGGTGCATGTTATTTCTAGATGAGGTCACAGACCGCGACCATCAACGAGCTGATCAGGGGTAAACAACGCAGAATACAAACCCACGGAATAATAGCATTTATGTACTGTACTCCGCACTCAGGACAGGATATACACATACCCAAGGCACAGAAGTCTCGTAAGGGACAAGTTGGTCCTGCTGACCGAGAGCTTGGGAACTACGAGTTTTGCAAACTCAGAAGAGGGGGAAGGAATTCCATTGAGGAAGGGAATGGGATGAAATTGTCACTGGAAACACTCGAGCCTGTGACTGATGGAATGGTACTGACTATAGCACTCAATTCTTTTTCTTTGGTTCTAGCAACCTCTATCACCCTCATTCTCTCATAACGCATTAGCACCACGCAAGAGGCAGGTGCATAGTGTAGATACACACGAAGCAAAGGCGATTCGGTCATAGCCCAAAGCCAAACCACCCCTTCTTCTTCCCATCTTGTTTCGCTTCGGCTGTGGGAGTGGTCACCTCGCGGGTATCAACAGTTCTCTTGGCTTCTCGGGGATAATCAATGTAATTCCAGGCGACGTCGAAGAAGAGAGGTTTGACAGGAATCGGCTCAATCTTTGGTGGATAAGTCACAAGCTTCGACAGATCAGGGCCGGTAGAGGAATACTCGTTTAGCCGTTCAAGAAGAGGCGGTAGTGAGGATTCCGTTTCCTTCATCTCGGCTTCAGAGCCAAGTTTCTCGATCTCAACAATACCACGATATTGCCAAACAAGGTGTTGCAGGTGTGCCGAAAGCGCTCTTGCTTGCTCTCCCGACACATCTACTCCCAATGGACCCTCTTCATCATTCGGGGAATTTTCGCA
The DNA here is from genome assembly GCA_029850275.1 of Chrysosporium keratinophilum. NCBI lineage: Eukaryota > Fungi > Ascomycota > Eurotiomycetes > Onygenales > Onygenaceae > Chrysosporium > Chrysosporium keratinophilum. The sequence continues at coordinate 845,617 of JARBIX010000004.1, forward strand.
AACTGGTAAACACTTGGATGCCAGTTCCGATGCCCTAACAAAAAGCGCCAGTGCATTTTTAGTGTTGGAAAGTAATGCATGAGACCTGGCGATGGAGAGACACCTTTTGGTTGCAGTCAGTAAATGCGTACATCGCATTGAAATCATGGGGCTAACCTTAATGCTGAGAAGTAATCGCGGGTTGCATCCAATCCCTTTACGAACTCTGCGTCTGCTGCAACTCCCGGAAGTTCTCTGACAGAGTCCAAGCTTTGCAAAATCGCATCGTATAATACCACTCGCTCACGGAGGCGTGCTACCTTCTTACTTGTACTTTCATCCTTCAAGCCTTTGGAATTGTGCTCAGTCTTGGCCCTTTTCGACCCTCGGAACTTTTGAGCCTCAAACTGTAATCCGTCCTCTGGGCCACAAAGCACTCTGTTTCGGCCAACACGCCATCCGACCAATGCATAATTCACGGCTGTTCGAGTGACCTGAAGTGCCTGCATTCTCTGATCTCCTTGGTCGACGCCTTCACCAGAGAGCTCGTCAATCGCGGTTTTCGTAGCATCCACCGCATCCTGACTAGCAATGATGACGCTGTCATAACTGGCCGCCTTTTCTTTTGCGGACGCATGCTGACCGCTGGGACCGGACATCCAAGCTGCAAGTTGCGATTCAGCTGCAGCTGCGGCTCCCAGCGCCTGTAAGATAGAAGCGTCTTCAAGCCTTACGGTCCTAGATCGCCATGTAATTGTTTTTGGAAATCCTTGAGTGCTTCCATCCGCAGCAATTCCGTTCTCACCACCGGCTTCAGACAGAGCTTCAGGGTCAACCCCTTCCACTTCTGCTCGAACTTTAGCGTCCGCGGGAAAATGCCGAACGCTGATTGTGTGTAAAGGCATGGAACGGGGGAGTTTGAGTTGGTATGCCGCATATCGGATCCCAGGGTCAATGGTGCCGGACAATAAATCACGAAATACCTCACGATCAGTCTTTTTTTGCATGGTGGTATATATGACATGAGCAAGCGAGTTCTCGCGAAGACATTGTTCCCAGCGTTGTTTCTCCATCCAAAATGTAGCGCAGAGCGAGGCGAGGTAGGCTCGTGCTTCTAGGAGGTCAATGTTCGAGGCTCCGGAGGTCGACTGGTCTTCAAGTAGCCGGACGAGCTGTCGGGCATACGCGATGGCTTTGTTAACGCGAGAGATGATATGACGTCTCGTAGAGCCCAGTATGCCTTTCGTAGAGGGGTCTGCGGAATGTACGGATTTCATGTGCATAGCTGATGCCCACCCACGCTCTGCGCTAAGTAGGAGAAGGTACGCGAATCTGGGCCAGCGTCAGTGTTCCAAACAGCGAATCCATAGATTTGGGTAGAATTTACTCAGAGTTTGCCGCAACATCGTCTGCAGTCGGAGCGGGTTTCGCGATGTACTTTTTGCCTTTGGGTGTCGTTCTCCCGAGTCGTTTGCGGAGAGTGTGCAATCGGCGGGTCAGTTGAGCACGGTAGGTATTGTAGTCTCCGATTAGAAGCGCTTCAGCCCTCTGCGCAACAAAGTAGTCCGTGATGTTCATTTTCGCTAATCATCTACGCCTGGTGGTGATGAAGTGGTGTCGAGCTCCCCACAATCGTCGTCGTGAAGTTCGTGAACACCTCTCCAGCCGAGAGAGACTCGGCTTACATAAGCGGGCCCGGAAAAGCTTCATTGAGTTTGTCGTGCTTCTCTTCGGCGACCTTCATCGGAATTCAACCTCAAGAAAACGCCACCTTTGGAGGTGCTGTGCGTGCTGCGTGAATCCTCTTTGGTCTGGCAATCGAGAAAAGATCACCTCGTTTCGTTTCGTCTCGCAAGATTGGCTTTCTCAGAACTGCTGTAACTATCCGGAAAGAGACCGTCGGACGTTTCCGCTGTACTCTGTAAATAGCTTGTCAGTTTTTTTCAGAGCAAAGCCCTTGATGACCTGATCTTGTCCCCGACTGGCGGTTTTCTAACAACTGCTTTGCAGATAATGCTTTACAAATTCTGATATCGACTTTCCTATTTTTCCTCCTTTTGTCTTGCTCCTGTTCAAGGCAATGCTGGAGCGGGCCGCACGATGCATCGAAACCGCCGGCCAGCACATCTTCCTTGGCTCCAGTGGCCCTCTTCGATCCAGCCGTGTTCTACATTCAAAATTTTGGCACCATGGCGCAGTTGATATAGAGATACCCCTATGGTGCTTTGGTTTCCTATGGCCGGCCTCTTCGTCGGGTGAAAATGATTGGTCTCATTGCCCGCAGCGGACCTCATCCACGCTCTCTTCGCACTCGACACATCTTGACTTTCTCTATCCGCCACGGACGCAATCTTTTGCGCGCACCTACTTACGGACACGGGGGCTACATAGGTGTTCTGGCGCTCGTCGGAAGAAAAAACTCCCTGCTCGAGGGTTTGCGTCTTCTGCACCAGAAGTCAATGATGACGATGCTCGGTTATCGAATGGAACTGCATCATCATTAGAGGCTCTGCGCGAACTGCTTGCAAGTGAAAACCGGTTGAATTACAACGCGGCATGGGATCTTTTTCGCGCGGCGGGAGCTCCCAGAGAATTACTTTCCCAGGTGCTCGCATACTTATCGACCTCCGATAAGCCTTTTGATGCTTCTCGAACGAAGATGCTCTTCGACGACATTCCTGTTTCCGAGAGGAAAGACAAGGACTATCTTTACGCATTAAAAGCGTCTTTGGTATCAAACTCCAAGGATCTTCGGCTTAAAGACATATATGATGAAGCTGCTTCAAGAGGCAAGGGGGAGCTGTGTTGGAGTTTTGCCATTACCTTCTTGATAAACCGGAGGAATTGGAACGATGCTCTTGAATTCTGGAATAGTAGGCCGGTTTCGGCCTCTTTAAAAACTCAAGTGGAATTCAACGGATTATCGGAATTGTCAATACTGCCGAAACGAGTTCTCGCCCTTCTCGACGCAATACAGGCGGGCGAATTAAGTCAAAACACCTCAGGAGTGCCTGAATTTGCCAAGTTTATGGTTCGTCACATCATCTCCAGTAAAAAATTGATGATCGAAATGTCTGCAGGGTCAATGGTGTCCTTGTTCGAGAAGCTGGATTCGTTGAAGCTGCTTGAATCTCGGTTTTACTGGAAGGGAATTGCCACATTACAGTCTATGGGCGTGCGACCGGCAATTACTCGATCAATTCTGTTATACCGCAATTTCCGTTGGCGCTTGCCGGACGAGCGTGTGTCTGAGAGCTTACTAATGCGTCTTATAAAAGCGTCATCTACCCTTGAGGTATCAGAGAGTGTCGATTACCTATTAGACGAATTTCGACACTTCTATCAGAAGCCATCACACGAGGCATATCGCTACGGTTTGACTACGTACGCAAGGCTAGGGAAAGAGCAAGATGTCAAGCGTCTATTTCAAAGCTACGTCGAGGACCACGGCGTGCCATCAGATCCGAAACTTCTTTCGCCGCTTCTTTACGTTCATGCCAGACTTGGTCAAGTTCAAAAGACGCGAGAGCAATTGAATAGGCTATCAACGGAGTTCAATATATCTCCAAATATCGTGTGTTGGAATATACTTCTTACTGCGCATGCGAGGGCTGGTGATCTTAAGGGCGCGAGCGCCACATTTAGGCTCATGATCGAGAACGGTAATCGCCCTGACACTCATAGTTTTGGCATCCTGGTTGGGTTGCTAGCCAACAAGGGGGATGTGGATGCGGTGATCGGCTTATTTGGCCTGGCCAAACAGAATGCCGTCCCTATAAGCTGTGCCATGATCGATGGCGTTGTTGAAGCATTGTGCAATAACCGCAGATATAGCGATGCAGAAAAGGTGGCAAACGAAGCGCTACAGTTGAAGATATCTGGGTCACCGACGAGGATGTGGAATGTACTGCTTTGGAATTATGCGTTCGTGTCAGATGTTGATTCCGTTTCGAGAATACAGGCGCAAATGCAGCAGGAAGGCATCGACTTCGATGGTATGACCTATGCAGCCTTAATGCTCAGTCTTGTCCGCATTGGCAAGCTTGAGTCGGCCCGGAAGATTCTCGGTAAACTTCATCGAAGTCGCCGTACGCATCTTACCGAGTTCCATTATGCGATCTTGCTCCACGGTTATCTAAAAGAGAGAAACCGTGACATGATTTTCGTGCTATACAAAGAGATGACCAAAAGATTTGAGAACCCTGGCCTTAGTCCAAGTCTTTCAATTCTTCGAACCTATATTCACCGCGACCTACAGCGGTTTAACGAGAAAGGCGGTTTCAACGGCGATGAATCTTTTGAATTAGAACGCGCCGAACGATTCTTAGACGCGATCTTGAAGAATTTCAACATTACTATGCTTGCAACCAAGGACCCACAGCCCGGGGCGGAAAGGAGGACGGCGAGAGAAGCTTTCCCTTCTGCTTACTACGAACCACTTCTTCTCGCATATGGCTCGCAAGGCGAGTCCAGTAAAATCGACAGCCTCTTGGAGAAATACAGTTCGAAGATGGAAGCCCTTCCTGACATCGAGAAGCAACCATCTCTTCAGCTTCTACATGCCCAGATGGTCAACTTCCTTAAACAAGGGAATCATGACCAGGTCGATACATACTGGAAAATTGCTGTTGACAGTACAGTGAAAGCTGCCCAGCCGATGGATATAAAGACCGTGATGCCCCTGTCATCCGGTATCGAGACACAGGAGCTAAAAAGGTTACACGAGGCTCCACCAGATGACCAGACCCCTAGAATTCTTCCATCCTACCGATTTACTCTTTCTCGTTGCATTTCTGTTTTGATGCAATCATTATCATATCGTTATCTCCACTCTAAGATTGCGGACGTCATTACTGAGGTCGAAAAGTTAGGTTTCGCCCTGACAACCTTCAACTGGTCTCTCTATATCAAGCTTCTATGTTCATCTGGGCGACCGGTTGACCAATTCCGCGCTTTCACGCTCTTTGAAGAGAAGTTCATTTCAAATTTTATTGGCTGGGGGTATCTTAGGCGAGGATTCACAAAACGGCCAGAGAACGCGCATGCTGGGCTCGACTTTCTCGAGCGTCGAGCCCACCCCCTGCATCAATACCACGTGTTGGGTAAAGCCGGACGGTACGCGTGGGCAAAAGCTCAACCGGAATCCATGCAACCTACATATCTCACAATGCTTTACCTTGCTTCAGCGTTGATCGACTTTAGGTCACGGTCTATTGCGAGTGGGAACGATGAAATCGACATGCTTGTTTCAAAGGCCCCAGAAACTGTTGGCGCGGTTGCAAAACTCCCGTTTTTGCGGGAGAAATTTCAGGGTCTCGTCCTTCGAGGTCGGAGGGACATGGAATTTGAGCTGGGCGCAAAGCCTATCGAGACTGCCAAGCATGTTATTTGGACTGGTGGCATTCTCGGGGCTGACGGAGAGGCTCGCATCGACACAAGCCCCGTGGCTCGTGATCAAGAAGAAGAATTCGTGATACCGGGCCGTAGACGAAGATATTTAACGGACCCGGGAGAAGATGGATCCGAGCCTGGCGCTGATGTCTTGGACGTTATGCTTGCCGAAGACGCAGAGTGGAGAACGGCACACTTTGGAGCCAGAACCCAGGTCGACCCAGCTCAACGGATCTTGCAGGCACAAGACGAGCTGGATTTGGAAAATGAAAGCCACCTTGACGAGGAGCAAGGTGAAGAACAAGCTGAAGAACAAGCTGAAGAACAAGCTGAAGAACAAGCTGAAGCGCTATATGAAAATTAATTTCCAGCCCTTTGCGTTGGGAGGCAATCATAGGTGCATGCGTCGCGTATTCGACATGCACCGGATCATGGAGCCTCCCACACCTACCTGGAGTATGATGTACTGTACTATATATTTCTGTAAATACATGAGCCGGATTTTGTTGGACATGATGTGCATGTTACGGCGTCGAATTTCTTGCATAGCAATGGACTGGATATCAAGACCAACACTCTCACTAAACCACGACACCAATGCTGACTGTCATATTATGTAAAGCTATCTCGGAGATCTTTCAGTAAGAAAAAAGGGTTTTGTATAGGATCCTCACAGAATCTTTCCCCTGAGGCATGGCAATCCAATCTTCAAAAAAAAACACATTCTCGCGAGCCTCGCGACTGGAGCTGAATTACATAATCTCATGGTTAACCACTTTACGCGTGCCCACCACGCGTCGTGTCGCGTCCCAGGCACGGAAAGCTTAACTGAACTTGCAACTCAATTCGAACTGCTGTGAGGGCAACTTCACGACCTTCTCAAGCAGCACAACATTCATCCTGTTCCTTTTTTCTAATCAGGTACCATTCTATACGGATAGTTGAGGTTCTTTACGTCTTTTAACACACCTCGAGCTTTACCGCGCCTCTGAACCTGCAGGAATTAGACCGTCACCGCAATCATGGATAATTTCACCTTGCGAGATGAAGCGGCTCGAGATCGCGTTCGTGCGGCCTCAGAATTTCTCGATCCTAGTGAGTACGCCTGGTGATGTTCTCAAAACGATTAATGTCTAACCAGTTCTTTTAGGCGATCAAAGAGTCCGCAGGTTGGGGCTCTCTGACCCTTCTCGTGCCCAGTAATGCCTCTAACTTCCATCTCAGTTACCGTGCAGATATAGTGTTGATGCTTAATCGTGGATTGCGACGTCTCACAGTAAGAAAGAAGGATACAGTACTCAGATGCGAAAGTCACGTTAACCGTTGTCTCGTGTTAGGTCAGCTTAGACGAAATTCGAGCGCATAACCGGGATCTTGCAACTGGGTTAGTACGGAACCAACGCTACGGGATATGACGTGGAGCTTACGATTGATAGTCTTCTTACGCAGCCCTTTGAATACTCACAGGCTTTCGACCAGGCTTTGAAGGAGGTGATTCAGACACTGGACAGAGACTCCACACGGTTGACAAAGGAAGAAATCGAGGAAGCGGTACGTCAAGCTCATCGTGACTGGCAAAGGAAATTGGAAAACTGACGTGGTTAGTCATGGTATTGCGCATATGTTGGAGCATTTGGCGAATATGCTTGCAACCCCCGTACATTGAGCTCGTCACATTTGAACCGCATGGTCGCATTAGAAGGAATTGTGACAAAATGCTCGTTAGTCAGACCGAAGGTGATCAGAAGCGTACACTACAATGCGAAGAAGGAAAACTTTCTGGTCAGAGAATATCGAGACCAGACGATGACCGCAACTGGAGCGACAAGTTTGAATGTCTATCCACAAGAAGACGATGAGGGAAACCCAGTGAGTTTGATAGTTTCAGTGAGATCGTGTATATGGCTAACCCACCGAAGCTGATTACAGAGTATGGCTATTGCAAATATCGCGATCATCAGATGATTTCCATCCAGGAAATGCCCGAAAGAGCCCCAGCTGGACAACTCCCTCGAGGTGTCGACGTGATACTCGATGATGATTTAGTCGATAAAGTTAAACCAGGCGACAGGATCCAGCTCGTTGGAATATACAGATCTCTTGGAAACCGAAATGCGAATTCTGGTAGTTCAACATTCCGGACTGTGATCCTGGCTAATAACATTCTACACCTCTCTTCCAAGTCTGGTGGTGGAGTTGCACAGGCTACCATCACTGATACTGATATTCGCAACATCAACAAACTCTCTAAAAAGAAGAAGGTTTTCGACTTGCTCTCCCAGTCTCTTGCTCCGAGTATATACGGGCACGAATACATCAAAAAAGCAATCTTGTTGTTATTGCTGGGAGGAATGGAGAAAAACCTTGATAACGGTACCCATTTGCGTGGAGATATCAATATTTTGATGGTTGGAGATCCATCTACAGCAAAATCCCAGCTTCTCCGCTTTGTGCTTAATACCGCGCCCTTGGCCATTGCGACCACTGGTAGAGGGTCTTCCGGTGTTGGTCTTACGGCAGCTGTAACATCCGATAAGGAAACTGGCGAGCGAAGGCTGGAAGCCGGTGCAATGGTTCTTGGAGACAGGGGTGTCGTGTGTATTGACGAATTCGACAAGATGAGCGATATTGATCGAGTTGCCATTCACGAAGTCATGGAACAGCAAACAGTCACCATCGCCAAAGCTGGTATCCACACCACACTGAACGCAAGATGCAGTGTTATCGCTGCTGCAAATCCTATCTATGGACAATACGACCCTCATAAGGACCCCCACAAAAATATTGCATTGCCGGATTCGCTATTGTCCCGTTTTGACTTACTGTTTGTGGTAACAGATGATATTGAAGATACCAGGGATAGATTGATATCCGAACACGTGCTGCGAATGCATCAATACCGCCAGCCGGGAACCGAAGAGGGTGCACCGGTGCGTGAACAGGGCAATAACAGCCTTGGAGTTGGGCTTGAGGCAAACGACAATGCGAATGCCCCTACAGATGTTTATGAGAAATATAACGTTATGCTGCATGCAGGCATGACAATAACATCAGGGCGAGGAGCAGGAAGAAAAGTGGAGGTTGTCAGCCTTCCATTTGTTAAGAAATATATTCAATACGCCAAATCTCGGATAAAGCCAGTGTTGACAAAGGGCGCAGCCGACCACATTGTTGCCACATACTCTGCGCTTCGGAATGACGAGATGACTGGGAACCAGAGAAAAACATCCCCGATGACTGCACGTACACTAGAAACGTTGATCCGTCTCTCAACGGCCCATGCCAAGGCTCGACTTAGTAACAGAGTCGAAGAAAAGGATGCTAAAGTCGCAGAATCCATTCTTCGCTTCGCATTGTTCAAAGAAGTGGTCGAGGATGAAAGGCGTAAGCGACGGAAGACGACAAATGTGCCCGACTCCGACTCGTCCAGTGACTCGGACGACGATGCCGATGACACCCAACGCACAGCACGGGGATCAACGGCTACAGGTCCGCGGTCAAGCAGACGTCGTGGTCAGCTGGGCAGATCAAGAACAACCCCTGATGCGAATGATGATGAAAATGAATACGAAGGCAGCGTGAGCAGCCGACAGGTCGGCAGCTCTTCTAGGCAGACACGCAGCCAGGTCACGACTCAGGTGGACTCGCAGATGTCCATGGCGTCGTCTCAGCCGGCCTCTCAACTCCTGCAGACACAAACTGACAGCACAGAGTCTCAAGCTGATACCATTGCAAGTGCATTTGCAGCGGTGTCCTCGTTACCCCCACTGCCCGCCGCGCGATTGAACACGTTCCGCTCTGCCTTGGGTCCTTTGATGAGATCGGATCTTTTCCAGGGCGAATCAGCAGATGTTCAAAGTGTGGTTGAAGCCGTGAACTCTTCAATACGAACTTCGGCCGGCTCGCAGAATGAAGTGTTTGAGTTGACAGAGGCATTGCAAGCGCTGAATGTGATGAATGATAGAAATGAGATTATGTAAGTGCTCACTTCTATATTTGGCTTTGACAAAACAAGATCGCAAGCTAACACCGCTGGAATAGGTATCTTGGCGAGGAAACTGTTTACCGCATCTAAATTCTGGGTGTCTTTGCCGTCCTTTTTTCACGATGTTGAATGCCACGATGATGCCCCCTTGAATTTCTGCAGGAAAACCTACTTTCTCACTTCCCTATTGGTTGTTGCCATGATTATCCTCTTGGTTTTTAATGTTGCATTCGTTCACTCTCATAGTATGCGAATCAGCAAGGACTTTTTAGAAATGGGATTACCATGTCGCCTATGATAATGAGCTAGGCTCTGATGTAGAGGTTTCTGACCAACTGTGGTCTTTGATATATTTGGTCTCTCGGATCAATGGCCGTTACACAAGAAATCCAGTGATACTTCAGCCCGGTATTCCTTGAATTCGTATTTATTTTGATATCCGCCACGAAGTATATGATCCCTCTCTCTGACTCAATCTATGTTCACTTACATTTATCAAAAGATCTATAGACGAAAAAGAACCTAATTGCATACTATCGAACATAGCCTGAAAACGAGCATCTGCGTGAAGTCCCCATGCAAAGCTGAACATCCGACATCAAGAGAAAGGAAGCTTGAAAACCTTTGCGCCTTTGTGATTATAAATCATTACGTACTGGTTTAATAATGCATCTCGCTTTTAATTGAAGAGAAAACATTCCTCTTCGTGTTACTTTCGACGATCGCTTGTTCCGTCTCGGTTGCGGTGGGAGGATTTAAGGCCATCCATATCATAGCTATATGCGGGCGGTGGTTCGACAAAATCATGAGGGGGGCTTCTCCCATTCCTGTATTCCCAGAGGCGGCTCATGGATTTGATCATACGACCTTGAGCTTTTTGCGAAGATACCGCGCTGTGGGAAGTCAGCACAGATTCCAATGGATAACTTTTTGGAGGACTAATTAACCGGAAACATACCCAGTGTTTTGCGTGTCAATCTCCACATAAGAATCCATAAACTGGTTATTCTCCGCGACCTCGTTGCCTTTCATCACAAACATAGTATCGAGATAATGCTGGCAAAACATGTGCCCGCTGCCCATCCGCTCAAACACCCTACCTACAAACCTATTCTCTTTCTGCCCCCTCTTTCTCCTAGCATAGTTTAGCACGCCAAATCTGGAGACGAAGTCCCCGCTGTTTGCGTAATGCTCGATATGCCTGATAGCCCGAAAAATATCAGTGGGTTCATTTTTATGAACTTTCAGCGTACGAATGGGGTTATTGAAATGGTTAGCAGCATTCCCAAATGTGTAGACTTCGAGCTTTGACAAGGCAACCTCCGAGACATCGGAGAGGAGCCAGTCAACGATCATACCACCTTCAATGCCACCCTGACTGTGAACAATGAGAATCACTTTGTCGTTTGGATCCGAAGTTTTCGTAAGCTCGTCTTTGACCATTTCATAGGCTTGACGGACATCACGGGTGTTGTACGAGAAGTCTCGCTCAATAAGGCATTGGATCAAATCGAAAATGATTCCGGCACTGCACATCCCGCCATGTCAGGATCTTTGCAGGGTCAAACAAAGATAGGGCTAGCAACGTACGTCGGGTTATGGACTGCAACGATTTCGCGTCGAAACGTGTTGGCTAATCGCTGAAGATTATTTTGGAGCCAGTGGTGCCTATCTCGTCTTTAGCACTCTCTTGCTACTGCAGGCCGCGCAGTCTGGACGGGAATGGTACGTACCCGACGGACACACCGTTTATAAATATCCACTTCTCCTTTTCCCCTGCGACTGGAATACCTGGTTTTGGAGAGGCTTGATAGATGATATCCTTTTCTCCATTGAACGGCATGCAGACGGCATAGTTCAGGACCAGAAAGCCAACGAAGTACAACAAGAATAAATTAACGGGGAGAACGACGGACAACGGTAGTAGCAAAAGAAAAGCGGCCTGCGAGACAATGAGAACCGCATGGAAGAGAATATCAATCAAGTTTCCTCGAGTCAATGATAACTCGTCCAGCTCGCCTGACAGAGTGGGATGGAGAGGTAGCAAAATCCCCGGAATCGTCTGCCAGATCCTAAAGAATAGCTTCAGATCATTCCAGAGAAGGCCCACTGGCGATACAAAAGACGGCAGGGCTTTCGACGATGTGGTTAAGTTTGCCTGGTCAGAGAGTCGCGGGTGGGCTGCCATATTGCCGTCATAAATCAGTCCTGCGCGTCAGCCAGAAAAAAAGGAGTTGGATTCCACATGGCCAAAGGCGCTGCTGCGCTGGGGTCCTTTGCTGGTTTAATACCAGATTTCCCATAGGAAAATCCCATGTGAAATCCCATGTGAAATCCCATGTGAAATCCCAAGTGAAATCCCAAGCATGTTATCAAACTCATACTTGATCCTTGAGTATCAAAACGTCAAAGCAGAAATGAGTTGTGTTGTGTTCGAGGCCGGTTCATGTCAAACGGAGGTTTTTAGTGGACGTCTTTAGACCAGTGGCGCAGTGGTTAGCGTTGTCCACTTATGTGTCTCCTGCCCTATAAGTTTACTTTCGTGGCACGATACTCATGCCATGGACGGGTCCCGGGTTCGAATCCCGGTTGGTCTACTTGGTCTATTTTTTTTTGTTTTGGTCAACACGGCTCATCGACTGACATCGACGACTTCTCATCGCCTGAACCTCTCGAGTTCGAGAATCCTCATCGACCTGGCATCAGCCAAACTCAATCCAACCTATTCTGGATAACTCTTTGTGTGGCCAGTCTGATCTCCCAGTTCGTTGTCGATGAGTTCATGCGCTCTTTTTGTCCTTGAAGTTTCTTGTCTGACTTCAACCACAAACCTGCCAACAGGGCCGCGGCAATACCTCAACGCTACTTAATTTAGCAGTTTACACTGCGTCCAGATAAAGAGTTACGGACGCGTGTGCTCTACGTCTCTGAAGTTAAGGGCGCAGAGCCAACCGGAGGATCACGGATACCAAGCGAGTCTGGATGATCAACAAGACTGATCTATAATGTATATAATCCTGCGTCATCCTTTTTTCTGGAGGCTCATGCCTCTCATCTGTCCCTTTGTTCAGGTTGGTTGACATTATATGTCTTTTCTGGACCACAAAACTTCATTCATCAAGCCCCTTTTCCTCGTCTGAACGAGGTAAACCAGAATCATGACGGAGGTGCACAAGCGCGGCACAAACCACCACTCGGGCCTGGCCTCTGTGCTTGGTGGCACTATGGCCGATATCTACAGCCAAGCCGGTCGTATTGGGTCAGATCTCCAGGTGCTGAAGGAGGGAGCTGAGACCCTGGCCTCTGGGGGTATTGTCGACGACCGCACATATACTGTAGGTGGTTCTTTATATGTTACTTTCTCAGCAGTTCAATGAACATTCTTTTGCTCTCATCTAGATCGAGCATATTGTGCAGCTCGCCGCGTCACTCCCAAACGGATCGAGACTCCGGGATAAACTTACAGACCAGTTCGTCACGACGCTATGGAATAACCTGGAGCACCCGCCACTTTCTTATATGGGTGACCGCTTCAAGTACCGCTCTGCTGATGGCTCCAACAATGTAGGTCTAGTTGAGTACTGCTGAGGATCCAGGTCTATGCTTACCACGTATAACCAGAACGTCATGTACCCCCATCTTGGGGCTTCCGGAAGTCACTATGCCAGGACCGTGACACCACAGCGGCCCAAAATGTCCAATCTTCCCGATCCGTCGCTTCTCTTTGATAGTATGTTGCTATATTGAACCGAATATATAAAGTGCATAGAGCTTATTTATGCCAGCCTTGATGAAGCGCGAGGGCCCTGCCAAGGACCACCCGTCTAAAATATCGAGCACACTCTTCCATTTCGCGACAATCATTATTCATGGTAGGTGTATTTCCATCTATAGAAAAGCACGTACCCAGCATTAATTTCTCCACAGATATATTTCGCACGGATGAAAGGGATTATTCCCGCTTGAAGAACTCCTCGTATCTTGATCTCGGCCCGCTCTACGGACACAACCAGGAGCAACAGAATACTGTTCGAACGTTCAAAGATGGGCTTCTCAAGCAAGACGTGTTCGCCGAAGAGCGAGTGCTAGGCCAACCACCAGGCGTTTGTGCCTTGCTCGTTGCTTTCAATCGCTTCCACAATTACGTGGTTGGAGAGATCGCAATCATCAATGAACGTGGACGCTTCAGCTTGCCCAAGGGTATGACTGCAGAGAGCCCTGGTTACAAAGAAGCCCAGCTGAAGCGCGATAACGATTTGTTTCAAACTGGTAGACTGTGCGTGTTCATATCCATCCCGTGCCTTGATGATACATATTGGCTCACTAAAGCGTATGCAGCGTAACTTGTGGTCTCTACATCAACATAATTCTCAATGATTATCTGAGGACCATTTTGAATCTAAATGAGAACCCTGTAGACTCGGATTGGAAATTGGACCCTCGCAAAGCCGTCGATGTTTTCGATGCAGTTGGTGTCCCCAGGGGAATTGGGAATCAAGTCAGCGCTGAATTCAACTTGATTTACCGCTGGCACCCTGCAATTAGTAACCATGACGAAGCGTGGGCCAAAGGATTCTATAAACAGATCTTCGGGAACATTGATCCAAGTAAGCAACCCTGCAGAAACATTGTTTCTGTTATCTTGCCTGAAATTCCATGCTCATGAAATTCCAAAGGTACCCTCACCCTAGAAGAGTTCCGTTCTGGAGTTGCAAAGTGGGTGCAAAGTTTACCCAAAGATCCGGCACAGTGGGAGTTCGGGGGTCTGAGACGCCAAACCAATGGAATGTTCAAGGACGCTGATCTTGTGAGACTTCTCCAGGAAAGCACGGAAGCCGTTGCTGGTAGGTTCACTGCTCACTATAGAGATATGTGTTTCTGACGTGAGGTTCTTGATAAGGCGCTTATGGGGCTCGCACTATACCGGGTTTTATGAAAGCAGTCGAAATCCTTGGGATTCAGCAGGGACGAGAATGGGGAGTCGCTACTTTGAACGAATTCAGACTATTCTTCAAGCTGAAGCCGCACGAGACATTCCGTGAGTAATCACCACTCCACCCAATAGTTAGATTTACGCTTAACCGAACCATCAGTCGAGGTTAACTCCGATCCGGAAATCGCTGAAGGACGTAAGTTATCGCATTCTTTATAGCGGATTTGTTGTTAAACACTTTTTTAGTGGAGGCGCTCTATCGAAATCCAGATGATATCGAGCTGTATCCCGGAGTCCAGATTGAAGAAGCCAAGGCCCCTTTCTTGCCCGGATCTGGCCTCTGCCCTGGCTTCACCATTTCGACCGCGATTTTGTTTGATGCAGTAGCACTGGTCAGGGGGGATCGCTTTTACACGGTTGATTACAGTCCAGAGAACCTCACCAGCTTTGGGTAAGGTGAAAGCAACCCCATAGCAGAATATATGCTCAAGTATTCAATAGGTATAAGGCTGCAGACTCGTCGTTTGATGTTGCCAAAGGCGGAGTTATGTTTAAGCTCCTAATGCGCGCCTTTCCAGGCTGGTACCGTCCAAACTCGGTGCAAGCCCTCTTCCCGTTTACGACACCAGAGCAAAACCTCGAGGTTTTCAAGAAGCGTGGAACTGTAAGCGAATATAACTATGAAAGGCCATCTTTTGTTGGACCACCCTCCCCAGTCTTGACATGGCAGGGAGTGGTCGATGTCCTTAACGACCAGGCAAGATTTAAAGTGCCTTGTGAGTTTGAGCTAAGTTTACATTTTTGTCATAAAAGGGAACGATAGAACTGACCTCTGCACAGGGGGACCGCATACTTTTCAACTTACCCAGCACGACTACATGCTTAGTGGTGATTCGAAAGCCAATGGTCAGCAGAGAGAATTTGTCAAAAAGTGTCTGTTTGAGCCAAAGGATGCTCTGGACGAAGTGCGCAAATTTTACGAGGCGGCTACCCTCGATTTCCTCCATAAATACAGCAAAAAGGCCCGTGATATCTATCAAGTGGATGTGGTGCGCGAGTAAGGGCCCATGTACCCCAACAAACTATTATTTACATCCACTGACTTATTTAGTATCGGAAACCTCGTGCATGCAAACTTCGCTGGTCATTTTTTTCAGATCCCTTTAAAAAGCGCTGGTGGCGGGTTAGATGCTTACACGGAAGAAGAACTCTATGAAGCGCTAGCAAACTTGTTCGCTTATGTGTTTCTGGACCTCGATCCGGCTCTCTCCTTTGAGCGAAGCGTGGTTGCTGGTAGAGATTCAAAGCTGCTTGGGCAGCGGGTTGCGGAGGCTGTCTCCGGAGTTCAGGCTGGCCGCTTCTTCATCTTCAAACAACGCCCGAACCGCACTGAACACAAGGGTCTCAGTGATTTTGGAGCTCGTCTGGTCGAACGCTTGTCTCAGGGCAGGAAGTCTGCAGACGAGGTAACATGGACGGTCGTCCCGACGGCGGCGGCAGCTGTGGCCACACAGGCACAAGGAGTACGTGCTAAATCAGATCACTAGGAGTTGAATAGGGTACTAACAAGTATGCTAACTAGTGGGGCCAACTTATTGACTTGTTCATGTCTGATAAGTACTACTCGTACTGGCCAACAATCCAAAAGCTTGCGCGCTCTGATGCACCCGAAGATTTCGAGAAACTGAGGAAATATGCGCTAGAAGGGTAACCTCACCCTCCCCAGGCTTACCAAGCCCCTTTTACATCAGGCTTGACTGACTCACATTTCCCTCACAGGCTCCGGCTTGCTACTCCTGCTTTTGGCGTGCTGCGCACGGCCGCCACCAACGGCACAATCAAAGACGGCAAGCGTGATGTACCATTCAAGGCAAACGATACCATTTTCCCGGACTTCGTGAGCGCCGGGACCGACCCATCAAAGTTCCCAAATCCGGAAACGCTTGATCCGAACCGGCCTGAAGAGAATTACATCCACCATGGCTGGGGCCCGCATGCGTGTCTCGGACGGCCATTTGTGACAATGGCGGCTACTAGCATGCTGAGGGTATTTGGCAGGTTGGAGAATGTGAGAAGGGCGCCCGGCGCAGCTGGGGAGATGAAGAGCAAGACGGAGGGCGGAGTGTTCAAGGTGTTCCTGACCCCTGATGGGGCGGAATGGGGATCGTTCCCTTGCAGTAAGTTCATTGTTGCCCGATTGGGGGATAGATGAATGATGATACTGACCGTATAATAGCAAAGAGTTTGCTGTTTGATGGATTTCGGGGGGCTTGAGTGGGATGTTGTCTGGGAGAAATGGAAAAGCCGGTGGTATTAATAAATGAACCATACTACCAGGCGACTTGAGAGCCTGACTCGCTTCTTGGGAATTGCGAAAATCCGAATTTCGGGCATATGTATGTATGTAATTGTGCTTCATGAAATCTTGCAGAAAAGTTTCATGGGTAGTAGTAATTTAGTCGTTCATTTCAGAGACGACAGACGAATTTGAAAGGATAGCATGAGAAGAATGTTCAACTATATTACTCTTATATCCATCTCAGCCTGGTATTGTATAAGTACAGAGAGATGATTTGTTCACACCAAGGAGGAAGAGCTAAACCTCACTGGCTGACAGGACAGGCTTTCACGGTTCACGTTTGGAAGAATCAGTGGTATCCTCGTTATCATTTTGCGACTCAATCTGCGTTAGGGGCGACAAAGCTCGATTACTACTCCCAACCCCAGAGAAGGACAACTTGCTTTTCCGGCTCCGCTCGTTCCCAGACGCGGCGGTGCTGCTGCTGCGGCGACGACGTGTTCGCTCACGATCTGGGGCAACAAGTTTATCGTCCACATCGGACAACGGGTTTGGAGTTGTGCCGCGAGACGAGGTTCTCGAATGGGGCGAGTCGGTAGTCCGACGAGGTTTCATATCCCGGTCGAGAGAATGCCGTGACGGTGCCTGTCGATGGCTCTGATGATTATGCTGATGATGGCGATGTGGTTTTTCCAGATCGCGAGCAATTTTCGTGGGACTTCGTTTCCGCTGCCATCCCCGCCACCCGATCCACCAGAGTCGACCACCTTCGTGTTTTGCGAGTTGGCGCTCGCGTTGTTTGATCTTCTCGCGGAGACGGGCGCGACGTTCATTTTCACGCTCCCAGTATTCGGTGCGGTATTCATCCCAGTTTTCGCGAAACGCAGGCGAGAATGATTTCGGCAGTAAGAGCAGTTTTATGTAGTCTCCTCCTGGAGAAAGGTCTTCTTCGACCCCCATATCGCTGTCGTCCTCGTAGGAAGAACGGCCAGTCACTGTGGGACGTCTGTGCCGTTCATGACTTCCAGTGAGTCGTCGCTCAACGTAGTGAAACGATGGCCCTGTTGAGAAAAGGTCCGAGAACGGAAATAGAAATGATAGATGGGAGAGCATCTCCTTCCACCACGGACCTCGAATCACCACAATTTTTGCATTAAAGCCCCGTAGGCCTCTATTCGCAACTCCCAACCAGCGGCGCGGCCATCGAACGCCTCTTTCCCACTGGCCTGTGCCCCAGATGAGGATGCCAGTCACAACACCGCCCATCAGGGCTATCTTTTCACCCATTTCAACAATCCAGTATACCGATCCGCCGACGCCTCCATCTTCTCTTGGCCGCAAGAAGAGCGCGTAGGAGAAGTATGCGACCCACAGAGCAAGTATTAGGAGAAAGAACGTATTCTGCCTTCTCCGAGAGCGCAATGCGCAGTATTGTGAGCGTAGAGAACTCTCGAGGATGAGGAGGTTTAGGTAGATTTGCGGCGGGGAGGATGGGAGGGTGGAGAGCGGATCGGGAGCTGCGGACGCTGTAGTATGAGCTGAGCCTGGAGGAACGGGAAGATGTGGTGAAGGGGTCTTCGAGAGCGACTCTGGAAGATGCGTGCCAGGGGAGGGAGCTCCCTTGACGATCTGGTCAAGTTGAGACATTGGAGCTGAGAGAGAGCTGTCGATTCATGATAAGGACGCTGGGAGGTGTGGGTTTGGGGTCATCACTGGGCTATTTGCCAAAGGAGCTGCTTTCAGTCTCAGAGTGTGCAGATGAAGATAATAAATCCGTCTTTTCATTCAATCTGCTGTTCTGTCGGCATGGATTGTTGGGCGTTGTTGAGTGAAGCGAAGTTCTACTGCTCCGACCAACCGACAGACCATCACACCATCTGCACCACCACGACCTCTCAACATCCAGCAGCTCTTCTCTATCTACTGTGCACTCCTCTGCAAATACTAACACTGATCCGAGTTGCTCGCCTGGCTACAGTGGTTTCTGATCCAGCAGCCTCCTCCAATTCGGCACAACCAACCTCCACCCGCCATCTCTGGCCCTCCGCCACAAACTGACACGTTTGACGCAAGAAAAAGAGTTGCCTGGCACAACCTCGCCGTATCTCCAACCAACGCTTAACTCCGACGCACCAAACACCGGGCAAAGGCAACTTATATAGCTCGCACGCTTTCTCTTTGTTCTGCCGACCTTTATGAGACTCACCAGACTAGCCACCGGGAGTGACAGGCGTTCACTGTCACTCAGTCGACCAGCTTCAAGGTGTATCCAGGACGAGTCTCAGCCATACCATTGCTGCAGGTCACTCGATCCAGGCCGCTTTTCGATCTTCCCGTCAGCTTCTCGCTGAACAACAGTGTCAACCTGCGGGTCAACGTCCAGTTTGAATCTTCATTGGCACAGTCCGATCCGTCGTCCTCGGCCGCATCTCAGTACCATCCCGCCATGGTTTCAACCACGGCACAGCCGTCAGAGGACGTGCAAAACCGTCCGCAACAAACCCCGTTAGCCTCCACGAGGCCAGAAGCCCGGCCGCCCGCTCCTCTCTCGCGGTTGTTTCCTCTGGGCTACAAGGAAGGGTTTAGTCAATGGGTACGAATGCCAACCAACGCATTGCATGCTTTCGATATACTGGTTCCCCTGCCATTGCTGCAGCGCTGACAACTCTTGTATGATGTATACAGTGGGCAAGTATTCCGGCCGCAAATGCAGAGCATAAAGTGCTTTCCTTCATCCCGTTTCTTCAACAGCCGCCCACCCACACTCAAACCGGCAGAGAGCCGGCAACCCCCAACGAACAACCTGATTCTCTAACTGCTGCCGACCATACCCAACCCGGCCAGGTTTCAGAGAACTCAGTAAATGACCCCTATGGGCCACGAAGATGGCGATCCACCATGGTGGAATTAAGTGGCAAGAATCGTGAATTGAATGAGTTCTCAGTCGAACGACTTGGTGAGAAAACCGAGAACAATCTTGTCGTTTTGCACGGTTATGGCGCAGGATTGGGGTTCTTCTACAAGAATTTCGAGGCTCTAAGTCGAGCCAAAGGTTGGCAGCTATATGCCCTGGATCTATTGGGAATGGGCCGCAGCACGAGACCTCCGTTTAAAATTGCTGCAAAGAAGCGAGAAGATGCCATCTCGGAAGCAGAAGACTGGTTCGTTGATGCTTTGGAAGAATGGCGCGTCAAGCGAAAGATTGAGCGATTCACGCTTCTGGGACACAGCCTTGGAGGTTACCTGGCTGTTTCATATGCACTTAAGTATCCGGGCCGTCTCAAGAAACTCATCCTTGCTTCCCCTGTGGGCATTCCGGAGGATCCTTTCGCTATGAATACTGATGTGCCGGAACCATCTTCGTCAACGATGGCGAACGAATTTACCCAGGATCAAGCTGGGGCCGCCCAAGTTGGTGATAATAACAATTTCCTGAACGCTCGAGACAAGGCGGCCGCAGCCAATGCAAACAACGATGGAAGCCCCAAGCCCCCAGTAAAAACAATCCCGAAATGGCTTGTGTATCTTTGGGACTCCAATGTCTCCCCTTTCAGTCTAGTCCGATGGTCTGGTCCTCTGGGTCCTCGGCTCGTTTCTGGCTGGACGTCGCGACGATTTTCCCACTTACCTCAAGAAGAAGCTCGCGCTCTTCACGATTACGCCTACTCACTCTTTAGACTCCGCGGCAGCGGCGAATACGCGCTGTCTTATATCCTTGCTCCCGGAGCATATGCCCGCAGTCCGATGATTCGACGGATCCACGGCGTCGGGCGACAGTTCTTCCCAACACAAGTCAATCCCACAAAGTCAGATTCCCAGAGCGATTCCACATCCCATCCCGGTGAACCGCAACAACATTCATCCAATGCCGTACCACCGTCGGAGTCTCCCAGTTCTTTTACCTCGGCCGAATCGCTTCCGCGCCGCGAGCGAGGAATTCCTATCGTGTTCATGTATGGTGAGCACGACTGGATGGATGTCCAAGGCGGTTATGCAGCTCAAGAGTTAATTGAGCAAGAGAAACGTCGAACATTGCGAGACGCCCCTCCCGAGGAGCACAAAGAGGACAAAGGTTCTGCAAAAGTTGTGGTAATCAAAAAGGCGGGACATCACCTGTACCTGGATGGGTGGGAGGAGTTTAACGAAATTTTGTTGGAGGAAATGAAGGACGTCAGTGAGAACCATTGAATGTCCCAATGAATCATGGAATCAAAGAACCTGTGTTTATATGTGTAACTTCCTGTCGATTATTGCAAACTCTTGGTAGCTTTTGGTACGTGATGTACGATTCTACGCCCGAAATCTAAGAAATTTTGCGCCAAAACAATCGAGTTTAATATAATCTTGGCTATTGGATACTTTTAACGATACAGTATCTTAATCGTCTGTACTCTGTAGTTCTTTCAGGCTTATAGTAACTCCCATCAAAGCAATCTAAACATAGCATGAGAGTAATCCTCTCGTTAGCAAGTAGTTAAGAAAGTGCAGAAAGTCAATAGTAATTCAAGGGGCTGCGTTCACCAAATGCTCACGAACAACGGCAAGGGACCATGAGTAGAAGCAATTTTATTGCGTATATTCAATTAACTCGGCTGGAATGACCATACGGCCAAGACTATTTTGATTCTTTTGCGATTGGGGGTTTTATTGATCCTTCAAACCGGAAGACCGCACCCCGTTTGCGCCGGTTTATTGCTAAAATTCGGGACAAGGCCAGTACCACAGGGCATAACCTGCACAGTAGAGTAAAGCAAAATAGGACGAAAGCATTTTTAAGAAGCAAGACGCTCTCCAAAAACTCACAGGCGGCATATTTCAAGCGCAGTGTCCAAGGTCAAATTTCGGGCGAGAGGGTCGTAATACGGCATAATAGGTTGCTAGGCATTAAGTTCAAGATCCATTGGGGGTCGGACTGGGTACCGTTCCAATACTGCCTCTCCTTGGATGAGGCGGGAGATCAAAATGTAGCCGTGGCCCCGTGGGGAGAACACCGTCTACGTCTCCATCGTACTGTCCCACAAAAAAGTTTGATCTCAGAGAGGGGGAAGACGAGCGTCTGGGATCGTGAGGGCGAGCAAGGTTGTTAAGGAGCGCCATACGACGTTCATCGGAGTAGTCGTAGTTGTTATCATTCACATCCTCCCATTCTCCTCCGTCCTCAGGGCGTGTAGAGCCCAGAATACCGTGGTTGGTGGGGAAATGTTTGTGCGCGTTTGGAGAGACCTGTGTAGACTGCGCGACGTGGGGGAGGCCTGGAAGGGGTTGGGGAGGAAAGTTTCGTCCACCATGGCCAAGAGCTGCTTCTGATGAAATGGAGGACCGACGAGAATGGTGCCTAGAATGTGGTGCTGTGCCTGGATTGGATGATAATGGATGGTACCGTGGGCTCAACCTCCGGAAATCATTTGGGAGGATGAAGCAGTCAACGAATATCTGCTCGCCAGAGACGAAATGATCCAGTAGTCGAGCAAGGTGGCCTGACTCGTTGTTGTAAACTGCATTGGAAACATGGCTTGAGAGAAGATTCGCGAAGTAATAGATGCTAGAACAGGTGAGCATGGTCGTAGCAAACAGGAGGATGGGAATTGAAAAGATCAAGGTGGAAGCGAAGATGAGAGATGAGGACTTAAGACTAGACATGGCTGCCTGTGAGTAGATGGTGGTCCCTCTGGAGCTTCTGATCTGGATGTCAAGATGTCTGCAGTGTGATGGATGATATGACGGCAACGAGATGATCGCCGCCGGGTTCTTCGGATTTAACTCCGGGAGTCCGGGGAAGTGCGCTAGTACAAAGGCAGTAAGTACGTTATTACATAATTTGTAGCTAAAAATAGAGTCCCACCAACGTCACTCCATCGATCCCAGCAAGACGACTGGAGAGGGATCGGATAGCTCTGCTCACATTGGATTTTTCACCCATAGACGTGACCCTGTGAACTTCTTAATGATAGAGCACAACGATGGAGATAAACAGTATTGATAGATCTGCCCCTTTTCCCTGGGAACTGGGCGTATACGATGCCCACTGCCACCCAACAGATATTATGTCCTCAATCGACGATATCCCTTCGATGAAAGCTAGAACTCTCGCAGTAATGGCTACCAGAGGACAAGACCAGCATCTGGTTGCGGAGGCTGCTTCCAAACTCTCCAGCCCGTCCCATCCCAACCTAGAGGACTCAACGGAGAGAAAAGTCATACCTTGTTTCGGCTGGCATCCCTGGTTCTCCCATCAGGTCTTTGACGACACAAAAACCACGGATAAAACGAATATAGATAAATTTGAGCACTATAAATCCGTGCTAACCCCCACCATCCAGGACGAGCGCTTACTTGACGACCTCCCTCCCCCACGTGCGCTGTCTACTTTCATCAAGGAAACGAAACAGCATCTACTCACATTCCCTTATGCATTCGTGGGAGAAATCGGCCTCGATCGCTCGTTCCGGATCCCCAACGCCTGGTTCCCGCATGAGGTCGAAGATCGAGATTCCTCAGGCACACCCGGCTCACGGGAAGGTCGAAGCCTATCCCCCTACCGTGTGCAATTGAGCCATCAAAAGACTGTTCTAAAAGCGCAATTGCAGCTTGCGGGGGAATTACAACGTCCCGTCTCAATTCACAGCGTACAGGCACATGGAGCCGTCCTAGAAGTCCTCTACGATCTGTGGAAGGGATACGAGAAACCTGTCCTGTCTAAACGACAACGCAAGAGACGGGGGAGTGCGGCCGGTGCTCATGGGGAGGAAAGTGAAGAAGAGCTGAACAAGGGTCGGCGTAACTCACCCCAAGGACCGCTTCCATTTCCGCCCAGGATATGCATGCACTCATATTCTGGTCCCCCAGAACCTTTGAAGCAGTTTTTGCATCCATCAAATCCAGCCGACGTGTACTTTTCGTTTTCAAACGTGATTAACTTTTCAAATGGGCCGGTGTCAAAGGTTACAGGAGTGATGAAAGAAATACCCGATGATAGGATACTGGTAGAAAGCGATCTACATTGTGCTGGGCAAAAGATGGACGATATGCTAGAGGTGGTTGTCAGAAAGATGTGCGAGGTTCGTGGCTGGGAGTTGAAAGATGGAGTAAGGAAACTGAAAAACAACTGGAAAAGATTCATCGACGGTTGAGTCTGATTCCCGCCCTTCTGTGTTCTATACACGTTTTGACTCCGCCACACAAGACTTTTCTTAATTCGAAATATCGGTATGTGTTTGCAAATAACTATGAGAAACACAGTCCGTATTTTCGGTCGTTGTTCATCACGCTTTGAAGATGAGGTGGCGACAAAGACTTAGTTTTCCGTGTATTTTCCTTCCCTTCCATCCAACTGGGCTTCCAAAACCGCAGCCTTACCGTTCAACACGCACTTGACCGCCTCTGGCAAGAGTTTAGCCAGTTCTTCCACACTTCCTGCGCGTCCAGCCCAGAGCTCACCACCAGCCGCAGCCTTTGCAATTCCAGCGTAGTCGGGCGTCGGGGCAAACGAAATATTCAGCTCTTCGTTTGTAGCACGAGAGCCAGCTTCGTCCGGATGCACGAGCAACAGACTTTGACGTGGCGCATTCCATCCTTTGTTGTTCAGAACAATGGTCAAAACAGGAATTCTGTATCGTCGAGCGATCCAATAAACAGACCCGGGGACTGTGAAGAGATAGGTTCCATCTCCAACAACCTGGCAGACAAATTTACCCTTTCCACGGCCACCGTGTTGATCATCGGTTGCCAGCTTGATACCTAGTGCTCCACCACCAGACCAGCCAAGGCCGCCGCCTCCGCAATTGATCCAAGACTTTGGGAGATTTGGTTGGATATAGTCGGCCGCGAATCCAGTGAGTGTGACTGCCTCGACCGCCCAAATGGTATCGGCGGGACAGGCCTTACGGAGCTGGGAGAAAAGATATGATACGTTCAACGGAGCGTCGATTCCTTGGGGAGTGACAGCCTGCTTTTCGAGCAGTTCCATGCGTTTCTTGTGGGCTTCTTCCACGGCAGAGCGACGAGAATTATACTCCTCAGTCGATAAAGTTTCTGTGAAGCGTTTGTTGGTGGAAATATATTGGTTAAGCTGTTTGAAGGCCGTGCTTGAATCAGCACGGTATGTTTCCAACGATGGAATGTAAAACACAGGCATCTGTTGCTTAAGGGGATCTATGTCAATGTGGAATATCTTGGCCGATGATGACGGTTTGCACTGCGTGGGAATCCAAGGAACATCGCAGTCAACCACCAGAATAACATCTGCGGTCTTGATCGCATTGTGGACTCCGTATCGCATGCCAACCGAACTGGGGTGGTCAGCAGGGAAACACATATCACAACCAGCAGTATCCAGGACTTGGAGACCCTTGATGGTGTCGGCAAGCTTTACTAGCTCGATGACTGCGCGCTCGTTGCGTCCAGTGTAACCCACGATGACGAGTGGCTGCTTTGCAGAAACGAGCTCGGTCACGAGGGATTCGACGGCTTCTTCTGGAAGGGCAGTAGGCCGGACGCCACCCCAGTGCTTCTGTTCAATCTGGTAAGGCTCGATTTCTTCTTCCATCACTTCTCGTGAGCCAACAAGGTATACTGGGCCAGCTGGCGCGCTGGTTGCAAATTGGAGGGCGCGGTTGACCATCTGCTTGATATTCTTCCCAGTTTTGATTTCAGCAGTATATCGACAATACTGAGCGACGATCTGTTTCTGATCGGGAACATCTTGAATCCAGTGGATAAACTCGGTACGGGATCCCCGCATTTCTCCCTCGATGGTGATAGGCGACAGGCCGGCAAAAATGAGAACGGGAGCACGACCGCATGATGCATTGTGAACCGCAGCAGCGAGTGCCTGAGTGCCGACGTCGACGTGGACGATCACGCATTGTGGTTTGTTTGTGAGGCGAGCGTATCCGTCGGCCATTGAGAGCGCAACCATCTGTGGGGTAAAAGTGAGTGGGGTAAGCTATCCATTGCACGTGATGAGGGGAAACTGGCGGAACGCGATATCGGCAGTTCATCCGAGTCTCTTGGTGATTCGCATTGAACTGTAGAACAGACAATCTGGCGGGTGGCACGAACCTCGTTGGGGCAGGTGATAATCTTGGGAAATTCGCCATTTCTCTCGTTTTGTCCTTTGATGAATGCTTCGAGGATCGAAGGGTGGTCGGACCCCAAGTTGGCAAATATATAGCGGACTCCGGCCTGATCGCACAGACGTCAGCCCAATTTGTTCCTACCCACTGTTGGTGGGCTTGAACATACGTCCCAGAGCGCCTCCAAAAACGCGTCCGAAGCGGTATATCCCCTGACGATGCAATTAGCAAACCAGCAACAGCAACAGCAACACACGCGTGGACGCCAAAGATGAGAGCTCCACTTACATTGTTTGACGCCAAGTTGCAGTTTGAGATCCTACGCAAGAACAGGCTCCCAATTGAAACTGGCAGAGAGGTGCGTGAGCTGAACTGACAGCAAAGAGAGGGAAGGTGGCAGAATCTTATCAATCAGCACTTTGAGGCAATTTATATGACCGACTCCCGGATTGAACGATTGAATACCCAGGCCCAATTGGTAGAAGAGAGAATGAAACTCCCGGCCAAAGACGCACGGGGAGATTGCGTATGCACTCAGGAACTTGCTTGAACTGCACAGAAGTGCTGTATGAACGGAGTTTGAACGGGGTGTTTGGAACAAGTCAGAAGTATTACTCCGTAGCAACAGGTGCAAAGTGACGGAATTGCTCTGGCCAGTCACATCACTCGGGCTGCGGGCGGGACAAACCTAGAACAAAGCCGGTTACTAGATCGGAATAATGTACCTCCGATTATCCGTGCTTCATGACGTTTGCTATTAACCTCTTCACAGACAAAACTCCACATCAATGCTCTCCTCTGCCGCTGCACCCAGAGGTCAAATGCGCTACTCAACTAGAGAAATATGTCTGGATTTCCATGCATGCGAGTCAAGCTGTATGATGTATATGCCATCTCGCTGTGCAGCTCGCAATGATTCCGTACTTCCGGAAGATTCCAATTCAACGTTTGCTCCAACTCTGCGGTGATTGACGGCTTGCGCAAACTGTGGCTACTTCCAAATCCGAGTCATAGTACTTGTCACTGTGTCGCAAGTGAAGATTGGAACCGAGACGCCGTCACGTGGAGGAAGATATAAAATCCCTCCACAGGTCGACCACCCGTTCCACCCACCTTTCCCATCGTACAAGCACACTTTACCCTGTTCATCAGGTAAGCTTTCATTCTTGTGGTTATATTCTTGTTTACTTTACGATATTAACAGTGGATAAAAAGATATCTTTTGGGGGCATAAATCCTACGGTTTTCTAGGCCGTTGAATTATCTATTGACAACTTAATCGTTCTTTTATAGAGTCCATAATTTCTCTTAATTACAACCAAACTACGGAGTTTATTTTTTTACTAACGTAGCGACGCATAATACCATCCTAAAATGTCGTTAGTCACAGCAGAACAGTTCAAGGATGCGTTAGAAGCGGCTGTCACTCGGCCCGAATTGTCGAGATTCTTACCGCTGGAGACAAGGATGATCCCATGGATTTAATAAGCAATTCGCTCGCTTCAAAGTTGCTCCTTGAGATTCGAAACCGTGTCCAAGCAGGGGACAAGTTCGTGGAAATGGCGGCCGTGATTCACAGTCTCCAGACATGGACAGCACACGAAGAAACCCCAGTATGCAGCCAAAATTGGGACCAGGTCAATTGTTCTGCCATTGAATCCTGCGCTAGCTAGTACAGTGAACGCCCCCAGCTCACATGTGCCCGGAATTCTGGCGACATTTTCTATTCATGTTTCAAAGACATTTGACGACAATGACCTATCGCAAATTACCGAGTGGATCGCCCGAATGCCGAAGGTGAATGGGGCCTCTTTGAAGCTGGAATGTGTCAAGAAGATCAACTCGATGCTTTTTGTTTTTGAAGTAAGCCTTCTTTCTTACTTCAGAATGTGTGGCCTGCCGGGAATGTAGCAAAGGTATGTTGTTGGGATGAAGTGAGGTTGAGAGAATAAAACTCGGCCGTCGCCCGGTTGATTCCCCATGGCGGATTCTCTCGCCGCGAACTAGACGGAAGTAGATAGAAGAGTAGTTATACTACGGACGGATATAAGATCTACAGGGAATGGTTATGGGATATAACATTGAAAATGACCGGACGGGTTCAATTTCCAAGCATCTAAAGATTAATAATTTCATCGAGTGTTAAATGCTCATCCAACCTCTTCTCCTTTGCCTGCTCCATCTTCGTCTGCACAAACCCATCCAGTTCATCCCGCTCCTCCTGAGATAATAAAGCAAGCCTGTCATCTAGGGACCCCAGCGGGCCAAAGTGCTTCTGGTCCAAAAATGTCCAATAGATATCATCAAACATGAAGCTTTTCCGTGCCGCAAGGCAGAACCAAAAGACACCATTCTCCATGGACTCCGCCATCCGCCCTGAGAGGCATTGTGACGCCTTCAAGGACCCTCTTACCACCTGTTCGTCCTCAATAGCACGAAGGACCTTGAGGAATAGTTGGAGATGGGGCCTGTACCGGTCCAGAAACCTATGCAAGTCTGACTCCCAGCCCTCCGGGCTTTCAAACAAGAGCCACCAGGGGGCAGCGTATGTGAATTCACGCGGCGCAGCATAGGTAAACTCCCAGTCAATGACACCCCTAACCGTATAATCTGGCTCGGAGACAACTGCATTCGATGGTCGAAGGTCATCACAATAAAGATGAAACGTACCTGGTTCCGCATTGAAGTCCCGTGCGATTTTTCGAAACAAACAGCGCGCAATGCATTTCTTTCGGCAATCCTCCTCGTCGCTAATCGCACCATTACACTGATGTCGCAGGTGCAGAAGTTGTTGTGTGGCAAGTTCCTCAAAATACTCATTTGCAGTGTTGAAAGTGCCTTTCGCAAACATATCTGGGGGAACATTCCCAATGCGGACGAGCTCGTTCATGTTGATCGTGAGCGGCCTTTTGAGCACCCTCCCATGTCCCCGACCTCCATTCGGGGACTCCGATAGTTGGAAACGTTGGCTTCGAAAGCTCTAGGATGGCCCAGGCCATCCCATGATAGGCCCGTGCCAGGTCAGTTTCCGTGACGTTTGGATCCAAGCTGGGTATCTCCGAGTCACCATGTAATAAAGGGTTCCGCAGGCACTTGGACAACAAACTCCCCTCGATATAACTCATGACAAGATACGGACCAGCCCCCCCAGTTACCGGCACCGATGACGATGGGAACGGGGACTCGCGTCCGCTGACCGAGAAAGCCCAGAACCGAGACTTCATCCTGGGTCTTTTCAATGCGAAACCGGCTTCGACCTAGGATCGGAAATCGAACCACCGCGCGAAATCCGTCGTCAAATGTGACAATGCAACATATGTTGCAAGAGCCGGTGGTGGGCTTTGAAGCTTCGATCGCGCGGGCCTTTGGGCGGTGCTGGCCCGCGAGCTTCAATGGTAACTCGGGCAATTTTGGCATTAGTAGCCGGAGCCAGGCCGCAAAGTACTTTTGCGACTGCTCCTCAGCCAGATCGTCCCAATCTATGTTAGAATTGGCCATTTCGCACTGTAAGAGTATCGAAAGGGAAGAAAATGGCTTGTTGGGGAATTTCCATTCATCTTTGCAACCTCATGTACCGATTAAGGGGTTGAAACTTTCGGTTCTAAGGCCATTGGCGCGGGTTAGTTAGGGCTAAGATTGGTACCCTGTGCTCCTGGTCGTAGAGTATTTATAGAGAGGGTTTTACTCCGTACATAGGCCTCTGTTACGGAAAAGTTACTATCACCGTAGAATTGTTCCTTTGAAGGAGACCACCAATGTTAAACTTTTAGACCCAGAGTACCATTATTTACCACAAGAGAGTCCTCACATCAGCTCTCATATTCCCAAGCAGCACGAGATCAAAAACGAGAGATACAAAACAGGGCCTTTCACTCTTTATTTCCCAAATAATCCACAAATTGACACCGAGATGTACATACAGTACATACACAACCCCCAGGCACGCAAAAATACCAGACAGGACAAGATATGAAAGGAAACAAAACGAAGCAGTGGCAGGCTAAGAAATAGAGTGTAGTAGGGCAAAAAAGATTATTAAGATGTATGTATATTATACCAATATTCGTGGCATGTCAGTCCATCCCCTTCACCCTCTTTCGAAGAGGGTAAGCAGTAAAAACATAACCCAGTCGATATTATGATTTCTTAGTATTCAAAAAATGCAGAGCCAAAAAGGAGGCAAGCAAAGCAAAAACAGTGCCGTATATAGATACTCCGGTCGTTGTCCAAAATATTAAGCAAGGAAATAATTGAAAAAATAAAATGCGGGAAATTTTTGGTTGTTTTTCAATCATCAGGAGAGAAAAGAAGATGGCAGCAAGATGCTTTTCACATGTTCGCCAGCTCATGGTCGATTTGGCGATCAAGGAACGCCTTCTTGTCACCAGTCAATGTTGTTTGTAGTCTCTGTTCAACAAGGGCGCGAACTAAAGCAATTGTTAGCATCATCCTAAGCTTCAAAAGGGTTACAAGAACCCACCTTGTTTCTTAGTCACATTATCCAAGTCAACTTCCGCAAGACAAGACCGGATAGCAGTAGTGATGGCAGTTTCGTCAGGTCCCTGGTTGGGTGGATTCCTGAAATCGACCATCGTGCTGGGTGGCCGCGACAAAGGACTGCGCATGCTTTGCCGTTGTGGAACACCCAAATGACTATCTGGAGCAAGCATCCCAACTGAGCTCAAACGACTCGTGTTAGCGGGACTCTCCTGGTAATGACTCAAATTTCCAATCGACATGTGACGGGAGTTTCGAGCTTGCGGGTTGTCAGTGTATTGAGTGAATTGGGTCATATGTGAGTTTCTGTTGCCCGGCACGGCCAGAGAACTCGTCGAATGAGGGAGAACATAGGGTGTGTGATGCGGTCCTTGATTCGGAAATCCAGTCAAAATGGTAGATGCTGGTTTCACAGAAGAATACATGGACTGCATATCATCCATTTCCAGACCAGCGTCATCCGAATATTGCTGATAATGTTTCTCTTGTCCTGCCGTGTTTCCTCGACGACCAGGGAGATTGTTCATGAGAGCATAATCATCCCAACGTTGAAGTGGAATGCTGCGGGGATCAAATCCTTCGTCATCAACAGCAACAACTCGTTTGTCGCCCTTCTCGCCAAGAACAATACGAGTATTACCCCATGAGAAGTTGTCCTGGTTCCAGAACGAATAGATGGGCAGAACAAAACTGTAAATCGGGAAGGCCATGATGTAGATGATCATCCATCCAATATGCTGCCATTGCCGTTTGATGATGAAAATCACCGCCTGTAAACCGTAAACTGCCGCAAGAATGGCAATTGAGATTGTAGGGAAAGGACCCGTCTTGCTGCCTACTCGATAGAAGAGATAGCCCAGATAGATCGTGGTCGCGGGGAGAATAATCGTTCCAAACAGGTCAATGAAGACGACGAAACGCATGCTAAAACAGCAGAAGCCACACAAGTCTTTGAGGAACATCAATTCTGCCAGGTTGTGAATTGTTGAATTGATCCAACGACGTCTCTGTGAAAGCAAAACGCTCCACGTCTCGGGTGCAGCTGTGCTAGCATACGCATCAGGAATAAATTTGTATGACATCGTGGGAAAGTGCCTGGTCATCAATGTCGTAAGATATCGATCTTCTCCTAGAGAAAGAAGATTCTTCTTGTGTAGCGTATCAACGTCACCGTCTGCGTACTCAGTGATGACCTTGTCGGATATAATCAATGGACGACCCTTGTCCGCAGTTCGGAGTCGGTACATGCAGAAACTGCGATGGTAGTTAGCATTCAGAATTACGCGAAAACAACCAAGTCTGAGATACCTACCATCCGGGAAGACAAGTCACGCTGCCAAACAGAGATTCAAAGGATTTGGCCAAATGATGGGAGATGTAGTATTCGTAGACTTGGATCATCGTCCACCAAGAACGTTCCTCGTTCTGCAAGCTCGTTTCACCACAGATACCAGCAATTTTAGCGTCATTTGCACAGCTTGCCACAAGGCGATTGAGAGAATCCTCCCTGACACTTGTATCGGCGTCCACCATGAGTACATATTCGTACAACTCGGGGTCAACACCAATCACGTTGTTGATCTGATGGAACATTTCCAGCTCCATGGGAGACATGAGCGAGCGGTGATGCACACGATTCAAGAAATTCAGGAGCATAACTTGGGAGTCACGCTTTCCGCGGTTACCGGGTTTCGACTTGCCCTGCTCAGACTGCTTTCCAACCTTAACGACGACGATATAGGGCACTACGTTTCCTTCGTACTCGTAAAGGCCAGAGTAGACTTTTCCATAGTTGAGCTGTTCACTTCCCACACCAACCGACTTGAATGGGAGAGCAGGTGGGTCGATTTTCGGGTCAACACCTAGAATATCTAGGACGATCTTCGGCGTAGGCCTGTCGTTGCCTCCACCGACGATCATACCGTCGCATATAACACAGATAAGTTTCCGCTTATTATCGTACTGAAGAGCTGTGAGCGAATCCAAACCCTTTCGGAGTTGGTCTTCTCCTTCAGTATAAGCTGGCACAAGGCAGATAACGAATTTGTCTTGGGGAGCAGGCCGTCGCTTTGTTCCAAGCTGGAGAGCTGCAAGGAACTTGATGAGGATAACAGAGCAAAGAATGATCGTAAACGCCAGGAGGATGTAGTTATTAACCTGGCACTTGGCTGTCTCGCGGAAATCCAACTTACCGACATAGAACTGGTTGTTTAGACAGTTCAAACTATTGGTGAAATCACGAGTGTCTCGCCATTGATCGGTGATATCGGTACCCGCATTTCTTTTGACAAGATCCGTTACCGCAGAGGGGAGGAAGTCGTATTGCTTCCGTCCATCCTGAACTTTGACGGTATAGAAGTAGTCTGTCAAATCGTAGACATTGCCTTGCAGAATTACCCATTGCCTTTCGCGCTCATCGGCTTCCAGAGGCAGCGATTTCCTGGTATGCACAAGGTCTCCTTTATAATATTCTTTCATCCGAGGCAAAAAGGTTTTCGCGTACCAATCAATTTTATTTGAGGAGATAGTGCGGTCGGGCTGGAACACAGGGCCAGATTTGTGCACTGCATTGGCAAATTCTATGGCGTTTGTGTCGTTGTTCCGCAGCTCGATGTGATCATCGATGTCGAATCCGGGGCAGGCTTGGGTAAGGGGGATAGGGAAGTAGGCATCCATGTTTTTTCCACCGAAATAAACCATCTGGTCCTTTGTCGTTGGATACCGGCTACTCGTGTGAGAAGCCTTCCAGAACTTGCTAATGTCATATACCTTTCCGTGAATGCTGACGTAGAAATCGTTGTCGCCTTGGTGAAATGCAACCTCATTGTCCGTCCAGACCTTATCTTTGTTGGGACAGAGCAGGTCACCGAAAAAGACAATATAAAAGACCACTGTAGCGTTGAGGAGAAAGATCAAGAAGATAAGGGCTATCTTTTCTCTCCATGCCATTCGAACGTCGGGCCGCTTCATTCGGCCCACGTAACGTAGAACGAACGACGGAATCCAGAATGTAATGGCCCACACAAAACCTGCCCAGACGCGGCGACTGAGTGGTATCTGCTTCTTCTCAATCTTTGTGGGGTCCCCGAACTCAGGGTCGAGGGCAGTCCACCTCCCCAGATCTGGGTCGAAATAGACATTCTCATGCTGCCGGTCGTCGCCTTTGGGCCCGAGACCATAATCTCCTGTGATAACTTGGACAGGTTGTGAGACGGTGGTAGGAGCAATCGAACGAGCTCCACCAAGACCACTAGGCGCCCTGGGCGCCATGGACTGCCTGTTCACGAGATTCTCCCGGCTGCCCAGAGTGCTCATGTTTTCCGGTTGAAAAAACCCACTGCCATTCGCTTGTGACGGGGCGCCATATGTTCCCTCAAAGGGGGTAGCTACCGGCGTGCTAAACGGATTGATGGGCGCCATGGGCGGCTTTAGATCGAACATCGACTCGGCCTCCCACCAGGCACCTTCGCGCATCCAGATTCGTTCTCTTGCAACGACTACATCGCCATTGCTCCATCCTCTTTCGATAATCCAGTTTTCCACCCCGTCTCTGCCTTCTTGACACCCAAGAACGGCATAGCGACTAACAAATTCGTCCACATCAAAGTCTGCAGTAAAATCAAGGTGCTTGTTTCGGCGATTTGCCCACTCTGCAAGTCTCCAAGCCCGCAATTGGCGCGAGACAGCGCCTGCTGACCACGCCGAACTGACTGATGGTAGCGCTGCTATCTGCGCCGGCCCGTCGTCAGTAGGGTGTATCGAGAGGTGATACCAGACTCTGCTGCTGCCCAAAGTGGCATTTAGATCAAAACGACCTCTTCCGCCAAAGTTCAAATCACCGCCTTCAACAGGATACAAAATTCGTCGTAGGAACGCGCCAGGTTCTAATTCAACGCCGATTTTTTCGAGGACCCCCTGACTTTTGTCCCGTTCCCGTTCTCGCGCGCGGCCAGCAGCACCGCCCATCACGCCAAGATCAACTTCCACCTGCGCGGCAGCATTCTCCATTTCTTTAATCACTGAAACGCCTGGGTTAACCATATTTATTCCGTCTTCTTTCATTTCGGCGTTAATTCCCTGAGAGTCATCAAATACACCCCTTAGAGCGACGGCTTTGCCCAAGGTTTCGCCTGGAATTTCCACAACAGTGATGCTCACGGTATCTCCGACTTCTTCTTCTGTAAGGGGCGTTCGATTGCTAGGCATGCCGTCGCTCGACCCATTATCATGCGAGCCATGGAGTTCGGTTCGAATAGCCTCGTTTGCTTTTGAGATTACCCAGTCGACGAGTGCTTCGTATAAACCCAAGATCAATGACTCGCGGTCTTCGCTGGAGCAGTTCTTCAGAAGAATAGCAGGGTCAATATTCAGGAGACCCCCGACATCTTCACAGAGATCCTCTAGTTCATCTTCCTCGACAAGGAAACCCAACGTGTTACCGAGTTTCAGTAAACCGGCAAGAACAGAGAGAAGACCTCGATGGGCTGCTCCCTTAATACCAATGGCTTTAAGGTTTGCCCGGAAATCCTCTGCGGCGGCGCCATCGTCGGCGGTAGGAAGGTAAGAGGGCGGATCGTAAGTTTGGGACTTGTTGAGTATAGAGTACGTGTCAGGCCCTTTCAGGCCAAGAAATTCTCTTTCTGCAGGAGTCGATGCCGACGAGAGAAGGTAATAAAAAACGTCAAAGGCGCGATAGCCACGTTCTGCTGTGATCGAAGTGAGACCGCCGGGGATATTAATGCCACTTGTCGACAAGGCCAAAGTTACGTCGGTGACTGATCCGGTCAAGGCGAATGTGTAGGTCACGGCAAACGAAGAGTACTGTAGGTGGGCGGGATTGAATGGGGTGACTTGCGAAACGAACGGCTGGATCGCGGCCAGTGCTGTGTAAACGGCGTCTGGGGTGGATAGGGGCAACGATGCAAGGAATGGCGATAGAACTGAAGGTGTATTTCGGTGCGATGAACTAAATCAAAGAGTTGTTAGCCACGACGAGATAAAGACCGACGGGACATGCATGAATACACACCATAGGACGATACATCCATCCTCAGCCCTTCGGCGGGCATGTTCCCACGCTCTCCTCGCCACGTTCGCATCGATCGTGCCCCCGGGTTCGCCATTGGGACTCGGAGTGGTAGATGTTAACGCTGTGTTGACAACTAAACTTGTGGTCGCATCGAGCTGATAAGATTGTCCGGAGAGATAGGCGGAGTGGAGGGCATTGAGCAGCGTGGTAGTGGAGACCTGGGTCGCCTGCTGTGCGGCGGAGCGGGGCCCAGCAGCGGAGGATGCGGTCGAATATACCGACATGCGGTTCGCCATGGTCAGGAAGCCAGGCCGTTACCTGGGCTGCCTCTTGAATTCAATTGAGAGGAGTGAGCAGCCTATTGAATCAGGAGAAGTATCCAAGCGAATGGCACGGTTGCCGGGTGTGTAGAAAATATGTATTTTTTGTCAATGGTGCTTAGGATAAAGAACAGATTTCAATGCAGGTTGTTCAGAGTAGTCTCTCCGACCTATGAATGATAGATCTTCTTCCTCGAGGGCAACTTCAACATATCTCGAATGACTGGCACTGAAACGACCAACGCAACAAGGCAGAACGCAGTGAGCGAAGGTGGTTTGAAAAATTCGAATAAAGGAATCGACAGGCTCTCTCTCGAGTAAATTAAAAAGACAGAAAGTAATGAGAATGAGAATGAGAGAAGCAAAAAGTGAACGAGAGACGGCAACGAGGTGAAACGACCAGACTGAGCGAGGTGGATGATGGTGATGATCTTGCTCGTCGACTTCTGTTGTCGTTGCGTTCGATACAGAAGAGGCGTATTGTACTTTACAATTACGATCTGTGACAATATTGTAAATCCATGTGCTTATGTAAGACACGTTCGTATGAACGGCCATCACACACGCCTCAACGGGCACTTCCACAGTCCATCTTCAGCTTCTCGACTTATAATCCTGAGTGACACAAAGCCCTCAGGAGATACTTAGGCAAGCCTTAGGTCCTTGGGTTCTACAAAAAAGCGAGCATCTAAACAAGCAAAGTGGAAGAACGTAGAAGGATCATCAGAGAACTCAGGGTTGGAAGGCAAAAGAAGATCTAAATTTGGCAACAAGAAGCGTTATGGAGAAAAAAATTGTCAACGACGGGGGCTCAGGGCTTTGTGCTGCAACAACAGGCGTGCACAGGAAAGTCTGTGTTTCAGTTGACCCGAATTCTTCGACCTGTGAGTGGCTCACTGGGACCAACCAGCACACCATCTTTCCATCGATGTCTCAAATCTGGTCTCCAAGCCTCACGGGCAAAGAAATCAAAGGAGTGGGTGAATTTTTCTTATCCATGCCGCCGGGCAGGGCGGAGATTCTGCAGGCCGATCGAAATAGCGGATGAAACGCTGCGTGAAGGCCGACGCGAAAGGAATTGCGCTGCGTGCGTCGAGCGCGGCGGAAAAGGGGGATCACGTGAGCCAGTAGCCCGTTGTATTAGTAAGCAGGAACAGGGTCAAAGTTTATGCACGCTAAGCCCAGAGGAGCAATCACGGGGGCTCCCGCGGCCAGACCGTCAGTGGCGAGCTCAACGGCAATTGGCTTCGCTCAGCAATCGTGCCAGCATCTCAGGCCAGGGGAAGATTTTTTTAATCGTCTACGGAGGTCTCTTGGAGGGTTCTCCTTCATGCTCGTTCATAGTTCTGCGGCTGCACTTCTAGCTTAATACATACACAGACATGCCTCCGCATCTTTCATGATACTGACTTCGAGTCCCGATGTCCTTTGCGTGGTTCCGGAACCACGATCGGGTTGGCCTGCGGTAGGGATATTACTAGCGTAACCTAATCTTTACATCCTTTCAGCCTCCTGTGCCAATAGACATTCGCCAAAGCGCAATTAGCATATATTTCAATACACGTATAGTCAGGTATCAATACGTGTTTCAAGGCCAGTTTATGTCTTACTGTTTCTGGCGTCCATGTTGGACGACGACCGATCACTTCTCATCCTTCGAACTTCGCTCCTCACGCCCGTTCTGCACGCTGGAAGAGCCTGCGTTTGTGTTTTGCCCGACTTTCGCTCACTGGGGGATCAATTTCCTCCAGCTTAATTCACTCGTTTCTGTGTTTCTTCAACTCTTTCACCGTTTACGCCGTCTCCCCTACCGATTCCCTCGCTCGTCAGGCTTTCGTGATTGTGGTTTGCTGGAACATCGCTGTTTGGCCACTGTCGTCGCTTGTTGGCACTTTTACCATTCGTTAAATTCTGCGTGCTCTATTGCGCTGTCATAGTCGTCTGTCCATGCCTCGAACCTCAACGATTACTTGACTTGTTGTCTGTTGTTGCTTTCGAGGTTGAACATATCCCACCTTCTCCGCGGGTCCTGGCTCTGTGTGAAGCCGCAGACCGTGTGAAGCACGGTTCGTCATGGCGGCAAACCCGCTCGGGGCAGCTGCCCCGTCGCACGCCCAATCATCTCTGCCATCACTTCCTCAGCATCTCCAAACAGACGCACATTTGGCTGCACATCTTGCTAGTCGGTAAGAAGCCTCTCTCTTTTCAAAATGTTCTAAAGATGAGCTTCACTAACCATTGGTGCTCCCACGTATAGATTTCATGTGTCTCTCCCCACAGCTCGACTTTCCTCGCATGCCCTAATATGTCTTAATACATATACCTCGTCGACCAGAGGGCCCGATGGACACAAAGAAGGAAGTGCTATGGGAGAGGCTGAAGATTTGGCAAAACGAGCCTGGACACGCCTCGGATCCAGGGGAGAAAATCAGGCCGTTGTTTTTCTGTACGTCCTTGATGGCATTCCCCCGCTCAACAACCTCACGATGTTTTAATTTAGGAAAACGGACTAATATGTTTCTAGGGGTGAATCTGGCTCCGGGAAGACAACTATCCGATCTCACCTTCTGTCCTCACTATTGTCGTTCTCGTCCACTCCGCTATCCACAAAGCTATCTCTAGCCGCATTTGTTTTCGACACACTGACAACAACAAAAACCGTCACGACCCCAACTGCATCTAAGGCCGGTCTTTTTTTCGAACTGCAGTATGATGGCTCATCCACCGTCAACCCAACGCTGATTGGTGGTAAACTCCTCGACCATCGGCTGGAAAGGAGCCGAATCGCCTCTGTCCCCACAGGAGAACGCAGCTTTCACGTTTTGTACTACCTTTTGGCAGGCACAAGTCCAGGGGAGAAGACACATCTCGGGCTGGACAGCTCAGGCGAGATCCTTTCTGGCTCCACCAAACGGTCTTCAGCCCAAGCTTCCCACAAGCGCTGGCGATACCTTGGCCATCCAACGCAGTTGAAAGTGGGAATAAACGACGCAGAAGGATTCCAACACTTCAAGACTGCATTGCGGAAACTCGAATTCCCCAGAAGCGAAATCGCTGAAATATGTCAGATTCTTGCTTGTATCTTGCATATTGGACAGCTAGAATTTACTACTGGCCAAGCCACGAGGACTGGGGCCGATGAGAGCGGCGGTTATTCACATGAGGGCGGCGAAACAATCACCATCGTCAAAAACAAGGATGTCCTAAGTATTGTCTCTGCCTTCCTCGGTCTAGGTGTGGATGAGCTCGAAACGAGTTTGGGACACAAGACAAAAACCATCCACAAGGAACGAGTCACCGTTATGCTTGATCCTAAGGGAGCTCGGACGAATGCAGACGGCTTTGCACGAACGCTCTACGCCCTTCTTGTTGCTTATGTGATTGAAAACATCAATCAACGGGTCTGCGCCCCCGAGGATTCTGTTGCCAATACGGTCTCTGTCGTTGATTTCCCTGGCTTTGCGCAAGCGTCTACAACTGGTTCGACGTTGGATCAGTTGCTGAGTAATGCTGCCACTGAGTCCCTGTATTATTATTGCTTGCAGAATTTCTTTGAGCGGCAGGCCGACATGCTGGAGACAGAGGAAGTCAATGTTCCAGCAACCAGCTATTTTGACAACTCTGATGCCGTCAAGGGTCTCCTAAAGCACGGCAATGGTCTCCTTTCTATCATGGATGACCAAACCAAACGTGCTAGATCCGATATGCAGTTTCTTGAGAGCATCAGAAAGCGATTTGAAAAGAAAAACCCGGCCATAGTCGTTAGCAGCTCGACTGCAATACTGCCTGGCAGCAACTTCGCGACACAGAACTCCGCCGCGACTTTTACGGTGAGACATTTTGCGGGAGAGGTTGATTACCCTGTCAAAGGCCTCATGGAAGAGAACGGTGATGTGGTGTCTGGCGACATTCTTAACATCATCAACTCGACGAAGAGCGGCTTTGTTCGTGAGCTATTTGGACAAGAAGCGCTGCAAACCATTCACCACCCAAAAGAAAAGAATACCATCATGCAGGCTCAGGTCAGCTCGAAGCCATTGAGAATGCCCAGCATGGCAAGACGCAAAATGAGCAGGCCTTCGAGATTTGCATCTTCGGGGTCTCAGTCAGAACCAGACGACACTGATGACGTTGCTAGCACAGCCGGCGCCAAAAAAGGTGGAGCTAGCGCGAAAACAGGATCACCAACCGGTGCGCCTAAACAAGGTGCGGCAGGCCAGTTCCTGGCGTCGCTAGATAACATCACCAAATCCCTATCAGCGACAAATGTTAACCCCTACTTTGTCTTTTGCCTTAAGCCCAACGACAGACGGATCGCCAATCAATTCGATAGCAAATGCGTCCGAACTCAGGTTCAAACGTTCGGAATTGCCGAGATCAGCCAACGCCTTCGGAGTGCAGATTTCTCCATTTTCTTGCCGTTTGCTGAATTCCTTGGGCTGGCCGAGGTCGAATCCGTTATTGTTGGCAGTGACAAAGAAAAATCGCAGCTCATTGTGGACGAGAAGAGATGGCCGCCTAATGAAGCGCGTGTCGGAAGCACGGGTGTTTTCCTGAGCGAAAGATGCTGGGCAGATCTGGCCAGAGTCGGTGAACGAGTTATTCCTAGTCATAGCGGCGATGGTACCGATGACGGCAGAGATGGTCTCCTTCATGTCGCTGGAAACCAGTACGGTGATTCTAAAGTCCGTCTCCTACCCTCTGGAGACTCTACTCCGGGGGCGTTCATCTACGGAGATGACAAACAAGGATATTTTGGAAGTCGGGAATTGGATGCCCGATCCGATGCTGGTGCTTCTGCCTTCAACTCGGGTGACATGTTCAAAAATTTGGAGACACGGGAGCAGATGGCCGAACGAAGCAACGAAAAGCAAATGGTTGAAGTTGAAGATGTCATTGTCTCCGGAAGCCGCAAACGCTGGCTTGCACTCGTTTACCTGCTCACTTTTTACATCCCTGATTTCCTAATCAAATGGCTCGGCAGGATGAAGAGAAAGGATGTGCGGATTGCATGGCGTGAGAAACTTGCTATCAATCTTCTCATCTGGCTCAGCTGTCTTTTCGCGGTTTTTTTCATTGTCTTATTCCCAAG
Source organism: Chrysosporium keratinophilum (assembly GCA_029850275.1). Lineage (NCBI taxonomy): Eukaryota > Fungi > Ascomycota > Eurotiomycetes > Onygenales > Onygenaceae > Chrysosporium > Chrysosporium keratinophilum. Next base: position 886,216 of record JARBIX010000004.1, read on the forward strand.
GTTGATTTGTCCGACACAGCACGTTTACTCGGCTGCGGAATTGTCGTCTCACGATGGAAAGGGCAACAACGCTGCGTATACCGCTATTCGAGGAGAAGTTTTCGATTTGGGGGCTTTTCTTCCCGCTCACTATCCGGGAATCGTCAGTCAAGATTCGTTGCTAAAATACGCAGGCATCGACTCCACTTATCTGTTTCCTGTTCAGGTCTCCGCTCTTTGCCAAGGAAAAGGGGGTGAAAAGAAACCGATTGACCCTACAGTTCTGTTCGATTTCACACCAGCCAACATCTCAGGGTCTGCGAACGTTGTCAGCAGGAATGATCCCAATTTCAAATATCACGACTTCCGACTATTCACGAACGATTCTCGACCAACATGGTACTATCAGCAAATGAAATACCTACGTTCGAATTACAAAAAGGGAGAGATTGGCTACACGATGAAACACCTTCGAAAACTGGCCACGGAAAAAAGTCAATACATCGCAGTCCTGAATGGAAAGGTATACGACTTGACAAACTACATGGCCGGTGGTCGATATACCAGGGATGTAGATGGCCAGCCCAAACCCGGGGTGGATGTGGATTTCTTGGACTCGCGTGTGGTCGATCTTTTTCAGAAAAAGTCTGGGCACGATATAACGGAGTACTGGAACCGGCTTCCCGTCAGTAGCACGTTGCGTTATGATATGGAGGTCTGCCTCAACAACTTGTTCAAAGCCGGTGCACTAGACACCCGAAACTCGACACAGTGTTTATTCTCTCAATACTTTGTGCTTGCCATCTCGGCTATGTTGGCAAGTATTATCGGGTTCAAATTTTTGGCTGCGCTGCAATTTGGAAGGAAAAATTTACCGGAGAACCTCGACAAGTTCATCATTTGTCAGGTGCCAGCATATACTGAAGATGAAGATTCTTTGCGTCGTGCAATGGACTCCATGGCAAGGATGAAATATGACGATAAACGGAAATTGCTGGTGGTTATTTGTGACGGTATGATTATTGGACAGGGTAACGATCGACCGACGCCCCGAATTGTTCTCGACATTCTCGGTGTGCCCGATACCGTCGATCCCGAGCCTCTTAGCTTTGAAAGTTTGGGAGAAGGCATGAGGCAGCACAATATGGGCAAGGTATACTCGGGTCTCTATGAAGTACAGGGTCACATTGTCCCATTCCTTGTTGTGGTGAAAGTTGGCAAACCCTCTGAGGTGTCACGGCCTGGTAACCGAGGAAAACGTGATTCCCAAATGCTTTTGATGCGCTTCCTCAACCGCGTTCATTACAATGCACCGATGAGCCCTCTGGAACTGGAAATGCACCACCAGATTCGTAACATCATCGGCGTGAATCCGACGTTCTACGAGTTTATCTTGCAAGTCGATGCCGATACAATCGTCGCGCCGGATTCCGCTACTCGAATGGTTGCTTCTTTCTTACATGATACCAGAATCATTGGACTTTGCGGCGAGACGGCGCTCAACAATGCGAAATCTTCCATGATCACTATGATTCAGGTTTACGAATACTGGATTTCGCACAACCTGACAAAGGCATTCGAGAGTCTCTTCGGTTCCGTTACTTGTTTACCTGGTTGCTTCACTATGTATCGAATTCGTGCAGCTGACACTGGCAAGCCACTTTTCGTCAGCAAGGAAGTAGTGGACGCCTACGGAGAGATTCGAGTCGATACTCTTCATATGAAGAACCTGCTTCATCTGGGTGAGGATCGTTATCTCACTACTCTCCTACTGAAACATCACCCGAAGTATAAGACCAAGTACATCTTCAACGCCCACGCCTATACCATCGCTCCTGACAGCTGGGCCGTGTTTATGTCGCAGCGTCGCAGATGGATCAACTCGACTGTTCACAATTTGATTGAGCTCATTCCCCTCCAGCAACTTTGCGGATTCTGCTGCTTCAGTATGAGATTCGTCGTGTTTGTCGATCTGCTCAGTACAATTATCCAACCCGTCACCGTCGCCTATATTGTCTACCTCATTGTCCTCTTGTCCATGAACACGGGTATGATCCCCATTACGGCGTTTATTCTGCTTGGCGCGATCTACGGTTTGCAAGCCCTCATTTTCATTCTTCGTCGCAAATGGGAAATGGTTGGCTGGATGATAATTTATCTCCTTGCCATGCCTGTATTCTCCCTGGGCCTTCCACTTTACGCATTCTGGCACATGGACGACTTCAGCTGGGGTAACACTCGTATCGTCACCGGTGAAAAGGGTCGCAAGATCGTCATCACAGACGAAGGCAAATTCGACCCTGCGTCCATCCCCAAGAAGAAATGGGAGGAGTATCAAGCCGAACTCTGGGAGGCTCAGACACACCGTGATGATCAATCGGAGGCGTCTGGGTATACTTACCGCACTAAGTCATACCATCCAGCAATGTCGGAATACGGCTACCCGGCAGCGCGACCAGCGTCCCAGCTTGATTACAATCGTCATTCCCGGATGTCCCTCCCCGCTTCTGAACTCCTTGGTCGCGGCTCAGAGCTGGAGATGACCGATTTCTCTGGTCTGCCGACCGACGACGCGCTGCTCGCAGAGATCAGAGATATTTTGAAAACGGCTGATTTGATGACTGTTACGAAAAAGAGCGTCAAGCAAGAGCTTGAACGGCGATTCAATATTAATCTTGATGCAAAACGGGCGTACATAAATTCAGGTAAGCTCGCTTCTTTCTTTACCCTCTGTTGCCATCGGATAAGTGTAGCTAACTTTTATGCCCCCATAGCAACCGAAGCAGTGCTTTCAGGCCAGCTCTAAACAAAAGCAATATCTCGATTGCCTTTTTTCTTTCTTTCCTTTTGGATTTCCTTCGCAATCGTTTTTTATTTCAGGATACATAATTATAATCCCGCCTTCTGGAAAACGAGTGAGGTGTCCTAGATAGTATCGAATGATGCTCTCAGGGATGCCCCCTGCGCATTAGGCCATACAAGTATATTAATCATGCTCATGTTATTGTTTAGTCTTCCCACTTTTTGTCACGGAGTTTTGAGGGCATTGTATTTTCCTTTGTCTTAAAACTGGATTGTCTCATATTTGGTTTCTCGGTCGCTTTGTCTTTTCCCTTTTTTTGTTTTTTATTGCGCTTGCTGATTGCGTTGGCGATGATCTTTTCTTTTCTTTTTTGGAAATGAAGGTACATATATATAATACAGCGATCTTTGTCCTTGGATTCTGTGATATTAGAGCGTTTTTAGGATGTTAGCAGTTGCTCTGTGTGTGTATGATTGGGACTTGATTTGAAAATTTTCATTCTCTATCAATTGGATTCTCTTTGGTATTGTAACTAGTACTGTAGAGGCCTTATTCGCTCATGACTCTATTAGTCGACAGGGTGTTGATTTGACTTCTTGCCTACTTCAGGAATTGTACCTGGAGTACAGTACATACATACAAGAAAACAGTATTGCGCATGCGCATGAAGAAAATTGACCGCTTTAAATGCTCTGTGCCACTGGATGGATGGATGTGCTCATTTCCAAGTTGCTGTGCCATAATATGGTGGATTTTATTGTGATATTTTTGACGCAGGCCCAAAGATCACACAGCGTTGCTATCCAGACTATTTTTCGGCCCAAGGATGGTTGCAAAAATTGAGTACTAGTACGGAATAACAGGTACATACGTGAATATAGTACTGAGAAAGCAGTTTTAACTCTTTTCGGTTCTTTCGAGTATGGTTTTATCTTCTTTTTTATCTTCGAGAATCAAAATAAAGAGGCAATTTATGATAAAAAGTAAAAACATATTTTCAGCCGAAAGGGAAAGAAAAAGGCAAGAAAGGAGAAAAAATAGAATATTTCCCCTAGGCTTTGCGCGCTTCATCCCCGTCCTCCTTTCTCATCATCTCTCATTCTAGACGCATCGTTGCCGGCATGCCCTCCCGTTTCACTCAGATCTAAATAATGCGGGCAGGGTTTAAGATAGGAAGTGGGAAAAGAATTGGAAGAGAGGAGAAAGCGTCATTCAGATAACGAAAAACGTAAGCCATTATCAACGGAAAAGAACGGGGGATGGGAAAATAAAAGGCAGGCAAAAAAAAAAAAAAAGAAAGGGCATGGTATCATCTGCGAGTTCAAGATAGCTTTGAAGAGATATATGAATTCAGACCTCCGTAAACCACAAGGCCATCAACCGTACAAGGCCAAACAGGTACAAATAACAGGTAAGTTGACATCTTATGGGTGCATACGGGAATGGTTGATAACGAATGAACGACTCCAGGAGCACAGAAAGGGAGAGGTATAAGGCAAGCAACGAACAAGAACGCCGATAACTCCTCTTGACAAATACAAAAACAAAACACATCTCTTTGCCTCGTCCCTCCCACCGAGCGATCTTGATCGTAGGTGCAAGACTTTGCTTTTCCTGACTGACTTCGCGTGGTATCATATAAACGATTGCAAACCTGGTCAAAAGGGGTATATTGCTGACAATTGATTTTCCCGATAATAAAATCCGTGACTTAACGAGGTGGCCCAATCGGGGCCGGGTATCCAGAAGTAGAATTGGAAGTACTAGGACGACCACTATCAAAAGAAGCGCGGAGATCGTGCCGTGGAGTCATGTCTCCGGGTGCGGTACCAAATGGAACTGCACTATCAAATCGAGATGGCCACCCATTGCTGCTATTAAAAACGTCTTCCTCTGGAAGATTCACACCGGAATCATTCCACGGATTACGATAGCCGCTGTCGCGTGACTCCATAGAAACGAGTGAAGCTTTTGAAGCATTGCTTGACGCATGCTTAAAGAAAGAACCAGGGGAACCAGAATGGTTTTTGCGGCCGATGAATGAAGAAAACGAGGAGATACTACCGGGCTTACGGAGGCGTTCGAAAATTGAACCACGGTCACTAGCGTCATCCAGGAAGTTGGGGCGTGTTGGGGAATCGGTAGCGATAGGGGTAGGGGCGTGCTGGAGCACTTTAGAGTCGAAAAAGGGTAATGACTCTTCGAACGAATCCGATTTTGGTCTAGGAATTGACCCTTTCACCGTAGTCGCGTCGAGCCCGTGAGAGACAAGACGAGAGACAAGAAAGTCGATGGCATCTTTCAGCCCACCGGCATTGTTTCGCGTGTAGCCAAGAATAAGTCTACTCTCCGGGGGCGGTGAACTGGCTTCCGGGGAGACATCCCCGGGTGTATCAACCGCGACATCGACCTCATACTGCTCCTTGAGTTTTTGTCGAATGTCATTCTCGAACTCAGGACCATTGAAGAATTCTCGGAGTTGTTCAGAACTGTGGAACGAGATTTCGTGGGTTTCCGGCACCATTCCCTACGAGTCCTTAGTAACGCGTTAGACGAGAGAATCGATCCCCAACAGCCACTTACCAAGAAGGCATCTACAGCCTGTGGGACTTGGTACTCTGGTCCCGAAATAGTGACGAAATCACTAGCAGTTTCGGTGCTAGGAAAATCAATCTTGCAGTTCCATTTCTTTTCGAGCTCTTCGATTTCCTTCATCCGAGCAATGAGCTCCCGGTGATAAAGACGGTTCACAAGGACGGTCTCGGAAACAAACTCGGCATCCTAGTGATGTTCGTTAGATTTATGAAGCTGTGCACATTTATATTAATCACCTACCACTTTCTCTACCATATCCATGATTTCCTGCTTGACCAGCTCAAGGTTCTGAGCGTTGCGAGCAGGTGTGCGACATATAACATTCTCCACTCTAATATCATCATCATCTTTGCTGACGCCGCCGCGATCCATGGCATTAGAAAATTTCACAAACACAGAATACTTTTTCATTATGCGCTGGATATGCTGGCCCCCAATACCAATAATACGCTTGTGATATTGATCCGGAACATGGAAGGAAATCGAGGCAGGCATCTCTTGCTCGACCAGGTCAAGGCCATTTCTTGCTGCTTCGTATTGGGTCGCACACACATCGATGTAGAAGTTGTATTCATTGAATCCGTCAAAAATAATTTGAACATGGCCTTGGAAAACTCATTAGCAACTCGTCCAACATCCACGAGGAAAACAATGCTCACTTTGGCCCATGATCTTATTGATCTTTCCATTTTTCTTGCCACTGACAAACTCTTTGTGTTCGTTTGCCAACTCAATTTTTACGCGCATCTGATAAGGGGAGCGTTTGACGAATGGGATCTGGTGGATCACCATCATTGCTGCTTTGACAGCATCATCGGAGCCGTGGATGGTAAATGTGAGTTTATCAAAGCTGACATCAGCACCGGAATTAGCACAAATGTCGGACAACATAATCCGAATATCTGACGGTGATGGAGAGCGCGTTGGCGCCCCATTTTCTGGGAGAATGATCCACCAAGTCGCACCGTAGAACTGGCCCGCCTGCATTTGAAAGTTAGAAGCTATCCCACGACACAAGAACCGAGAAGAAGACTCACTAGGGCCATCAACTCCCGGATAGTCCGCTCGACGTGGAGAATTTCGGTTCCCTGTACCCGAATAGCGTTTCGTTGACTGCCCAACTGAGGGAACAGAACATAGCATCCGTTTGCCTCCATGACCTTGCGAACTTTATCTAAACGATCAAGTAAAATGCTATCGATTTTGGTTGGGGTAACGGACACATCCTTGACGTAAACCTTCACTCCGCGAACCAGCTCGAGAAGTTTTTGTTTTGCCTTGGCAATATGTTCTTGGTCAACACCAGTGATGTAGACTTCATCCTCGCTGCGTCTATAGGCACCTGGAGGGGTATAACCATAAATGCGCGGGAAGGGTGGCGGGAAATAGATGGCAGTGTTGGTAGCAGCTTCAATAAGCTTGATGTTCCTGCGTGTGCGGCCACAAACCAAAGTGTGCATTGTTAATTCAAGTTTCATCATATCAACTCGCCGTTTAAGCTGCAAATTGTTAGTCTTGGTAGAATGTTACATGACAACACAACACTCACAATTTGATCGATCATCACCAACACCCTGGTTTTGGCATGTTCAGCACTCTCAACATCGCCATATATTGCGATCCTGAAACGGTGATCGAGGCCATTTTCACTTGAGTATCCATACGAGGACACGATGGCACTATCGGCATCAACGATCTTCGGGCTAAGCAAGAAGATATCTACACCAGTATATCCCGCAAGCGTATTGAGGTGATTGAGAACTGCTTGGCGAATCGTGTTTGTACTCGGGTCCATAACGAGGTTGATGTCAATATCAACCGTCGCACACCGCTACATTCTCCAGTCAGCAAACTTTGCAAGAGTTTCGCCAGCACTCCGAAAAGGATTTTTTTGCCTAAGCATACCAAAGCAAATGGCGTCTCCGTCAAGATCTTTGCCCGCATCTTGTGTACAACATCGTTCTCCCCAGAGATGCACACATTGGTAACCAATCCTTGCGGTCTTCGCTGGAGCGAGGCAACCGCTTTCGGTTCCGTCGACGTGACGGTCGCCTCAATCCGTCCCCCACTGCTTTCACTTATCTGCCGACACAATTTCCTCAGCGCATCCACGTGGCTCGCGTGAACCGGGAGTTTGTGGGTCGGGGTTCCTTCTGGCGTCCCGTCTGGGAACGTCCACCGCTGAAGGGCACCGGGCGACGAGTGTAGAACATCGTCCGGGTCGGGGCCCGGTAGATTCGACGAGAAAGGAACATTGAAGGACAGATTTATTATGGCATCGACCGTGGGAGGGGTTGGTATCGTTGGAGGAACTGGCGGCCTTCGGAACGGGTGGGAGGCGTTCATGTCGTGCTGGGGACGGCCAAAGGTTGGGGCCATTCTCTCCCATCCATGGCGGGCCTGGCCTGTAAAATTAGATATCTTGTGCATGGTGCCAGTTTGAAGGGTGGTATCCCGCTGTTCAAGCGGCGCCTGGAGAGGTGGTGGGTGGTGGACGAGGGAACGGAGAGGTGGTGGATTTTCACTTGGGGTGGGCAAAGAGGACGACACCCGTGACGACAGAACACCCTAAGAAAAACGAAACACCACACAACAAGCAAGACGAAGGGAAAGGGAAGAGAGAATTGCGATCAGAATTGTTTCAAGGAGAGAGAATGAAAAAGCAATTAATCGGCACCCGTCGCAGTGCAGTGCTCGAGGGTGTTGTGCGGAGGGAACATCGAAGCAAGGTCTGGGCTGGGCTGAGAGGCTTTTAGCGGCCTTTTCACATACATGAGCCGCTGTTGCCGGGCTAATCCCAATCAGGACAGATGACTCTCAGCTTATCAAATCAAGCTGTGCACGGGCCTCTTCCTGCTTGCTTTCAACTCTTCAGCGACGACAAGCAACGACGAGATATTAGCTGCAGCAAACTGGGGATGGCACTGGCATTTAATCATCTTCGATCGATCGATGAGTTCTCTACTGTCTTTGGTCTCGCCGCATCGTGTTATATATTCAGCTTTCAGATCGAAGGGACTGGCTAACTCTGACTTGCCGTGGATGACGTTATCCATCTGTGGATGAAGCAGACGGGCCTGTCCATGAATCAAGCTCAACCCCATAGACTGGAAACTCTTCCACAAGCAACCACTGATTCAAGATAAGAGGAACTGTGTGGATCACCACTTTGTGAATGTCGCTCACTTTGCTGCTGCACACACGAGAACTCTTAGTTGTCTTCCCTGGCGTTCACTTTTGAAGTCACTTCTCTAACCCGACGAGCATCTATACAGGCTCCTTGCTATCCCTCCGCAGCCATACGAGCAATTGTGTCTGGGCTCCTCAAGCCCAGGGCCCTGCCCATAACTATACGCTGTGTACATCTCAGGCGAGAGACCTACTTCCGCAGGTCCGTCCCTCCCGCATAGCCTGCACGTGGCCGTTATGCGGAGTCCGACGGAACAAGCAACCCTGACCTTAAGCACATGTGAAATATTTCCGATGCTTCTCGGACGATCACCCACATGAAACAAAAAGGGCAGAGAAGCACGTCATTCCCACTACATCTGTGGGACTATATACTTCTATGGTCGCCCTCGTTCAGGCTTTGGGTCGTTGCTTTCCTGAACAATATAAATTCTTCATACTAGCCCACGATGACAGTAAGAAACTATTTAGGTTGATTCGGACCGTCTCCACCGGATTCTCGCGCTGGGCCAAAGCTACGAAGTGACGTTGGTGCTCGGGCTCGGCGGCGTAGCTTTGATGCTGAGACTCTGGAAAAACTCAATGGGATTGCAAGAATTGATATCAAAAAGTGGCATCTAGCCACTACACACTGATTGGGTTTTTCGACCCTACAAGTGCTTGGTTGCCCTTGGACTAACTGCTGCATCAATGGTGTTGCTCATCCATATCAATTAAAACTACTCTGTACGCAATCTGGAATAGAATGACACCCAGATAGCTTCAAAAGCAGACCACAGACATAAACAACAGCATATATATGCCCAAGTAAATGCAGAAACAAGAATCCCAAGCTCATACAAACATGATGCCTGATCAAAAAGGGGTGTCACTGAGAAAGGCCAGAATACAAGTCCACGAATTCAAAAGCGCTGCGAGCGTCATCGAAACATATATCCCAATACTGATACACAAGATAAACAAGGAAGGCAATAGTTGCGAGCCACCCAAGAGCCACGGTTATAATGAAGATTAGTATCTCCGAGAAACCCTTCGAACCACCCCTTGGCCCCCATCAAGGCCCATTTTAGTGGTTTCCTCGTCATCAAAATACCGTTCTTCCCTAATCTGCCTGGGTGCAGGATAACTGACTCGATCAAGAGGCACGTATTCACGAGACTGGCGAGGCTCATCATCAACATACACGCTCACTTCTCGTCGTACAGGTCTAACACTTTGCATGCGCACAGGGGGCTCTCCAGGATCTTCGTAACGGCTTGGAGGGGGGCGCACACTCGACATCCTCACCAACTCCTCTCTCGGATATGCTGGCTCGTCGACGTATGTTGGATGTCGCTGTGGATAATCAAGGACCTGCACACTGGCACCGCGGGGAACACGCGCTCTATCATCCACTTCTCTGTCATAGATACCATGGTCGCTTGATGCAACACGAGCGTATTCTGGGACACGACGATACGTAATTGGGGGAGGCGGCATGTCTTGCACGTATCGTCGCTCCGGGTAAGGGTTTTCGATGACTGAAACCGCCCGAACAGGAGCGGCGCGGATGGAGGGTGCCTCATCATATGGCTCAGCATGCGCCAAACGAGTAGATGGCGGGGCCATTCTTGTTGAAGGTGCCACAGATTCGTAGTACCGATTCCCATCAGCATCAATCACAATTCTTCGTTGTGGAGGGGGTCCCATGGCGCGAAGTTCCGGACGAGCTTCAATAAACTCTTCGCGGACCCGAGGAGATGCAGGACGGACGTCCGCAGCATAAGGCTTAGGGTATGGCGCAGCGAACTCGTCGTAATACCTCGGTTTCTCAACCTGCAACGGTCGATCCGCAACAGCATAAGATGCAGCTCGAACATACCGTGGTGGGGCATCAGGAATGGGTTCAGGGTAATCATGGATGTACTCAGATTGGCGTGCATGTTGAAAGGTCGCCACCCGACGAAGATCGTGTTCTTCCCTCACGGGTCGCTTGTAAGTTAACCTTGATGATGAACGTGGTATATTCACTTCAGTAGGCCCGTCCACTTCGAAGCCACGGGTGTGCCTCTCGTCATAGTATCCCCCATGGCCAGTTTCAGGTCGCTCCCCAACAGGTGTGTAACGGGGAGAATCGATTTCAATGTAAGTATTATCACCTTGGGGAACTCGAGATCTCACATATGCCGGCGACGGGACCTCGATAAACGGAGGCGGAGACATGGGTTCTGGTTTTATATAAGGGATCTCAGGCGATTCCATGGGTCTCCTAGCATCCATGGAGCGTGAATTATCCTTGAATTCCTGCTCGCGCCGACGCTTGCGGGTCACAATTGGCTGTACCGGAGCATCTGGGCTTGTGCGTTCTGGAGCTCTAATAACCGTCTTTCTTTCCCCCTTTCGTTGGCGACGATTTTGGCGTGGACCTCCTGGAACCCCTGGGACCCTGGAAACTGCAAGTGGAGACACCCTTGACGGCTGAGGCGCAGCAGGGGAGGTAATATGGTTTCTGACTACTCTCACATCATGTGCTGGATACTGGTGTCGTGGTGAGTCTTGCCCATTTTGGGCTGGTCTATGATGGGCCTGCCCCCCATTGACACGTTCTGAAAAAGGGTGGTGGGCTCCACTTTGTCTTCTGCTCTGAACGACATTTGGTCCAGGCGGCGAATATTCGGGTTCTTCCAGTGATTCTGATTCTTCTTGGGCTTTTCGGCTGCCTGGGGCGGTAGGCTGAAAAGGTGCATTATCTATGCCTCTTGCAGCATGATGCCTTTCAGTTTTCTCCAACGAAGAAGCGTGCGAGCCCGCGTTCATGAAAGTTCGACTCCCATGCTCCAAATGCCGAGTTCCACGCTGGTGGCGAGCTATATTATTATCAGCGCCTGCGTCGTCAATGACCACCGCTTGGGTCTGTCGTTCGGTAATGGGCGATGCCACTGATGGCTCGTTTTGGGGGGAATCGGGGGCTTTACTCGAGTAGAATGAATTCTCATCAAAGGAATCACTGGCTGCGATGTTCCCATTAGCCCCTTCTGCGTTAATCTCTGGAATAGGCTTAACAAGCTCCAATGCTTTTGCAAAAACCTCTGCAACATCAAAGTCGGGTCTGAGCTCTTGGGGCGACGGTTTTATCTTGGCTTCTATCCGTTTCTGTTCCACCTGATCACGTAAAGCGCGCTCAATTCTCTGTCGTTGCAATTGTATCTCCGCCCTGATGAGGCCATCGGACTTGATTAAAAAGATAGGATCAATTTCTGAAGCTGGTTTCGTAGAAGTAGAAGTAGTAGCAGCGGCAGACACGAGACTACTAGAAGGTGGAGCACTAGTAATGCCAGTTACCGTTACCACTGCATGTTCATTCACTGTAGGGGACCTCTGTGCGCTCGATGGCTGCTGGCCTTCCTTCTGCTGCGCGATCGTTGTCGTCTCTGCTGGAGCGGAGGGAGTAGTAGGAAGTGAGGGACTTTGCACTGATCGAGGAGTGAAGTTGCGAATGACATGCTGAGGAACCTTTAACCTAGGGTGATTTCCAGAAAATATCTGATCCCGAATACTCAGAATTTTCTCGTATTCAAGGACCTCTTTCGAGGCCAACAGCGGTCCACCATGACCACTCTCAGGAGTCTGAACAAGTTCTGAAGCCATCATTGCTGGCTAATCAGCTGTGTGCGTCAACAATTCTCACAGAAAACTGGTAGTTTGCATCACCCTGGATCTAAACAGATACAGCAGGGCCTTTCTTCCTGTGCTGGTGACCGTGAAGAGGTTGGGTGTTGTTTTTCCCAGCGCCCAAGAATTCCAGCGAAGGTGTTGACCACGAAGGTTTCGCGTGCAGTCCAACACAGCTGCACTAGAACGGATGGGGCTAGCCTATTCCCCTGAGGTGAGATCAGAGCGAAGTGTTAATGCCACGACAGTTCTTGCTTAAATCACTGATCTTTAGGCCTGACTTGGTCTAGTCCATTGCACTATAGCGCCAATGTTCTGTGCGGTTAACTGTAAAGCTGGTGTCCATAGTGAACCAGCATGCAGAGTCATCAAATGCGGGACAACACGAAGAGACAGTGCTGACAGCCTCATCGCACATCCAACTGCCCTCATACCCAACACGCCCACCTTTTTCACCGACCTTCACCATTTGCCTTGAACCTTTAACAGTTTTATAGCAAGGGAGTATTATCTCAGGGGCTGGCCCCGCTGCCATCTCTTTATCCAAATGGACCAACAACAGGATGATCATGATTCACGCCCAGTGTTCTTCTTTGACATTGACAATTGTGTATGTGTGCGCAAGTCAACTTCCAGGCCGTGCTTTTCCTATATAAGCAATACGACAGAAAGAATATGTTCTAAAGCTGACTGGGGCTTTATAACTTGAACTGAGTAGCTATATTCTCGAGGTAAGTCAGTGGAACTATGGCTTCAGATTCCACGGCTAACATATTTGTCGTAACTAGACAACAAAATCCATGACCTGATGCAGGAACTCATTGGTCCGTAACATATCATGCGCTACGTGGGAAAGGAAGACTTTTGACCGGCCGATCTCCAGATCAATTTTTTGCCCGACATCTATCTCTCAGCATCGACGATGCGGTGATGCTACACAGTAAATACTACAAAGAATACGGCCTTGCGATCGAAGGGCTTACGCGGAATCATAAGATTGATCCTCTGGAATTTAACAGCGGCGTCGATGATGCTCTGCCCTTGGACTCCATCTTGAAATCTGACCCGGCGCTCCGGCAATTTCTTGAGGATTTCGATACCTCAAAAGTCAAGTTGTGGCTTTTCACCAACGCCTACATCAGTCATGGCAAGAGAGTGGTCAAATTACTTGGCGTAGAAGACCTCTTTGAAGGAATTACCTACTGCGACTATGGCTGTCAGCCACTCATATGCAAACCCAATGTGAAAATGTACGAAAGAGCAGAGCAGGAGGCGAAGGCCCCAGGAGTTGATAAATGCTACTTTATCGGTGAGGGTTGCAGTTTTTGAAACATCGTGACTTTTGGCCCGATAAATAATTCATGGAGGCCTTGTTCCTGTAAGAAGCTCGTGTATTAATCGGCTTCCCGCAGATGATTCGCAGCTAAATTGCCGCCATGCACAATCCCGCGGCTGGACTACCGTTCACTTCGTTGAACCCCATCTACCGGTCCCCCAAACGCCAGCTTCGAAGTTCATGATTAGAACCCTTGAGGAACTGCGTGAACTCTTCCCGCAGTTTTTCAAATCGAAGAATGGGGCCGATGCTTAGTCCTCATAGAGTATTTATGTCGGTTGTTTGAATGCCGGGTTATGTGCCACGGAGGAACAGTGGCCATCTCATGGATTAATGCAAATAGAACCGAAGCGATAGATAGCTTTACCACGATTCTGAAAATGAAAAGGTTTTTGGGGAATGTTCAGTAACTGGTGTAATTCCTCTGAATACACGACCAATCAAACCCATGAGTCTCTCGATTCTAATGCAATGTTAAAAAAAGGTAACGCCCAAGAAAGAGGACAATGTCCATCCAAGCAGTTTCAGTACTGATGCAACGTTTCTTAGGACTTGAAAGCCAACCAAGGGTCATTAATCAGCTCCTTCGCCGTAGCTCTGCGCTCCGGGAACCAACATAACATTCTCTGAGCGAACTCGAGAAAGAGTCGCTTATCCTCTCCTTCGAGGAACGGGGTAAGACTCAAAAGATTAAAGTCCTCCGAGGGGATCAAGCGCGGATATTTGAATTCACCTAAGCCGAGTACTATGTTCAGTTATCGAACCTTATTAGAGGGGCTAGGTTTAGAGAGATCCAACACTCATACCTTGGTCCGGAAACAACCCTGCTAGCATTGTTTTATCCGCTTTGCTCAACAGCTGGGGGGGCGGTGGCCCAAGAAGTCGGATCATCTGGCCAAAATGAGCCTCGCGGGAATAGCTGTTTTGGCCAGGTCCGATTCATTCAAGCAGAGAAATGTCCCAAAGAAGCTCCCAAAGCTGTGCAAAGCCGACATCATCAACTTCCTATCCATATGTGAATTTTCAGAAGCAAGCTTACCACCATCCCTAGATTCCAAATGTCGGTACTATAGGACCATCCACTTTTGAGCAACACTTCAGGAGAGCAGAATTCTTGTGGCTGAATTTCATGATTGTGTGGAGTTTCAACATCGCCAAACACGGCAGCACCAAAGTCAATGATCCCAAACTTCCCGACGCCCTTTTTAGAGGACCAGAATCCGGGCACGACTGGTATATAAGTCGTTCGTTGCCATTTTTGTGCGGTGCTGGGTCGTACTTCTTTCGAAGTGCGTAATCCTCAAGGACATTGAGATCTTCAAATGCCAACAGGAAATTATCAGCCTTGAGGTCTTCGCTGGCTATGATTAGAAAATGGGGCACGAACGCATTTTGAGGACCACATGCCTGTGTGTATGATATGGCATTCGAAATGCAGGCAATCAATGCCGCTCAAGATAACTCTTACGAACGCCTTGGCAACAGCTGGAGGTAAACCGCGTCCCCCAAGACGTTTTCCCACCATCCAGAGAGGTTCCCTTAGGGGCTCAAAAACCAAGCAAGAATGGTTAGCAAATGGTCCTTGAATCTCAAAGGAGTCCTCAAGCCGCCGAACAAAACCTTTACCTTCATGGGTGGACTGTACTCGGGAGATGTGTTCGTGGATTTGTACTTCCTCTCGGGCAGCTCTCCGATCTTCCTTACTGAAATTCGTAATTTTCAAGGTAAAGTATCTACTGCTTTGCCAGCGCCATCTATCCACTATTTATGAGATGATTTCGGGATCGGGCCGATCGCTCATCTTGATATGTCTTTTGCAAGCCAAACTGTTGAGCTTCTACCGAAACCAAGCTTTGAGATGATACGGTATCTCTTATGAATGGTCTCTCCGACATGAGCGGGATAGATTTTTTTGCGTCATCATCGGAGTTCTGGTCTTCCTCGAGAATACTAGAGGCCACTGAGAGGGTGTGAGAGTGCATAAGACTCATTCCGCATGGGAGCAACAAAGCATGTTTGCTTGTGCTGGACAGAGAGCGCAAGCCAAACATCGGGAGGCCAGTTCATGAATGCTTAGGCCACGCTAAGGGTAGTTAAGTTAGATGTTGAGTCCTTCAGCAGTCTTGCACCCCGAGTCACCCTCGAAATGATCCTGTGGTGGTCCTTGTAGCTGGCCCCGTGATGACCCCAGGTTAGCCCCTTAAGTAGTTAGTGACTTCCGTGACGGCCCCCTGTGTTAGCCCCCGAGCAGCGCCCATAACGGGCCCCGCAAGCCGCACCACCTCCTGAGGCTTGTTGAGATGGCAGGATGAGGCAGCCCATTTTAATTATTATTAATTGGTACGTGGGTGGTATGTACTGTACATACAGTAAGTGCATTCAGGTAATGAGTTTACGAATTTTAACGGACTGGTTACTATTACTCAAGACCGCTGCCTTTATTGCCTGATCAGACACTCCCATGAAAATCCAGAGACTCAGATGAGATGCGTTCGCGTTTTCTGTATGCCATATAACGCGATGTCTGGCATTATCATGCCGTCATGCCCTAGATAGTGCAGCAAAATAGCCAAACTTATGAAACTACAGAGAGCAAGCGTTGGTTAGAATGTGTATGTGAGGCAATACTGCGGAGTAGATTTACCGGATTATTACAGTAGTAATTGGGGAGGATCGATAAAGGTACTTTGAAGGCAGGTAAAACCCCTTTAATGATCCCTTGACTATTTCTTTGGCGTGGACACATTCACAGTTACGAGATCGTATCTTTCTCCTGACCCGTGTATAATGAAAGATTGGCCTTTTGACCTTCGGATCTCCGTTGACACAGGGTTCATCGACCCATAATAGTATGACCTTCCACAGTCCGAGCATGATTTGCCAAAGATGAAGCTCATCCATTCGAGGCGTAGGTCCCAATTAATTTCCGACTGTAAAGGGCGTGAGGCGAGCAGCGCCGTGGCCAGATGCTTCGATTTGTGTCTGCAAACATTTTTCTATCTCGCTTTAAGCTCACGATGTCATGGCCGATTCTCTGACGCGGGCTCGCATTTTCAAAGGAGAAAGATACAAAGCCAATGAACGATATGGCTTTCAGGAGCCTTCATCTAGACTGGTCGGTCCACCGTGAAGGAGGCGAAAGGTCAAGCTGGATTGATGTAATCGATGCAGTCGTCCAACAACAAACGGCGGCGAGGGTGGTCGCCAGCATTCTCTCAGAATAGAATGTCAACAAGTGCGGTACTGGAGGGTAGCCATATTGCCCGATATTCCAGACGGTAACAGTGCGTGATGTTTCTATGACGAAAGATCAGTAAATACTCTATCTCTCCTTTAAGTTAAGCTGGCCCTCCGGAGCTCTTGATCCCAATCTCAGCTTCAACTTATCTTCTGCGACAAATTACATATGTAGTCTGCAAAATGGGCGAGACACAGCCTGCCGTGGAATTCAAATCCATCAGTGTCGAACTCACCATCAAGCCTGAAGAATCTACGAAGGTTGAGAAAAGTGTTTTTTATGATGTTATCTTCACACGGGTTTTGAGGTTTCCCCGCCCACCGGCTTCAGGCTCCTCCAACCCTCAGCCTACTCAGGACCAAAAAACAGTTCAGGACACACTGCGATCCTCGCTCGACCAAGAGTTGAAGGGACAAGTGATACTATATGATGCTTTGCTTGAATCAAAGATACTGGTGACTTTAGTTGGACTGGACGGACGTGCTTTGAACGCCAGCAAATCGTTCGATGTCCAGGCAAGCGAATCAAACACGTTCAAACATGAATTGATACTCACCCCGGATGAGGTGAAAGCTTTGAATATTACAGAAAAGGACCCAGGACAGGTCGCAAGCCCTTTGCTCCGTCCGGCTACATTTGTATCGATTGCGTCGGAAAGCTTTTCAATCGAATATTCTCGGGCTCAGCTGCAGGTCGCACCTTTGCCGTTAGATCAAACCAAGACCTGGGAACATTACCACTTCAAAAAGATATTCAAATGGGCAAACGAGGTCGAAACCGTTTCCAACTATGTAACGGGCTCGATTCCCGCACAGATCCTTGGGCTGGACTGGTCCTTTGCGCGTCTCGCCGTCGATGGTTCATTTACGGCCAGCTTTCCTCCGCCTCCTGAGGGAGGCTGGAAAGCGTGGGTTTGGCTTCTCTCTGGGAATCATCTTCGGGCGCCAGTTCTGGGCATTGTTGCTGAGACGCTCGACAAGTCGATTGATCGCATTCGATCTGTTTTCCTTCCAATTTCAGTGCCAGTTGAACATGACGACAAGAAAGACCTGGAGGGGAAGGATGCGGAGGGGGGTGCAGTATGCGATTGCAAAGACAAAAAACGCATGCCAGCCGTTGTTTCGGAAGCAGAGCTGGCAGCGAATCCCCAGGTATACACTGAGGACCCAGGAGCATTTTGCAAACCTTTCAGTAACCCAGCAAGGATTGTGTCAGAGCGGTCATTCTTTTCCATAGTTCGCACAGAGCAACCAGTGATCTCGGCTGAAGCGTCAATCAAGCTACATGAACCAGCACAACTCGATTTCGATCCTCCCGAAGAGATGCTTCAAGGAATCAATGGTGAAGTGGAAGACCCCAACATAGGGGCCGCCTTTATGCTCCGCTCCACTGCTGGCACTGCATTCCGCCCGTCACTCGATATCAGGTCTTCGCCAGAAAGCAAATTGAGTCTCATCAATGGTAGTATTCTACGATCCAAAATCCGCCAAGGCCTCGACATTGTACAGGATGATCTACCAAAGGACCTTTCAGACATTTTAGCAGGCCTTAATCGTGGTCGCAGGCACTTGGACGCCTCATATCCCGTCCAGTGGGACAGTGAAAGCATTAGATACCAGGCCACGACTGTGGCCCGTGGGCACATACTCGAATTTCGCCTTCGCACACGAAGCAATGGCTACAGCTTGGGTGGAGTCTCCAAAACTTTGACCCTTGCACCTCGCCAGACCAAAAGTAAGCTAGAGCCGGGAGGTTAAGACCCTATGCATTTAGCTAACAGATGTCCAAGGGATTCAAAAAATCCAATGGCGACGATCTGAATTCGCGTCCCGTACTGAAGAACAGGAAAGCCGCGACTCGGTTGCCGATAGCACCGTTCATGACTCATCATACCAAGATGCTGTCTCGGCGAACTTGAATGAGTGGTCCCAAGGGAGCTCTAAGAGCAAGGTAACAGCGGCTGCCGCCGGGGTTGGTGCCGTTATAGGTCCCGTTGCCATTGGCGGTGGTGTTGCGCATTCCTCAGCGAGCTCCTCAAGTCAACAACAGGGTGGTCGAGCGACTACTGCAAAGGAAGAAATGCAGTGGCGTGACGCAACCCGGCGTTTTGGTGATGATCTCCGCAAGTTCGAAAGTACCGTTGTGATGGAGGTGACTCAAAATGAAGAGGTCACAGGAACCGTCGAAGTGATTCAAAACAAGAATTATGCGCACAGTCTGACAGTCATTTACCACAACATTTTGCGCCATCTGCGGGTGGACACCGAGTTTGGCGGAGCAAGGGAATGCCTTTTCGTCCCTTTTGCCATGAAACCTTTTACCATGCAGAGAGCGTACCGTTGGCGCGAGGCAATCAAAAGGGTTCTTAGGGAAAGGTAGGCAATCCAAACACTACAGTTTCAGAGCCAGATGTTTGTGTCAACAGCAGCATGCCCAATCACTTCTTGGAACTAGCTTGACAGTATCTAGACGCTTCAACCACTCATTGCGATACCTGAAGGATGTCTTGACAGGATTTAAATATTCAAAGATTCCTCCGGGTCGAAGAGCAGACCATCCACTCAGAGCGCTGTACGGCTCAGTTTACATCAACATCGGCATCGCAAGGCCGGGAGACACAGACAAAGGAGAGTATAATCCGGATGCCTGGGAAGTTCTAGGGCCTTTCTTGTTGTTCCCGGCATACTCAATCTATCAAGAAATTAAACAGCAAGCTGAGTATGTATTTCAGCGCCGTTATGCACCGGGTGTTGCCACGAAGTGGTGCGATCTGCTTGAAATCGAGACCGACAGCGGCGCCAAGTTATCTGCAGATTTTACTTTGGCAACATCCTACGCATTTAACCAGACGATTCGAGTGGACTTCCAGGTCAGAGACACTGAATATCTCACCCGATCTGCTTTGACAGGCGTCACTATCCGTGCCAGAAATTCCTTGACTCCCGGTTCAATGGCCAATCTTCGAAGCATGACATATACGTATCAAACGGACTACGAAAGCAATACCATCTATCTGAACCAGGGTGCCGGCGACTTGGTGGTTCCCGGTACCGGCGAGGTTGACCCTGGAGGCGCAAATTTAAAAGCCAGACTGACACAAAGCGAGCTTCAAAATCTGCGGGCAGATCTTGTATACGACACAGTGGAACTCCTGCAGCATCTCAATGAAAACATAGAATATTACCACAGAATGATCTGGTGGACCATGGACCGAGACAGACTCTTCATGCTGCTTGACGGCTTTTTCGTTCCAGGCCTAGAGCCTAAAACGAGTTTGGCTTCTGTAGTTGAAAGAAGTCCAATTGGGATAGCCGGGAACAGCCTTATATTCCGCGTTTCTGCCGGTTGTTTTGTCGGTACTACGCTTGGTAATGCTGCATTAGACACCCCTGAGCAGCTTGACAACTGGTATCAATCTAAAAAGACCGGTTCATCGCCAATGCACATCAGCCTACCAACTGATGGGCTATATGCACAGACGATTATGGACGACTGCGTGGCACTTGAGGAGCATTACGGAAACATCGACTGGGCACTCAACGATCCAGACCCAGAATTGGGATCACTTGATCCCAGCCTCTTGGAGTCACGACGCGCTGAAGCGACAACGGCCGTCCAACCTTCGAAACTGCCAGACACTCTCATCAGTCTTCAGAACGCCAACCCGGCGCCCGCGCCGCAAGGGGTCGGTGGTGTTCTTGGTGCGGTGCAAAACGCAAACGCCTTCCGAGACATGGCTGGCCTAGCCGGCACGCAGGGTCTGGCCAGCAAAGGACTCGAGACTGCCGCTGGACTGGCTACCTCTTTTGGCAGCCAAGCGGCATCGATCAAGATTGCTGACCTTGCCAATAAGCAGGCCGCTGTTGCTGACATCGACAAGAAACTTTCATCTATCGAGAAAGCCAAAGAGAAGGGCCTGGCATCTGATGGTGATCTTTCTCAACACACAAATGATGCTCTGGCACAGATGAATGGAGCAAACCCTGTTACACCAGCCAACCCCGAACAAATAACTCCCAAAGAGGCAAAAGAGGGGATCAAGTGTATTGAGGAGCAAGTTAAGAAGAAGCAGCTGCCCAAGGACGAGGGAAAGAAGCGTGTTTCTGAGCAAATCGGCAGCATGAAGGGCTCGAGGACCAAAAGGGGCATCACCCGCGGCATCGCGATCCGTCTCATCGGCTATGGCGGCTCCGCCCTTCAAGGACTCTGGACGTGGGAGCTCTCGCAAACACAAATCCAACCGGATGCTGAGCCGAGGATGATCGACGTTCGCCTAGACGCAAACAGCACTCCGACTATGAACATCGACGGAAGGCTTCTCGTGGCGTTTACTCATGATCCCGATGCTGCTGACGATTCGTTCGATTTCCACCTCATGGGTGAACTCTTCGGAACCAATCTGATCGAGAGCCCGGCTCCGGGGAGGGGTTTGAATGTGGACAAGGTTATCCACTTCAGGGTGCCCAAGGACGCTAAGAAGGCCACAGCAACGGTCACAGCGGCCGTTCAAGAGTACCAGATACAAAATAAGAAAGGGAGTGAAGCGGCGGATGAGTGGAAGGCCGGGGTGGGCGTCACGGTCGAGGGTGGATGGAAATTCCTAGCGAAAGTCCAGGGGAGTGTAAGTGGAGAGAAGACATGGACTGAAGTCCAAAGTAGCGAGGAGGTTCAAAGTTGGACCTTTTACTACTATACGGGTGGGTTTAACGAGGAGGTTAAAGTTGACTAATTCACGGAATGGTAAGAAGATGATTGTGAACTAGTTGGTACGCTGAGTGAAAAGCAGTGTATTGTGTTTCATTGCCCGATGAAGCAGACTTCTATACAAAAAGACAAGAAAATCACGGATGGACGTAGAGTCTGAAGAATTCGCCCTACCGTCTAATAAGCTCCTCATACTTTCCTTGCTCAACAATTCTGCCCTTCGAAAAAACATAGATGCAGTCGACATCCTTGATCTCCTGGAGTTTGTGGCTTGAATTTACATCAGTGAGTTGGGAAAACAAGCAGCTCAAGATTGACTTACCTAACTATTATCATTGTCCGGTCTCTGGAGCGTGATTAGGCTCGTGAAAAAGCATTATCGATGCATCCGGAATCAGAGCACGATGATGCCGAATGGGCCGCGGTTATTCGTGAGAATTGTACTGGGCCGTACTGTATGTAGCCAAGTCCAGTCCGCGATCGATTGAGTAAGTCGGTCTCTAGCTAACGGCATTAACTGGAATACCCAGACGAATGGCGCGAGATTGCAAAACGAAGCTCCTAATCGCCTTTAGATGAAACCGTAAGGCCAATGGTTTGCCTTGTTCTGATAGTGAAGGTTGAAAAGTGCACAATTCTGATATTGTCCCAACGTCACAGAACTTGAATTCAAAGAGATGATCCGCAGCATCCCCTCTGTTATTAAGTTACTGCCCTCGCAATCCTAGGAACTCCTGTTCGCAACCCTGCGACCTTCCACAAACGGCCACATCCGTCGTGCCTCTTCAGGGGATTTTTCGTCCGCCATATGTTCGATGAACATGTCAAGCAATATTTGGTTTTGTCGGCGCTTTTCAGTGATGTCCATTTCCGGGTGTACCCATCCATCTTCGTCCGTATTTAACCCCTTTTTTGCTAGCTCAAAAGCTTTGTGCCAATTCTCATACTCTTGAAATTGAGTATCGTGTTCATCAATGTCCTCTTTGCTGAAAGAATAAGGGCATTCACCAGGAAAGCCCAAATCACTCCAACTCTGGACGATTTCAATAAGACATGCACGCAGCGGGATGATCCCAATTTCTGAAGTTTCGCCGCAACGATTGAACAGCTCTCGGAAAACACGGGGAAGGTTCAACGCATTATGAGCCGCTCTGTTCTAGAGAAAATTAGAGACCTCGTACGCCTTGGCTGACATTGCTTTCTGCTGCTCATATTTCGCCAACTGTTGATCCTCGGGATCTAGCTCATCAAAATTGTCAGGAAGCTTTGGTTTTTGATAGCCTGGAGGATAATTCTCTGGTGGTTCGAGGAAAATAGGCCATCGAGCTTGCAAAAAAAAAGGAAGAATTGATATTGATTGCCAGTCAATGATCGAAAGAATTTCCGACGGTTTCTCTGGAGACACGTAAATGTTGCCCATGTGAAGATCTGTATGCCATAGTACGGGCTTTGCAGATTGTGCGAGAACAGGGTTTGTGTCCAGTACGCTCATCAGGCAGATAGCCTTTTCAAGTAGGCTTATTCGTTCCGTCGGATTCCCTTGATAGAAGGTTCCGGGGTGTGGTGGCGGTGGATCATGTAATATGCGAAAGACCTCGCGCTTTGCAATTGCGGTACCAAACCCTGATAAGGTAGTCCCTGGGTAGAAAATATTAGAACCAGCACCGATGTGACCATTGAATGAACTTACAAGGTCCTAGGTCAAGGTTGTACTCTTTTCTTCCTTCAAAAAGATCGGGCACATAGGATCTGTCACCAGAACGGCCAACGCAGTATAATTCTGAAGGATCGGCTTTTGGGTCAAGAGGCTTACATGCCTCACCACAGGCAGTTCGGAGATTCAAGCTTCCATAGGCCGGGAACTGTAATGACGAAAGTTGACATTCGAGTATGGTGAGCGCTTTGATGAGATTCAATCTATCTAACTCACGCGCCTCATCCCATATCTCGAACAGAGGGACGCCCGCTGCCTTCTCCATAATAATATATTCCGCTTCCACCGGGTTCGAGGGATCCGAGCACCATGCGTACACATCTGGAACCGGAACACTAGAATGTTGTCTCACTATACGTTGCATGATGAGCTTTCGAGCTTTGCAGAATGTAAGAATAAATTCCATACCATATTTCAGAACTGCTACCTCTGACTCAGTGGTGTAAATCGATGGTCCGGCATTGCGACAGGGTATTTTCGCAATAACCTCCATTCCATTTTCCTTTTTCATTAAAAGAGCCTTGCAAAATCCACCCTCCATTTTTTCGATCGTATTGACGGGAGATGCCTCGCCTCCGGCTGTGGCAGCGACAGTGCAGAGGGCATCCAGGTTGAATCTCACATAACGCCGCTCGATCTGAGATTTCTCATTAACGAGAAAGTTTCCATTTGTATACTCAAAAAGTTGCTCAGGACCGATGGGTTTGCCTTTGATCGAACATCAGTTTTGAATACAAGCCTGTGGTGGCCCTGTTGAGCGCTCACCTCGACAGGAGATTTGTATGTTCCGCCTTATTGACGAAGTCATCGGCGAATTCATCTTGCGAAAAAGCGACGCCAAGGTACGTCGCATTATAAGAACGAACTTGGATTATTGATCAGGACCTCTTAGTGGAAAGTGGTGTTGATGAGCGGTTTGAAATCAGTGCTTTGTTCATTTACGTAGTAGTGTAGTTTACCTAGAACACACCCCCAGAACCCGGACGCCCACCAAACATCCCAGGCCCGCTCACCCAAAGCTCGTCGACGCTCATCTTTGAAGCCGCACTGTTGAAGGGCTCTCAGTAGAATTAACCACGTTGACAAGTAGCTTAAGTACGGCTGAGCGGACGGGAAGCCCTGTTTTCCATTTCCTATGG
The DNA here is from genome assembly GCA_029850275.1 of Chrysosporium keratinophilum. Taxonomy (NCBI): domain Eukaryota; kingdom Fungi; phylum Ascomycota; class Eurotiomycetes; order Onygenales; family Onygenaceae; genus Chrysosporium; species Chrysosporium keratinophilum. The sequence goes on from JARBIX010000004.1 coordinate 910,564, forward strand.
TCGTAGTTATGTGGTTGAGTGGCACATGAACTACAAAATAACGTTAAAGTGAGCAAGAAGAACATACTCCGTACCTCCGATGTCCACCAAAAGTGATTTTATGGCTTCAGACTGGAACTTGTAAAGCTAAGGGAGCCTGGAACAACGAGGATATCGAGCACAACTGCCGCCGAGTGAGATGAAGATAGCGAGACATCTCGAAGAACGGGTGGCTTACCCAGTAAATACCAAGGGCTTCAGCAGGGTAATAGTACACAGTGGTGTTGTCTATAACTCTTAAGATTGTTGAATAAAAACAAAAAATATGAGCTGGGGTATATTGCTTCAAAGTGACATAGTATAAAACACCGAACCGTTACTGAAAAAAGGGTATCTATGAATCGACAATCTCCACGTCTGTCGATGAAACATGCCCGGAAGCGCCGTCCTTTTGCATTCCAAAAATCCTCCACGCGCGGTCCATAACACCCAAGTTTCCAGGAGCCATGGAATCCTTATCGTCTGAAACGGATATGTGTCGATGAGCGTTGTGCGTCTGGATCGTTTCGAAACTGCAACTCAATTTCTTGCCTTCTCTCCGTCCCTTGAGCCGTTCTTGGTTGACAACTTCGTCCTTCCATTGACTCCACTGCTCATATTGATCTCGTTGTTTGATCACATGGTAGCGCGGTGTAGATTTAACAGGCCTCCAGGCCAAATGATTAGAACCAACTGGCGGAAGACTCGCCTTTAGATCGACAAACTTGGATTCCTTGGTTAATTTTACAAGGTAACCGAGTACATCTTGACTTTCGGATGTTGCCAAACGCTCAGTGGGTTCATCATGGGCACCCGCTTTCGGCTTGAGCAAGGGTGTATCAAGCCAGGATTGCATATGATTCGATCTTTGCACCGAGTAAGGGTCAAGCAGGTGTGCTCGTCGATTGTCATCCCGGAGAAATCGCACCGCAGATTGTAGGTTCGTGACCTCCGCCCGAAGAGCATCGTTCTCTCGCATGACGAGTAACGATGCTGCAGCGTTACTGGGTACAATACCATCTGGACCAGCTGTGCTCCCGTCAGAGCCAGAAGCACGTTTTAGTTTCTCCCATTTAGCCCTGTACTCGTCGCGGTCTTTCTCAATGTTTTGCATGTCTCGAGATTGTTTGTCCATGATATCGAGGAGTTCTGCTTCCTTTGAATGAGCAGCTTCTAGTTTCGATTCCATTTCTTTAACCAGAGCGGCTTTCTTCCCTGCCTCCCGCATTCGAGATTCCAGGAGTTCAATCTTAATGGACTGCTCTTCGAAAACTTTATCTTTGAGGCCCAGGGCAGTAGATGCCTCATTGAGTTCGCTGCGTAAACGACGGACCTCCTCTTCCGTATCAGGAGATACCCTCTGATTGGATTTGAGTTCTTTGGCTCTAGATATCCATGGCGACGGATGGCGTTCAAATTCGATGGTTTTGGAAAGGTCGGAGGAAGTGGAGCCAGCTTCTTCAAGATACCCTCCTAACGTCCGAATTCTGTTTGCAAGGAAAGAAAGTGCATCACTATTGTCAGACTGAGCAGATTGTTGACAGACAGCCACAACGGTCTGTGCCATGGAAGAGATAATCTCCGCATATGTGACGGGTTCTGTACGATCGTCTTCAGTAATTAGCACTAACAGGTTCTCCCCTAGCTGCCTGGCAATTTCAGAAACTTCCTTTGCAGCTTGTTCCGCCTTTTCAAAAATCTCTGCACAAGTTTCCGATAGAGAGAGCGAACTGAGTCTTAATTCGTCCAGCGAGCGAGTAATTTTGCCAGTGACAACCTTGGAACTTCTCGCTTGACTGGCCAACGCATCAATCTTTTGAAGGAAATACGGTGCCTCCTCATCGTCCTCTGTTACAGGCAGGCTTGGCTGTAGTACTGATTTTAAGTGCGTCAACGACGAAGCAGTGTTGTCCATATATGTTTGTGTCAAAACACATCGCATATAGATTTCGTCGGCGTAAGCTGCCGTGTGCGGAGGAATAAGAGTTTCTGCAAGATGCGAAAGAAGCGCAACCGATCGTTGTAATTCTTCAGCACATCTCACTTCGTTTAATTCGCTCTTTTTCAGGCTCTCAATGGCGGAGTTTAAAATGCGTTCCACAGGATCCAACTCATACAGAGCACCCTCGAATTTGGTGAACTCTTCGCTCGAACAGCCGTGGACAAAGTTCACAAACCTGTCGCACAGCAAAGATATCCACGTTAGCTTTTCGACAAGGTCGTAAGGAGAGAAGCTATCCGGCTCCAAAGAGGCAGAGGAGGAAGATTCCGCTAATCTTTCCCGAACAGTATTGCTCATCAGCGAAGCCTTGAATCCTACTCTCTTAAAACGGAGGAGGGCTAGAATGGGATTTCGTTCAGAGTCAAAGTAATCTGGCAAATATTGTTTCATGATAGTCAGATGTTGGGCAGATTCTTCGGCCTCCATTCGACCCAGCTCTACGTCAATGGTTTTGACTTGGGCCTTGGCCGCAGAGGCATGAAGCTTCATATTCAGGTCAATCATCGCTCTTGAACGTGTTGTTAAATCGTTCGCTTCCGTCTCGGAGATTTGCTGGGAAACGCGCAGATCTTCCAAATCATTCTGAAGATTTGTCACCAATTCTCTGAATTTCGAAAGCGTATACTCCAAGTCCGAGATGACCTCATCTTGCTGGGAGATTTTGCGGTTCTGTTCATGGTAAATGCTATCTCGATAGTCAAGCTCGTCCTGAAGCTGCTTTTCCGTTTCAACATGAGTAATCTCAAGCTCATCACTTAGTTCTTTTAGGTTCTCAAGGTCCTCGATCACGATTTTTAGCTCGCTGATTTGTTCCTGGTACTGCATATTCTTTTCCGACAGCTCTTCGATCATTTCTTCAGCGCCGAGAGCCTCCACTTGCTGTTTCAACTCTTCCATGTTCGACTCCGTGATCACTAGCTGCTCCTTCGTGCTTTCATATTTCGCTTTCAAGGCGTTGTATCCCTCTAGATCTTCTTCCAGCTCCTTGATTTGATTCTGCAAATTCGTCTCTTGCTGCTTGGTCATATCACGCAGTCGTATCAGAGCTTCCCGCAGTCTCTCATTCGTGCGTTCCATTTGCAGCCACCCTTGGCTGGACCTTTCTTCTGGACTTGTGACTTGTCCCAGTTCTTGATTTTCTTCTCTAAGCACTTCCACCTCCAGTTCGAGTTCTTCGGTTTTCATTTTCAGAGCCTCGTATTCAGCCTTTACAGCTTCAGCCACTTCCTCAGCCATTTCTCGATCTAGCGCTGCCATCTCAAGGATAGATTCATGCTCCGCCTCAAGTCGTTCGACTTCTTCAACCCTCGCTTCTGCAATTTTTAGTTGTTTGCGAAGATTTGTAATTTCTGCCTGCTGAGGCTGATATTTTGCTTGTAGTTTCTGTATTATACCCTCGTATTTTTCTTTTTCGGTTTTTATTTCCTCCAGCAACCTCAACTTCTCTCGATCATCTGCCCGTTTCTTCTCCAACACTCGTAGTTGCGCCTTCGCATCCTCCAGCTCTTTAGCGATTGCGCTGCTGTTGGAAACGGACCGCCGATGCGCTGTGGGGGATAAAGACAGACGTGAGCCGCCCGGGGATCGAGGTGATTCATGCTGCGGATCGAGATATGAAGAGTCAATCCTTACGGAACCTTCGTTGTTTTCGCTTAGCGGACTTCCAGAATTTTCAGGGCTCGTCGACTTCGATCCGGCTAGTTTTAGAGGCGTCCGCTTGGCGGGAGAGCTAGCATTCGATCGTGGTTGAAGTCCTGGCCGAGATAATCTATTGGGCGTGATAAGTGTAGAGTGTCGGACGCTCTTTGCGGTGGTGGTTGTAGAGGCTGGAGGGGGCATCGAAGCTCGATTGGTGAGACTCGGTCTCGTCCTCGAGACCGGAGGAGGGGGTTGTTTCGCCGATGTGGGCATCCGGGGAGTGGTAGTGGATCTTTCCGTTAACTGTTTATTAGGTGATTTCGTAGGTGACTAGAGAACATGTCAGACATCACCAATAGATGCAGGACGGAGGAGAACGAACCGCTACCCGCAATGACCGTCCCGGTAGTGTGGTTTTCGATGCTGGCGAAGGACTAGAAGTCGTCGAACTCTGTCGTTTTGCGGCAGTCGTCGAAAGCACGCTTTGCCTTCTCGCACCCAAATTATTACCTCCAGCTGCGGTACTAGAAGCCCTACCCCTGGCATCGGTTTTCACGGCTGGTTTTGGGGCTTCCTTTCTGGGTTGTTCCAGAACTGCAGTAACAGCGGTAGGGCGGATAAACATTCCATGGTCTTGCTCGCAGTCGAAGTATCGTTCCCCCTGGACAGCGCCATCGTTTTTACCCGATGGTTCTTCGAGCTCAATTCCTATCCAGTCGCCAGGGGCAAAATGGGTTGAGCCAACAAAGCGGATTATGGCACGTCGACCGTCAGGGAGGCGGATGACTTGACCGGCAGAATAGCCCGCCATGGCTGCAGAGCTTGGTACCAGGAGAGCACAGGGTTAACGCGTCCGTTGCATTGATCCGCCTGGAAGCTGAATCTCAGCATGTTTCAACGACGACGAGATGCGCGACGACAACAACATGCGCTAGTCTCGGTCGGGAAGCGCGCTGTCAGGAACCAATGCCGCCTTGAATGTAATGACTCAGCGCTCATCGCTGCTTTAGTTGACTGACAACGAGATTGAGCCAACCCGAAGAGGCTTACAAAAGGGGTTAAAAAGAGGTCTTGATATTGACAACAGATGTCGGAAGTCAACATCAAAGAACGAAGATGAAAGACAACTTTTTCGCTTGACAAATTCAACCGAACATAATCTACTTGCAGCATGATTCTTTTGATCGTCAGCTACAGTCCAAGGTGAAGTTTTGATATTTCTCGCCATAGCCGTCCGATTCAGTGAGCCCCCGTTTCCATGCTCGAATCCAGATAGTTCCTGGTCAGTTAGTTGTGCATGTCTTTCTTGAGAATGTTGCTGCTGGTGATATATCCACTGTACAGAAACTGGAGTAGTATGTATCTATTTTTTCGAGGTCAACTTATGTGTATCTCACACTCTAATCAATGGAAGGCGGAGCTCCCGTAGGAAAACAACAAAGCTCATAGAAACTGGTATTATCTGAGATTTACTTTCTCTTCATAACCCCCCGTTTACGAGTCTCCACGAGCCAGCAGTTCAATGACGCCTACGTACTTCGCATGGTTGTTTCGAAAAATCATCGAGAGAGGGATGTTGTTGTGTTTTATTCTTTCGTTCTTGGAAAATGTCGAAGTATGGACAAGCTCAACGAGGGGACAAAGTTACGAGGAGACCGGAGAGGAATAAAGATGAGCTTCATGAAATCAGTTGTTCTGTGTCAGAGCCAGTGCATGCAGGTATAATGTAGAAAGGGCTCAGTCACATGTCACCATAGTCAAAGCAATTGGGTGCCATTGCCATTAGCATAAAAGCCAAAGACAGGAAACTTGTTTGGAGTGCTCATGTCTCATCTGTGTCAATTGTATTCTAGGGGAGGTCAAAAGTGCACGACAAGCGGCAACAAACCTCATCTGGGACTGTTTCCATGACGATAGTGATATGAAGCAAGACGGAAGTATTTAGGCGTGAGGAAACGGTGCATCTGACGATCACACGCAGGGCTTTAGACATGCCAATTGCGCAGAGTAGTAAACAACGTCGCCAGAGAATTTCCACTAAACCAAAATTCTGGGTTTCCCAAAGTCATCAGCATTGACACAGGTCCGCAAGACTTTACATTGTTTTCTTGAGGTTCGTTGTATAGCCTGCGCTCGTCCCATCTCTCGGTCAAAAACTTCTTTTCGATGCAATAGCACTGCTAACATGGAGATGTAGAGGCCCGAAGCAATTGCGCTTGTATAGTGTATCCTAGCCGAAGCGATCCCGCATATCCGTTGACGTAGTGCTGTGAATATGATACTGGTCTGGATCCTGCTGGGCGGGATTCTCTGGCCATTCAACTTCGACATACAAGAAATGCTCACGCATCAGACGTTGTTGTTCCTTGGTTACTATGTTTCCATATGGCTGGTGTTGAATAGATGGCTGGAGCACTTTGTGCAAAATGCTCAAGGATGAAAAATACTGATCAGACGGAAGAATGCTAGGTACGGAATAAGAATTTAAATTCTGCACAATAAAAAGTTAACATTATTAACAGGGATGAAGCAAGAATGGGAGATCGCTATAAATTCAAATCTAGCTCGCCTTGCGATAATCATCCTACCCAACTCCGGGAGCTATAGGGTTAAACTGCCACGCCGATGTCATTCACGCCCAGCATCCCCGGCGAATTCGGCGACGACGGAGCAAACCGATACTGCCCACTTTCATAAATAGTCGGGTAAACTTCGTCATAGCGCAGACTGTCTATTTTGCTTCTCATAGCGCTATCTAAAGCCAATTCGTAGTTATTGTCATTGGTATTTCGGAAAGGCATAGGCTGGTAAAGCGTAACAGCAGATGTCATGGAACTTGCGAGCGACGGCGTCCGCCGGGAGCCTGCTGTGGTCGCTGATGACATAGTAGAATTACTAATTTGGCGAGATCGTTTATCATGGGATGCGTGACGGGTAGGGGGTGTTTGTTGAGTGAAACTTGGCGACGACGGTGTATGCATGAGCCAGTGCCTCAGGGAGTCTGAACGCGGCGGAGGAGTGTCAGGTAAAATCGTTATCTCCGTATCAGTTGCTGTTAATGGTGAACATGGAGGGGAGTCGGGTCGTGGGGAGTATGTCAGGTTATGACTATTCGAGGATGATGCCTGCTCATTGAGGCTCGCACCCTTTGCGAACCTTCGCTTCGCAGGCGATGTGGGATGTGCTGCTGGAGTACTCTGCGATCGATTGTGGCTGTTCGACCGGTGTACCGGAGGCGAGCCCATGGACTGTAGTAGTCTTGAGTCGGAAAGCGTACTTCGATGCCTGGGGAAATCGCCCTGGTCGCTGAACAAAGACGATCTACGTCTTGAGGAGCCAATCGGTTTGCGAGGAACGCTGAAAGCAGAGGGAGTGTCGGAATACCGACGGGAATAGGAATTACGAGTTGGCGACCATACAGCTTTGGGGGGAATGGTTGGACCCTCGAGGCCAAAACCACTAAACTCAGGTAGCTCTGGAAGGTGGTTTCCAGGCAGATATATACTCAATTCCAAGGGCCGAAAAGATAGACGCCGGTTGATTGGTTCCGACACTCGTCGGAAATCGGTGGGCGCACTGATTTTTCGCCTTTTGTGCCGATTACTCTGAAAAGAAGTCCTGCTCAACAGGGTTCTGCGCTTGTTGACTCTGGACGCGAGGTCCCTGCCCTCCGCTATCCAACTGGACATGCGCAAAGGTGGAGGCTGGGGGTCGCTTGGACTGGGTAAATCGTCGTAAATAACCAACTTCATCGGCGGGATTGTCTGTGGCTGTTGATTATTGTAGATTGGGACAACCCGCTCGACGCCTAGAGAAGGACAATCAGTGAATTTCGGGCAACCAGGAATGGCAATGAGCCAGCCGACTCAACTCAGACTGGACGCAGTTTATATACTCACCTGGCCTTCGCTCCGGGCGAAGAGGAGCATGCTTTTCATTTCCTTGCCAGACGCACGAGAAGCAAGACGCCGTCCATCCCTTCAACGTTGAGCCTACCCACTCCATCGACACTTCTATATCTGACGGGCCAGTTCCATGGCAGTTGAGCCACGACAACAGCCCCTCAGAATGTAGATATAGAAGAGGTAGGGGTCCGAAACAACCGAGAAGGAAGATGGAAAAAGAAGAAAAGCGGAGCTCACGACTGATATAAACGATGATCAGTTTCTTTGCAACGGGTCTCGTGGCGCCGTGTCAGGGCCAGCATGGGTACCCCAAGCTGGGCCACTACAGGCCGAGCAGAGCATATTCGACAGTTGACGGTGGGGGTCTCAGTCGTTGAAGATTCATGGAGTAAAAATGTGGGACATCATGTGCAGTACGCCCTGACCAGCCAATTGTGAGCTTAGCACGGCATCCAAGAGCTTTCAGTGCGACGGACAAACTTTCTAGACACTGCGTGTGTCTGTGACGGCGACTGATGCGCCCTCATGAGTGGTGATCGTTGACACTGTGTCAAGTGGGTTGTTTAGCGTCTCTGCGGTCTGTTGTTATCGATTGGCTGTCATGCAAGTGAGTCGAGGTGACGAGCCTGCAAGTCCAACGCAACCCCTGCACAACTGGCTGGCCATTAAAGAGCAAAGAGGCTTGAAGACCGAAGGCAGACGACAGATGGCGGCTTCAATTTTTCACCGTCTCGCTCGCAATTCATGACCTTTTAATGAAGGGATCGCGCTTGGAGAGGAATGTATGAGGGTAAGTGTGTCATATCCAGGGGTTGACGAGTTTGAAGTAGGCGCACCTATGAGGTCCTGGCGCTGTCAGTGGTTTCAGCTTGACATCAGCTTGGGAGATCCATTCCGATTGTACTCCGTATGGCTTGCTAGACAATGTCTTATTCCAAACAATCAATCGCAGGGTCATCTAACTACAGGGTAAGTTACTCCGTAAGTCATGGTTGATGACAGCATGAAGAGCTCCAAAATGCTAAATTTGGTATCAGATGTTCGGGTCAAAATTCCGACAAAATTGTGCACGCCATAGTTCCATGAACGGATAAATGTGAGAACAAAAATATTTGACTATCCAAAGAATCCATGCTCCCACCTCTCCAAAAACGCCCTGCTTGATGAAAAATCATATAGGCAGATTGCCAGGTTTCACTTTGAGGCGAACGCTATATGGACATGGAGCACGGCTTAACCCCATGCGTCGCGTTCTTCATTGAAGACACCGTCCCCTATATGATTAAGAAGCCGTTGCCTTTCATCTTCCGACTCGGTCGCATCGCCCTCATGCGATCCTGCTGCCTCGGTTTCCATCGGGCCTGTATCATTCTCATGAACTGTGCTACCACTGGAAGAGCGAGTTCTGTATACTTATCAGTACTAGTACGGAACAAAAGCTTTGTGAATTGAGATTGACCTACATCAACCGTGAATCAGGCGGATGACTGGACTCCTCCCCCGCACGTGCCCTTTCTTGTGCCTCTTCCGCGACCTCAACATCATCCACGATATCAACTAATTGGTCATTTACTGGCTGTGATTTGCTTGACGAACTGGACCGATTTTGTTGTCGGTCCGTGTTTTTTCCTTTAGACCTTTTGGCCCTACTGCTGCCAGACGAACCCTCGGATCCTTCAGTTTGATTTTGACTGTGCTTGCTGCGATATCGTGACGGCGTTCCTCCTGGTGGGCGTTTATGTGTAGTTCCAGTAATGGATCTTGATCGAGATGGCATGATTTGGTCTCTCGCAACTTCATTTGCTGTGATAACGGGATACTAATATACGATATTAGCGGACTTGATTTTGAGTACTGCTTTGAATCACTGACATTCCAATCTCCAAACTCCAAGGCCCGAGCATTCGTAAATAACCTCTCGTCCTCTTCATCGATTGTGATTTCGTCCATATCAGTATATGATTGGCGAATATCACCTCTACTGTTGCTTCTTGACCACTGTCGAGATTCCCGTCGGCTGGATGTCGGAGAATGTAGTAACGGGGTCCTGCTATTCACTTGTCCCGGTTTAGGGATCCAGTACTTGGCTTTCCCTCCTCTTTCGTACCTCATGCCATCCATGACCCGTGCCACACGGGAATTTGACTCTTCATGGGCAATCACGTTATCGCCAGAATCGAATTTTCTATATTGATATTTCGATCCTTTGAACGTCTCCTTCGAGTCCTGAATGAGGTCCTTTATTCCAAACGCATCTCGGGTAGCGTATTTAACTGGCATCCGAGCAGCTGATATCCTTGGGTCCGCATAGTCGTACCATGAGAAAGCATACCAATGGAAAACTGCAAATATCGGCATTTCAAAACAGATCAAGCTATCTTGGATGGCTGCAGCAAGATTGTCCGGGGTGTAACCAGGAGGGCCATTCGATAGGGCTCCTAGCCACTGAAGAATCGAGAGAAAAAAGCCTTGCCAATACGAAGCAAATATCACAAGCTTCACGCATAAAAATTTGGGGACTGGCCGAAATGGTTTAAGATCGTCGTGCAAGCAAACCCAGAATAGCGCCAATGAGTAAAGACTGACTGTCACACTGAGGTTGTACACGATTCCTGTCCAAAGGTACCCAGAAGATATGCCTAGATAACCTTCTTGATATGTGCCGGTTGCTTTCATGACAATAGCTATTAGCGTGAGAATGGGTTTCAACCAGACGTATTGGAGGATGCCGCGTTTGATTGCAAGAAAAGTATGAGGATCGGATATATCGACTTTTGGGAGGCATTGATTAAGGGGCCATGTGTGCTGCACAGGTGGGCGGCCATGGGTCATGCTAATAAGTGCTCTTTCACCTCCGAGGAAGTTGATTAGAAGTTGAAAAAAAGTGTAGATCGTAAACGCCTGTAAGCTTGGGTTAGTCTGTTGTTGCTTCCTAACCACTCCTGGGGTTCCCGTCGGCTGGACGTCGGACAATATAATCACGGAGTGGATCAAGCCGAGTGGAGAGTTTTACCTCATATATATCTCGGACTGGGGCAATGAACGAGGACGCTTTCAGTGAGATTATGCTTGTCCATGACGAGATTGAATATATAGGAACCCTGAAGCCATCAGAATTCCGCACTCGGTAAAGATTTGGACCGGGACGGAGACGTACATGAGGAGAATTCGAACGACATATCTTTGGAGAAGCGGTTTTCGGTAATTTTTCCTGGAAAGAGTTGGTCACTTCGCTCTAAGCATTGGATAGTATCAGGGCGTTGCCTACAATTGAAGCCAGATAGACCTGGACATCCACACGTTGAGGTTAGTGAGAGTTTGATCAACGCTCGGTGTAGGTGAACATACACGACAGAAAGCAGAGACGCTACCAATGAGGCAATGCCAGCAACTAGAATGGTGACTCTTGCGAGTTTCGAGCCGGTACCTCCGATCAGAGTGTGGAATTCCATTGTTGAGCTATTCGCGAGTTGCAGATGGGATGAGAGAGATAATAAGCTGTAGCCCGTCCATGTCGGGGTGTGATACCAATCGCGTGTTTAGACCATGCTGAATGTTGCTTGATATAGCAATATATCATAGGGCTGCATCCAATATCTGATATCTGCAGACTGCACTCCTCCTTCGCTGTCGTTCATTAAGAATGCGGGAACTGTTCTTGTTTGGAGGTGAGTTAGCTCTGAGCTCGTGTTCACGCGTGCTGCTGCGTCACTCACGCCAAGAAGTCACGAAGCTTCATCACGTTCGCAACCGTCGAGATTATATCTGCCCACACTTACACACCATCTCAGGGGGGACTTGAGGGCGTGATTTATTCACTTGTTTGCAATCAATAATGCTGCTGCAAAACGAAATGCACGGGTCCAATGTCGTTACCGACCCGCCTGCCAAATATTGCGGAGGGCAAACTGACCGCCGAACCCTTGGATGCCGTTCCTCAGTTTAACTGGTAACTACACCAATAATGAATCCCAACACTGTTCGATAAACCTAACAGTGTGTTTCCAGGGTATTTTTGATCGAGCTCATTGTGTGTGGAATTCTGTAAGTTCTTCTCCGTCTCTGGGGTGCGACGCTCAGCTAACGAAAATCATGAACAAAGGACGCTCTTTTTCCTCTTCTACTTCAACAGACTATTTGCGACACTTTTGTCCTACGCACTTCGGGCCTACACGTGGCATTACTACCGTATTTATATAGATATTCAAGCCCTTCAGATATCGCTGTTGGGCGGTAGGGTATTTTTCAAAGGAATACGATATCACGGAGAAAACGAGACAATCTTGGTCCAAAGGGGTTATATTACTTGGAGGTACTGGCTGCGCTTTGTGCGCGAGCCCGAATTAACTCTTCAAGAAGCAGGCCATGCCCTTAAAAATCGATTGAGATCTGACACGGGACAAAATGTGGATGGGGAAAAAAGCGAAACCCAAGGGGACGAGAATGAGGCGCCAAAGAAAGAAAACGAGCTTCCCTGTCGGATAGAGATTACGCTCCATGGCGTAGAATGGTTTGTCTACAACAGAAGTGCAGCCTATGATGCAATTCTTTCCGGGTTTCGGACCTCAGCACGAAACCATGTCAACGATGCCGAACATGCAGTTCATGGGGAGAAGCAGCCTGATACGCTTACAGGAGAAGTCGAAGAGCATCATGCTGACGCTTCGAGTAAAATGGGAGTTGACACTCAGCATATCAACCCACCAGAGTCGTTAAGTCGGCAAGAAACCCATTCCCCAGACTCTGGCTCAGCGTCCGGCCCCGCGCCCGTTGTCGAACTACCCAAATTCCTCTCGATGCTTCCCGTATGGGTCAATTGTTCTAAAGGAGCCTTAGTTGCTGGCAACGAACATGCAAAGACTATTTTTATTGTTACATTTGAGAAAGGCTCTGGCAAAATAGATGCTGGTGCTGCTGGCGCGCTTGACATCTACAAGCAAATTTTTGAATTTCAACTGCTTCATCCCATAATCCAGCTGAAACCAAACCCAGATTTCAAGCAAACCCAGATAACCGCAGCAAAATCTCCGGCACCCAAGGATAACGACCCTGGTACTCAGGCTCGACCACATCGCCTGTTCCACGCTTATCAGCAACGCAGACAGAAGCTCTGGCATGGTCTACGTGATCTTGTTCCGTACTTTCAGAACTCAGTAGAGTCATTCCAAGTCCACTATGAAGGCTCAAGCCAACCCAGGCCTTCGCGACAGTTCCTCGACACTCTACCAGGGGAGCCTCGCTGGGTGGGACTTACTAGGTATCTGGACGAGGAAAGCCGCAATGAGCACGAAGGCTGGAATTCTATCGAATATGGGCGATTCTCGACGCTCCTGGACTGCCCTAGCATATTGCTGAGATATCACTGGGATATTGCAGGTAGAGTATCTGCACAACGCATTGACCCAGCATCGTCTGTTCGCAAGCTATCAAACGACATCAATGGTGCGGAGCCACCTGAATGGGGCATGCACTTGGCGGTGAGGGGAGGAATGATTAATTATGGACCTTGGGCAGATAGGGAGCGGGCTAATCTCCAGGCGATTCTTTTTCCAAACTCATATCGCGACGCACAGGCCGCTATTCCAATTGGTTCCGGGCAGTGGAGGCAGAGCACTACCTTTAACTTTACGATCGATTTTGAAGATGAGACGAACATCCGTATTCCAACCAGAGAACCCTCAAAAGATTGGGTATGGAAAGGAAGAGCAGAAACGGTTGAAGGTGTTTCGAAACTAAAAGGCCAGAGCGAAAAAAAGCACCCTCGGAACAAGGAACCCGATAAAGGAATTCATGGCACCGACACTCGACCATTTGGCTGGCTTGCTTTGCGAATAGACGGGGGGTCAAAAATGGAATACCAGATGGGTATGTTTGCAACTTCAGCTGGATATTCCAATCGCCTCGTTCTCGATCTACAGGGGAGCAAATTGACGTCGAGCGTGAACCATGGGGTTCTATGGCAATCAAAACGCCAAAGGATTTTATGTGACCTTTCCAATCCTCTGGAGTGGAATGCCCTGCATACCTGGTCAATCACCATCGACAGTGATAACATGGAGCTGTTCGCGTTACGGGACCATATGTTTCTCTTCACTGATCTGACAAACGATTGGACTTCAGGGCCATTCCCGGAATTCTACACTTTCGTTCCTTTCCAGTATAACATTCGCTTGTCACTGACCGACGTCGAACTTTCGTTGAATGTTAACGATTCGAATATTATCAATAACCCCGCCGATACCGACGATAATTCCTTCATTATCCTAAAATCAGAGTCCCTGGTCTTCAATGTCTACATTCCCGCAGTCAACTTCAGGCCCAAACGAAATGCCGTCCCGTTTGATCTTAGCCTCATTGGTGGTACAATGAATTACTCTGCTCCTCTGTGGAATACTCATCGTTTATTCATCGACAAAAGATCTATTGCGTCTCTTGACAGCATATCTATGAGTGGGAATTATGCCTTTAATACCATCAATTCTCCTGTATTGACAGATGTGTTAACACTGGATTTGTCTGGAGATTCACTGAAGCTTTACCTTTACGGATTTGTCGTGAACGCCTTTCTGAAGGTCAAAGAAAATTACTTTGGTGAAAATTTGCATTTTAAAACTTTCGAGGAATTTCAGGGGATGGCCAATTCAGACGACCGTCCTGTGCCAAATCCAACCATAAACAAATCTAATGGCCTTGATGTTATTCTACGAATCCATGGGAATGATTGCAAAATCCTTTTCCCCAGCAACATTTATGACAGATCTGATTGTGTGTTAGTCGAAGCAAGTTCCCTTGATGCCGATGCGAGATTCACAAATCACTATATGGATCTCCAGACATCTTTCAGCCCTTTGGCGGCATCTCTGCAATCGCTTCATTCGGATGAGTTCACATCTAGCACAGAGCTCTTCATAGACGGACTCGGAATTTATGGCCACAGGCTATTTGGTTTGCCGCCTACAGAGCCGACCTATGTCTGTAACTGGGATTTTAACGTTGGCCGTGTGGTTGGAGAATGCTCTTCGAGCTTTTTGAAGCATATCAGCTCTGCGCTAAAGTCTTTCGCTTATTCCATTGATGACGAGGAGAACTCGCTTCCACCGCTCCACCCAACTATCTTGCATGATGTCGTTTTCCTACGAGCCAAGGTTGATTCGATCCAAGTTTGGATTTTGCTAGATGCGGTCGCGTTTCTCTTTGAATCTGGAACCTTGGACCTTGACTTCAATGACTGGGCAGGTATCAAATTATCAGAACACCTAAACCTTAATCTTCCGGATATAACGTTTGCTGTCGTCGATCGAAATAACTCCGTACGACTGGAGAATGGCCCAACCCACTCCATAATGACTTATGCGTGTTTCCATACGTCTCTTAAATTGAAAATGGCGGAGCGTAAAGCGAACTTTATTCAAAACCGCGCCCTTCAGCAGCACCACGTTAGGATCCATGATCAGCGTACGCAGCGAACCCCATGGCTACTTTTAGACGGTCAAGACAATGGGACGAAGGAGAGGCAAGCCCCTGCGGCCATTCCAGTGCCATTCATGCCGCCGCCTCTTCGGGAGTTTTCAGACACACCTCTTGACACAGCCTCTGTCTCATCCTCAAGTCTATCTGGACATCATCATCACGGCACCAAGGCAAACCTCAGTTTACCGTCCTTTAGGTATGAGAGAGCTATGGAGAGTGACCATGATGTGTCTCAGCACGATATTGGTCGTTTCCTAAGGGCAAAACCTCAAAACTCGCCTTTGTCGCCAGGCATAAATTTTATTAGTACCCACCCAAGACGCTCAATAAGCCAATTTAGCATGGAGAGTGAATCCCAAAGTGTTTTCGCTAAGGACCATACTCGCAAACCAGGCGGCTCTAGAAAAGCACTAACCAGTGCGTGGGCGATACCGAACTTTCGCCTCAATAGAGTAGTCTTAGACCGCAGCGAGCTCCCTTCGCTACCATCACTGGATACCTATAGCGAGGCTGGGACAAGCGAAAAAGATGAGCCGGTATTCATAGCTGACGATACCGATGTCGATGTTACCAAAGTCTACTTATCTGTGAATCTGGTGTCGGGTTTACAGGGGTTCTTGCGTCCAGAGGCTCTCTTTTCTTTGGTCACGTTGCTCGAGGATCTCCAACCTGCTGATCCCATTGAGATCATCGATAATCTTCAGTCTACAGTTATTTCAGATATTCTAAGTCATGGAAAACGCCTTTCGAAGCCGAAGAAGGTTGTGAATCTGAATTTTCAATTTCCCGTCGGCAGGTTGAGGTTCATTAACACCTTCACTGCTTCTAAGGACCGTGGAGGAACAACCTTACAAGACCAATTTGATTTAGAAATCCTGAAGGCGCGGATTTTGCTCAGTGATACAACTGAAATAGGGAAGGACACGGTGAAATCAAAGCAAATTGGCCTGACAACGAACCTCAAGGCTAACCTTATATCCCTTTCTGCATCAACAAAGGGGAATGAGAGCCTTGCAAAACACAAACTGCTTCAATTCAGAACAGAAGACATTGTATTTTCGTCTGTTTGTGAAAATGCCAAGAGTACCCGTCTGCAGGTTGAGAATATTGATGTGCTGCTCCCAAGCGAGTCTATTCAATACCTTGCTTCCTTTTTGCATCGGACGAATGCGCTGGTGAGCTCGATGACTGAATCTATGAAACGAGTTCATGTATCGCAGACGAAACGACTTCACTCGCTCATTTATCAGCTTACAAAGTTCGGCGCTCAAACTCCTGACCCTCAGTTTCTGACCAGACCATCCTATGTTTTACGGGCAGCTGAAGATCATTTGCGAGTGCATGATTCCTGGAAGATTCTTTCAAGGCTCCGCAATATTTATAAATCATTGCCGGAAAAACAGGCACAAGATCTCACATCGAGCTGCATGAAGAATGCCATTCCTTGCCCGTTAGATTGTCGATCATTTGTTTTGTCGAATTTTGATAAATGGAGGACCTGGGACCTTGCCCATGTCAAAAAGAGCCATGTGATGAAATTGGTATGGGGCACAGTCGAGATGGATGACTCAGGCTCAGCTAACTTGTCGCCAATCAATATGTCAGTGTTGATTCGGTCAATGCGTGTGTCCTTGGACCCCCTACCGAGCGAAAGCCTTGTTTTGATCGAGGATCTTTCAACATCAGTCCAAATTGGGTTCAGTTCACAAGAGGGCAATCACCCGCCACAATGGTCCCTGACGATTCAGAACCGCTGTTCAAACGCCTCGATAGAATTAACATGGGAGCTCGTCAAGCTGATCGAGGAGAATTTGGACACTCTCTCGGAAAGCCTCCTTCAACCCGGCAGTGAAAGGGACGAATCGATAAACAATGAGTCGGGAGATAATGATATATTCCAGTATTTCTATATCGTCACAGTGGCAGATTATGCTTCGGTAACACTGGACGGCATCAATTTAAGGATCGCCTTGCTGGGAAATGCACTTAAGAGTTCCGTTATCCACCAATCTAAGCCTGGCATCCAACCGAACGAATTGAGCTTCCTTCTCGCATCTGAGACTGGGACTGTGGAGGTTACGAGTAGGACGAAAGGGTTAATGCTATTGAGGCTTATTGACTCCAATCTCTTTGTATCCCACGATGCCGCAAAGAAGGGATCCCATATCGTTCATGAATGGAAATTCACTGCTGGGTGTCGAAACTTGAGATACGATATGACGGAAGAACCTCTTGGGTTAATCCAAGTTGCCGATCGTTTCGTGGAGGACGAAGTCAAGCAAGTGCTACGTATGACCTCGAGACTCAGCCCTCCTATCAATTCAGAGACAAAGCCAACCAACTTCGATAACCATCGCTTCCATGCAAGCACCTTTTTAGACGACTACCAACTCAGCCTCATGATTCTCCCAACTATCACATATGTGATATCAGGCGATGTTATCCGGTTATCTCTTTCCCCAGCAAAGACATCCCGTTTGGAAATTGACTTTGATCTCAAAAGTAATACCCACGTGTTACAATCTAGCAAAGAGGGGAAACAACGGGTTATTTCATCCTTCACCATTCCTCCTATTAATGGGCGCGTTGTGACGTCTTCATTGGATGGCCAGCCAGCATTGGATATTTATTCAACCATTGAGCTCATAAAGGTTGACGCGGATTCGGTGAGAAATATACTCGGTGCAATCAATGGGCCCGAAATATCACACTTCCTTTCCGACATGCAACATGATGTACGAATTTTAAGAAAAAACATGGAGCAGGTCATTCGCCATGGGCGGAATCCTTCTTTTGAGAGGCCTAGCTCCAAAGGATTGGATCCCATTTATAAATTGCGATTGACTCTCGCTGGAATCAACATTCATTCCAGCGCTCCGAACTTGCGATCTGAAAATTCGTTTGCTGACTTGGATCTGAGTTTCGGTATCGTTCAGATAAACTTAGAAAACATTCCATCTGCTCTTGGCCTCCCACAGCTAGATGTGAATCTTTCTCAAGTGGTTCTTGACTTGAGGAGACGCGAAATGGGTCAAATACAATCCGTTGGCAGTTTAAATCTATGTGCCCAGCTTGCTGGTACGTCAAAAGAAAATGAAAGGGGAGAGTGCATACGCTATTATCACCTGTCTAGCAAATGCTTCCACGTTGACCTGTCCGCCGAGACCGCTTCTATGATGGTTGATATTGCTGCACATCTTCAAGAACGTTTCAAAGCGCTGGACATGTCCCAAGAGCTCAAGCATCTTCGAAAACTGCGGCGAATCAGATCCCGGGGCAAGGAACCAGCCTTAGAGATTCCGACCATCAGCATAGGTGATTCGTGCGCCCAAGGCGGTTTCTTCGATGCCATTTACTCTGTCGACCTTTCGAATATTCAAGTTAGCTGGCTGGTCTCCACGTTTGCGGATCTGCCTCAAGGCAAAGAGCCCGAAGATCTTGTCTTTTCCATAAACAGGATTGGGCTGGCTACTGGAAGACGAAGTGCAGCACGATTGCGAATTGAAGATTTGCAATTACAGATGGTGCCGCTATCCGACAACAAACAAAAAAGGTCTCATAACTCTGCGCTCCTGCCCGAAGCCATATTCGACGTTGCATACTTGTCGTTAGGAAATGAGCGCCGACTCGCGTTTCAGGCAGCGGGTAAGGTTTTGGACATTAAAATGACCTCCGACTTTATTCTTCCTGCAAGCGTGCTTCAACGCTCACTAGCTTCAGCTAGTGAGAGCCTTCGGGAAGCAAAGGGTCGATGGGAAACGGACACACCATTGGAACAAAAAAAGAAGGCAATAGGCCCCGATATCAATCAATTAACGTCCCTTCTCGTCGATGCCGACTTCGCTGGCGCGGTTGTTAGTTTACAGGGCAAAGCTGTGCAGCACATAGAACCTTACACAACAACGACAGGCGCCACCTCAGGCGCAGGTGGAGCCAAATATGGACAGTACTTTCAGCAAGATGCAGCCTCAGTGGCAACGTTGCGCGCGCCGGGCATCACCATCAAGGTCCAATTCGAAGATACCGAAGGCAAAGACCCCTCCTTGAATGCTGAAATCAAAGTTGCGGCGTCCACGAACGTCCTTCATCCCACCGTAGTGCCATTGGTTACAGAGATCACCTCAAGTGTGAAGGAGGTGGTAGGAGACTCCGTCCAGGACTCCAGCGAAATCGTCAATTCTCAGGTTGCGGAAAAGGGGTTGATTGGGGCCAATGACCCAACCACTATCCTTGGGCGCTGCAGACTGAACGTGGGGCTGAGGATCTGCAAGCAAGAGTTCACCCTCAGTTGCCAGCCAATTGCCCGGGTCGCAGCAACTGCTCGTTTTGAGGAAAGCTACATCACGATTAATACCGTACAGTCTGCGGAGCAGAAGAGATTCTTTGCCGTCTTGGTAGCTTTCAACAAGATACAGGCTTCCATTAAGCACGTCTACTCAAGCGAGTCTACGGCAAGTTTTGACATCGACTCTATCGTCGTGTCACTGATGAACAGCAAACATGTTAGTTCTAACAGCGGCATTTCAGCCATCCTCAAAATTAACCCAACGCGGTTACACGTCAATGCCAAACAAGTGCAAGATTTCCTTCTGTTTCACGAGATTTGGATGCCTCCTGGCAGCCCGTCCAAACCACAGAAAGTTGAACCGTTGTCTCCCGAAGGTCAGGCATATATTGTCCAACAATATCAACAAATGGCTTCAGCTGAAGCGTTCCCATGGAATTCGACAATTGCTATTGAACAGCTGGACATTCAACTGGACCTAGGTCAAACACTCGGAAAAGCAGAATTCACAATCAAAAATCTCTGGCTTTCCTCGAAAAAGAACTCGGACTGGGAACAGAATTTGTGCGTCGGTTTTGAAACCGTGAATATTCAGAGCACCGGCCGACTAAGCGGATTTGTGGGAATGTCTCACTTCAAGGTCCGTACGTCCATCGAATGGATCGACGGACAACATTCAGCATACCATACCCCCCTGATACAGGCTGCGATTGGGTTCAAGCGACTGCAATCGAAAATATCGTTTGAATATCAGCCATTCTTGGTAGCAGATGTGAGTTCCTTCGAATTTTTGATGTATAATGTTCGCGATGCGGCCAAGACACATAGTGATCGTCTTGTGAGTATTGTTGAAGGAGGAAAATTCCAGGTCTACTGTACGACCGTGACTGCTTCACAGGGCCTTGCTCTCTTCCAAACTCTACAAAAACTTGTGCAAGACAAGCAGGCAGCACACGACGCTTCTCTAAAAGAGATTGAAAGGTTTATGCGGCGCAAATCGACCTTGATTCTGCCCTCCATGGATCAACAACTGAAACCCACTGCCAGGAGTGATTCCAGTGAAATCAAAATGCCAATATCTCTTCAAACAAACGTTGTTGTCACTCTGCAAGAGATCAAAATTGGTGTTTTTCCAAACACGTTCCATGACACGCAAATCTTCAAGCTCGAAGCCCTCGATGCCGAAGCTCAATTCTCCGTTGCAATTCAGGATGGAAAGATACACAGCGGTCTGGGCATAAATCTTGGGCAACTGCGAGTTGCTCTGTCTAATATCAGCCATCCCGCCAAAACTATACTCGAAGAGCTGTCCGTCAACGAAATTATTAGCCGCGCTACCGGTTCTCGAGGCGGCACTATCTTGAAAGTTCCACGGCTCGTGGCCACGATGGAGACCTGGCAGATGCCTACGTCGAACCATATCGACTACATTTTCAAAAGCTCTTTCGAGGGCAAAGTCGATGTGGGCTGGAACTATTCACGTATTGCTTTCATCCGTGGTATGTGGGATACGCACTCCCGCGCCCTTGCGAATCGACTCGGCAAGCCACTTCCGCAGGCGGCCGTCCAGATCACGGGGGGACCCAAGGGTGAGGATGGGGAATATAGCGGACAGGAAAAGATCACTGCTGTAGTGAATGTACCACAGTCAAGATACACCTATACCGCGCTGGAGGAGCCAGTGATTGAAACACCCCAATTGCGTGATATGGGCGAGGCGACTCCGCCGTTGGAATGGATTGGATTGCATAGGGACAAGCTTCCCAACATCACGCATCAAATTATCATTGTTACATTGATGGAGGTGGCAAAGGACGTGGAGGATGCTTATTCGAAGATTTTGGGTTCATAGAGGGTGTTGTTGGTGTTAATAGGGGAATGTTTAGATCGCATCAACAGCTTTTTGGTAAATCCCCTTTCCCCTTTTCTTCTCTTGTATAGTTGTATAGACAAGTTTAGCTCATTTATTCTTATGTTTCGCGACGCATTCAAGCTATGACCGCCACCAGCGGAGAAGATTTACAATCGCCCTCGCCACGGGGTTTCACCAGTCGCTGATCGACCCTCTGCACAAACTACTAATTAGGTGGTTGGGATAGGAATCTTGCGGTGAGCTTATTCGGACTCCGCGAAGTTTAACTCGTCATTCATCCCAACGTCGATTCGCTAGCCCAGCGATGTGACATGCGTGTAATCAGACATCCCGCTGGAAATGCGAATTTTCTTTCCTGTCTGGGCCATATCTTTCTCTCGATTTTGACTCGACGGACTGGATGAACGTATCTCACTGGCAAAACGTCGTAGCCATGGCTAAACTGTGACTCACACGGCAGGCTAACCATGGGCATACTGGATGCCTCGCAGCATCAAAGCACTACGCCAAAGGCACTCGATGTACCCTGAGAGCAGACTTTGCTGCAAAGCTGGCAGTGGGGGGTACATCAGCGAGGCAGGTGCGGGGTAACTCCCAGCATCAAGACATGAAGCAATGCTTACTAATACAGTTTGCCCAATCAGGGATCAGGCGGCCGGCGAAAACCGCACAAGCCCCTCCATGCAAATCGGCAAAAAATATCAATTAGTAAAGCCCACTTCGCTTCCTCGCTCTCTCTTTCTTCTCCCTCCCTTCCCACCCTTCACCTCTCCCATCCACCTCTCCAGCTTCAGTGTGTTTTGACCTGAGCTGATTCTGATCTTAAAGAAAAATTTTTTATTCAACTGAGATTCTGATCAGGTCGAGATACTCTCGGTCCTGGTTATCTTTGGTTGATCGCTTTTTTTTCTTTTTTTCTCTTATCAACCCCGCCTCTAAGGCTTCGAAAACTCCAACACCGCCAAAATGGTCAAGTAAGTGGCATCTCACCATCATCTTACAATTTATTGTCGCAACGAGCAGGGGAAACTATTCTACCCGTTGTTGCTGCTGTTGACATGCAAATTGGAACATCATGCTAACCGCGTTCGTCCTACAGCTTCACGGTCGAGGAGGTACGTTGCAAGTTTATACGACGCCATTGCTTCACCAACGGCACGTTGAGATACTAACAATGGATTGAATAGATCCGTCAATTGATGGATCGTCCTGCCAACATTCGTAACATGTCCGTTATTGCTCACGGTATGTCAAGTGGATGAAAAATGGATGAAGGGGACCCGTTCTAACAATCACTGAAATAGTCGATCACGGAAAGTCCACCTTGACCGATTCTTTGGTTCAACGTGCTGGTATCATCTCAGCTGCCAAAGCCGGTGAAGCCCGTTTTACAGATACGCGTCAGGACGAACAGGACAGATGTATCACCATCAAGTCCACCGCCATTTCCCTCTATGCCCATTTGAAAGACGAAGATGATATCAAGGATATCCCCCAGAAAGTTGATGGTAACGAGTTCTTGATCAACTTGATCGACTCTCCCGGTCACGTTGACTTCTCTTCTGAGGTCACTGCCGCTCTTCGTGTCACCGACGGTGCTCTCGTCGTCGTTGACTGCGTTTCTGGTGTTTGCGTCCAGACTGAGACTGTGCTTCGTCAGGCTCTCAGCGAGCGTATCAAGCCTGTCTGTATCATCAACAAGGTTGACCGTGCGCTTCTCGAATTACAAGTTTCCAAGGAAGACCTTTACCAGTCCTTCTCTCGTACGATTGAGTCCGTCAACGTCATCATTGCTACTTACTTTGATGCTGCTCTTGGTGATGTCCAAGTCTACCCTGACAAGGGCACTGTCGCTTTCGGCTCTGGTCTTCACGGCTGGGCTTTCACCGTCAGACAATTCGCTGTCAAGTATGCCAAGAAATTTGGTGTCGATAGAAATAAGATGATGGAACGTCTTTGGGTAAGTGAACTTAATTTGCTATCTGATTTTGTCGCAAATACTGACAATCTGTCCAGGGCGACAACTTCTTCAACCCCAAGACCAAAAAATGGACCAAGTCTGCCGAACACGAAGGCAAGCAGCTCGAGCGTGCTTTTAACCAGTTTATTCTCGACCCAATTTTCAAGATCTTCAATGCTATTACCCACTCCAAGAAGGACGAGATTACCCTTCTTCTTGACAAGCTTGAGATCAAGTTGACTGGTGAAGAGAAAGAATTAGAGGGCAAACCCCTTCTTAAGATTGTCATGAAGAAGTTCCTTCCAGCTGCTGATGCTCTGTTGGAAATGATGGTTCTTCATCTGCCATCTCCCGTCACTGCTCAAAAGTACCGTGCCGAGACTCTCTACGAAGGTCCAAATGACGATGAGGCCTGCATTGGTATCCGTGACTGCGACGCCAAAGCCCCTCTTATGCTTTACGTCTCCAAGATGGTGCCGACCTCTGATAAGGGTCGTTTCTACGCTTTCGGTCGTGTTTTCTCTGGTACTGTCCGTTCCGGCCTCAAGGTTCGCATCCAGGGCCCCAACTACACTCCTGGAAAGAAGGAGGACTTGCACATCAAGGCAATCCAACGTACCATTCTCATGATGGGTCGTTTCATTGAGCCAATTGATGATGTACCTGCTGGTAACATCGTCGGTTTGGTTGGTGTTGACCAGTTCTTACTGAAGTCTGGTACGCTCACCACAATGGAGACCGCCCACAACTTGAAGGTTATGAAATTCTCTGTCTCTCCCGTTGTCCAGCGCTCCGTTGAAGTCAAGAATGCCAATGATTTGCCCAAGCTCGTTGAAGGTCTTAAGCGTCTTTCCAAGTCTGATCCATGTGTTTTGACATACATCTCCGAATCCGGTGAACACGTCATCGCTGGTGCTGGTGAGTTGCATTTGGAAATCTGCTTGAAGGATCTTGAAGAAGACCATGCTGGTGTTCCCCTCCGCGTTTCCGACCCCGTTGTCTCCTACCGTGAGACTGTTGGTGCCGAATCAAGCATCGTCGCCTTGTCCAAGTCCCCCAACAAGCACAACCGTCTCTATGTCAAGGCCGAGCCAATCAGTGAGGATGTTTCCAAGGCTATCGAGGAGGGCAAGATCAGCCCTCGTGACGATTTCAAGGCCCGTGCCCGTATCTTGGCTGATGATTTCGGCTGGGATGTCACTGATGCACGAAAGATTTGGTGCTTCGGTCCTGATGCAACTGGTGCCAACTTGGTTGTCGACCAAACTAAGGCCGTCCAATACCTTAACGAAATCAAAGATTCCATCGTCTCCGGTTTCCAGTGGGCTTCCAGAGAGGGTCCCATTGCAGAAGAGCCAATGCGATCTGTTCGCTTCAACATCTTGGATGTTACTCTTCATGCTGATGCTATTCATCGTGGTGGTGGTCAGATCATTCCTACTGCTCGCCGTGTCATGTATGCTGCAGCTCTCCTCGCTGAGCCTGGAGTTCTCGAACCCGTCTTCTTGGTCGAAATCCAGGTACCTGAACAGGCTATGGGTGGCATTTATGGTGTCCTCACCCGTCGTAGAGGTCACGTCATTTCCGAAGAACAGAGACCTGGGACTCCTTTGTTCACAGTCAAGGCCTACTTGCCTGTCAACGAATCCTTCGGTTTCTCTGCTGATCTCCGTTCTGCCACTGGTGGACAAGCTTTCCCACAGTCCGTCTTCGATCACTGGCAGATCCTCCCTGGTGGTTCGCCACTTGACCCAACTACCAAGCCTGGTCAGGTTGTGCAAGAAATGCGGAAACGCAAGGGTATCAAGGAAATTGTGCCTGGTGTTGAAAACGTAAGTGTGCCAAATTCCATGTTTTCAGTACCTGCAAAGAGATGTGCTAACTTGTACTCTAGTATTACGACAAATTGTAAAAAATTCATTGCGAGAAATAGACTCCTAAAGTGAATCCAATATTGACGGTCTGTTTTACGAATTCGACGACCTGGGAATGCATTCGGTAACGAAGAAATGAGACAAGGACTGCCTGGATTGTCTTGAATTCGTTGTGACATGGTCTTTCAAACCGAACAAAAAGGCGGGCTTGACCAAAGATGCTCGCTTCACTACTCTCAATCCTCCATAGTCCCGCCCATGGGGAAGGATGAATACCCGGAGGAGGGGTTTCCTTGCAATGATTTTTTTCAGCTTGCTATTCCCTTCTGTTTTGTTCAGTTGTTGATATCGCTGTCTTGAGCTATTTTGTTCGTTAATTTTCAATTAAAAAATAGTTAATGCAGTGATTATCACCATCAATTCTCTCGTTCATGCCATAACTGAGCTGCGGGCTGCCTTCTTTGCGCCCTCCTCTCCTAGCTACTACAGGTATTGCATAGTTATCTCGATAACTTAGGTTCATGAATCGCTGGTTCCCCGAAGATAGAATCCGAAACTCGGCGGTTCTGTGCCTCAAGAAGACGGTTGTTCTCGTTTTTGTCGTCGACATAATTGGAAATCGTAGGCTGTATCATGCAATTTCTCTAGTTTAGATATCGCTGCCCTAGGCATCTAGTTAGGGTGTTGCCGGGCTTGGCACGTGGTTGGTTAGAGGGTCGAGTCGTCACGCGTTCGAGTGCGCGTTTAGGGTTGAGGGTAGCTCCAGAAACGACGGGCAAAAACATACGACTTGATCAGCAATGCCAACGTCACAACTGAACATATCGCAGGCAAAGAGCGTTACTGGCAGGAAGACGGCAGAAGCTGGCAGATAGGGCTGTTTTTCTACCTGTTCTCCGTCGCAGTCCAACTTGATCTGGTGATATCGTGACAATGAGTCCCGAGCCCAACGCCAACAGGATCGCAGAGGTAAACAACCCTTCCTTTGAGACCTTACAGCAATTAGCAAGGTCTACGAGTAGAGACTAATCAGTTACGTTCTCACTACTTAGCTATCTGCCCAACTCTGTGCGAGGCTCTCGTACGCAGCAGCCAAAGTCGAAAGGGATTGGGAGTTCAATCCGACTGAAGGCAAATACGTTTATTCGCGCCGAAACTCCTTATCTACATCTCCCAAAACTACCCGCCAAACTCCAAAACGAACAACACGGTCACCAAAGGTTGAAAAACACGTCTCTCCTCGCCAACGGCATGTCAATGGCGGGAGGTTTCGAGAAATTCTTGAGATGGGGCACCCACCGATTGTCTCCGGCGGCTGCTCTTTTGCCAGTGCAGGGGACGGCTACCAGAGGGATATATCTGCTTCGCATAAGACAACAACTCACACGTTGAGCTTAAAAGCTCGAGCTGCACCGCTTGATATGGCCCAAATCCCTCGTCTTGCTCCACCCGCCAATATTGTCGCTGGGACCATAAACAACTTTCGACGAAGACCTAATCCAAATGATAGGGGGCCAACGAGTTCCTCCAATTCAGCCTTAAGTCCGAACAAAAAACCGAGCCTAACTCATCAGTCATCCACCTCCTCTTCACTGGGCGACTTCACCTCGACGACCTCCCTGATACCCGACACTCCTCCACAGCCTCAGTTCTCTCGGCCTTCCTCAACCCCTTCGAATTGCATACATCCTCTGGCCAAACAACGGACACCGTCCCAAAATGCGCTTATGGAGCAAGACGCTATTGAAACGCTCCTATTTATGTCCAGCCCCGAGAATTCAGGATACTTTCCAGGCTTTCAGCAACAACCCAGACTCCCCATTCCACGGAGCGCCAACATGACGCCACTCTTATCAGCATTTGGATCCGAATCAACATCCAACGCGTCGGCTCTGGAAACGGAGTACGATACAGACCGGCGGATCGTCGAGCAGCGCAGGACTGTTGTAAACAGCGGCAATAATGGATTGCATGGGCGGTACGGCCATTCTCGTATGTCCAGCGGAGCAGGACTTGAACATGAAGCGGGCGATGAAATCGATCGCATGCTAGATGAAATGGTAGATAGTGACGATGAAATGGAATTCGACTGGCTTTCGGGCTTGACGGACCAACCGAGTAAAATCGGCGTGGCGTCGAATCCACCTGATCCTCGTCCGTTGGTTGAAACTCATGCACAATTTCAACCTTGATATCCTTTTTTTTTCTTTTCCTGTTGTTTTGTATAAGTTGTCAGTGTTTTCACCCATCTTTCCTATGATATATGACTGCATTGATTCTATGGTAGTGGCATGCATCGTATATCTCTTCTGTGTTGGATAACTAAAGGACCATAAATGTGTTTTTGGGTCAGCATTTGGAATCTTGAGCAAGAGTGCCATGTCAGCCCACTCTGATTCTTCCGCAACGGTGGGATTCTGCTTCGTCGTTTGGACTACTACTTGCTCTCTGACGCAGCGTTCCCGAACCTTATGGATTCGGATCAGTGTGGTTGGAATTTTCTTTTCTTGCATATTTTTTTCTGGATGTTTGGGTGCTTCCGTGAGTCAGCTGTCTATGTGGTTCGTGTGATGATCTGCCGATAACATGAATGCATGGGTCTTTGCATGTTCGGACTGTGGGGGCTGTTTTCAACATTGCAAAAGAGGAGTACACAAAAAGATAACGCTGGTCATTGCTTGATACTGTGTCCTAACGGGTGGATTATATCCCAGAAAGCCCTTCTCAATATTCGAACCAATACTTTCAGGTTTGTCCATGGAGCTTGCCACATACATGATACAAGATCATTGAAACCCCATCACCACTATCAGGTCAACAGCATTCGTGGGTTGAGTGGTGGCCTAGAAGGAAAACACATATCTTGACATTGTGCCTTGCAGTATCTTGGGTACGATGAAGCTCACGGTTCAATTCCAACTCTTTCTCCCAGTCTGATCATTTCTTTTTTTTTTTTTGATCCTGAATGGCTATCCATTTGTCTATGAGTACTATGGGCAGCATCAAGACGTTTATTGTGCCAGATATCCACCTTCCACAGCTAGGGTATGGCCGGTGACAAAACTTGCATCCGCAGAGGCTAAAAACACAGCTGCTCCTGCGATCTCCTCTGGCTTGCCCATTCGGGATCCGAACGGGTGCAAAGAGCCGATGGCGGCATATGTTTGTCTCACACGTGGGTCAGGGGAGTCTGGGTCCATGAACGGTTTTACCATTGGTGTTGCGACGTAGCCAGGTGCGATCGCGTTGACATGGCTATGTTTGGAAGTGAGTGTTAGCATTCGAGACATGCATCGTATTTGGGAGATACTTGAGGAAGTGGGCATGCGACTAACATTCCCTGGTTTCCATAATCCAGTGCTATCGATTTCGTCATCTGGACCACAGCACCCTTTGAAGCGCAATATGCACTTGTTCCTGGACTAGCGACAAAACCCAGGATCGAAGCTAAGTTGATGATCCAACCTCTATCACCGCTAGAATGAGGAGCCTGTTTGAGCATTTGGGCAGCGGCATACTCTGTGATGTTTTGATCAGCACCAGATATGCAGTCAGCGAGTGCGGAACGGGGGAACCTTACTGCATCCTAACCATGTACCCTTGCCGTTGATCCCCATTACTGCATCCCAGGTTGATTCCGGCGTTTGATGGATCGGGCCGGGCGAGCTATCCGGACCGCTAGCGACGCCAGCGTTGTTGACCATTCTGTCGAAGGTGAGATGTATTAGTATATCTTACGCTCTAATGAACCAGAAGGATGATAATATTGAAGGGGCAGTGAACAGACGGAGCTTACATGTCCAGTCTTCCAAAAGCCTTGACGCTTTCCTGGACCAAACCTTCTACGTCGGATGCTGACATCACGTTCGTTTTGACAAAGATCGATCGCAATGATGGACCGTTTCCTTCAGCCACGGGAAATTCCTGGTTCAAGGCTTCATGAGTCGGCCTGGTGTCCTCGGGATCTATGCAGATTCAGCCGTCAGCAGTTATTCTTTTCTCTCCGTGGCCAACATCTAAAAGCACCAACTCGTATGACTCGTTGCTCCAAAGTACTTCAATCCCACTAGTCTCTCAGAGGTCCTCAATTCATGCAACAAATAACACACATATCAGATCACGGAATCATACGGATACAATCACTCGGTGTGCATTGGTACCTAATTGAACTCCGAGTATGTATTTACCAAAACCTGGTAGCTACACAAAAAAGATATCAAGAGCTCCTCACCTTTTGATGCGGGATTGATATCTGCGCATGCAACATATGCACCCTCAGCGGCATACCTTAACGCGATTGCTCTTCCGATTCCAGACGAAGCACCCGTTACAATCGCAACTTTGTTCAAAAGACGGCCAGCAGTGGAGGCCATGGCTGACATATGTATGGTATCTTCTCAGGGTAGGCAGAGTCAGGAAGAGATATGACGGAAAACCGGTAAAAAGCAAAGCGACGGGACAATTGTGTAGCAGAAGATCTAATTATTGATGTTGATAAGAAAGAAACGGTGAGTCTAGTGTAATAACTGAGCCCAGCAGTTGATCACCGGGCAGTGAAGTAGAAGGGATATATGGAGCAGTATCGAATGATGCTATTAATATCACGGAGCTCACATCAACGACAGTCCTCAGAAGAATAAATGCCCAAAGAATTCACTTGCCCCTCAAAAAAGCCCCTCTTGAAGCGGGCTGGCAACGTTATTCACAATGACGGACTCCGTACTCCGTGCATTGCACGACTTTCTCCCACTCGTACCCGCTGCTACCAATCTACAACAAGGCGCCTCGGCTTGACTTGCAATCGTACGATCCCCACTCTGAGCTTCTGACGGTCGAGTGGAACCCGCAGAATTCATAACATTAATATTTATGGACGTTTGTAGGGAGAAATCGTGGTCATCGTGAAATTGTGTTGATTGTGCCCCGTAAATAATGAATGTAGGGATTCTTGCAGTGGCGGGGATCCTGCATTGCGGCTTTTAACTACTACGATACATACCACACAGGACTTGCACAGCGACAACGATAGGAGTTTGGATTCCATGATGGTCAGGTCCTCGACGTAACTAAAGTAGAGTAAGTGAGTACTAGTTAGTGCTCCCCATCCCTTCCCTTCGATCTTAATGATGCCGGCCTAATGTCGACTAACAATTAGTTATCTCATCTAGGGACTCCAGCTGTCTGAGTGTGGTCATCCTCCTTTGGAAGCCGCTTAGGGCGTCACTACGGGGGCTTCACCGGAGACGCGGACAACTGTACATACAGTAACCTACAGTATAGAGTAACTCTGGGTGTCAGTCAAAAACCTGATATAGCCGTGACCTTTGAGTGAAAAATAGTGGCCTTTTGCAGGCAATGCTTCATCCTGGTAGACATATCAACTACCGGCCGTCAAGAGTGGGCTGAGCGGCTACATGTGAGCTTGCTCTGTTGCCTGGCTCCTGCCTTTTTCCTTCATTACATCCGCACAGCCCTAGAGGATGTGAGGGATATATAATTCATGCCGCCTCCGCATGCTTAGGGGGTTCTACATTACCACCGCCGCGCCCTCAGTCAACATGGGCCCTGGGCCCTATAAGGTCAGCTAAATGACCTCGGGCTCAAGCATCCGCTTTCCACTATCAGTCAATAGTCTCTGGACCACCGTGTTTGGTGAGGCCAGACTAGGACAAATCTACACGCAACTCACTGATATTCTCTAATGCCACGGGCATTAGAACTGCTTTGACTGCTGATCTACCAACTTTGACATCCTCCTCCTTCTTCAAGACCCATCTATCCGCTGATGAGTCTTGCATTGGTTCCACGTAAGTACTATGCCTGGAGTTCGAGTACCTGAACCGCTGAAACTAAGAATAACTAGGAATTGAGTCCTTAGAATGGGGTCACAAGCAAATGGCTGCTGCCCGCGAGCATTTGGAGCAAGAAACAACGCCAGAAAACGAGTCATTGATGCGTTTTTATCACCCAGCGCTTTCTCAGTTTGTTGGTGTGTATGTCGCAACCGAGTTCACGGGAAACAAGGTCTGGGTGGTGTGTCCAGAAGGGCGGCGTACTTATGATACCCATGTCGATGGGTAGGAAATTTATAATTTTCCAAAATGCGTACCTATGTCAAACCTACGCTCTACTACTGTTCAGTCGTTCTAATGCCCTTGGCATAAGAGAATATTCTCTTTTATAGTGGTTAAGAACTCGCTTCGTTCAATAACCTACGACTACAACGTTCGCAGATCGGGATCCATTGGCTGATCCACTGCTAGACGTCACCAATTCTCGGATGTCATTAAGTGCTACGGACCTCGAGAGTCGAGGCTCTTCAGAGATGTTTCCACTTGCGATCGGCGCCCGGCTCCTAATACCAGGATTTTTGATAGTCCTTTTCAAAAACCACCAAGATATCAAGACTTCTTGGGAACAACAAGGTATCTGCCGGCGGGATGCGGCTTGAATATGAAATTGCCACATATCACCCAACTAGAACAATAATAGAACGCGGAGACGCCATCGCCAGTTCTTCAGATGGGCCCTATTCAGAGCGACAACGTGCGAATGGAAGGGGGACTCCTCCTCTTCACGAACTTGTTTGGCAGCTTCATGCTCGGGGTTCACGCTGTGTTCATGCCGGGTCGGTCAGCGGCTCGCAGAATCAGCCCTGGGTCAACTTACGCGTTATCCATGATGAAAAAAAGGGGCTCTCAACGAGTAGAGAGCTTGGCAAGAGATGGATTCGGGCGAGGTGACTCGGGAAGCACGAAAAGGCAGCAACGCAGAAAATAATTCGACCAGCGCTTGTGGGTAGGAAGAAGCTCGAGAATGGCTGTGACTAGACTCACTGAGCTTATGTTCACTTTCTCTAGGGTCTTCGTGTCCCATGGAAATCTTTGCCAAAACAAGAGAATCATGCAAAACTGCCAAAGGTAGCTTAAGCACGCAAAGTAGAAGAGAGAGACGGAGCAGGGAGAAAAGAGAAGTCGTGTAGGAAAAGGGTGAGAACAGGAGAAGAGTTAACCAGGCCGCTAAGATGTATGCAGCATATAACTTTCCCATAAAACTTTCCCATTTAGTAACGATCCAGCCCATTGCGCACGAGTAGTTTCGTGATAGTACTGTGTAAGGAAACAAGGGCGATTGATACTCAGTATGAATTGTAGAAATGAAGGTGTGAAGGATGAGATGAGGTAAGGCCGGTGATGGCCTGAAACGGCGAGCAACTTTGCCGCGCCCATCCGGAATGGAAGGAGGGCCCCGGAGTGAAGATCAGACATAAGACGGCGATAGCGGTTACGCGAATTGATATGCAGAGGGTGTTGCTTCTTGGACTTAATTCAGTCTTTTTGCCTCTGTTGTTTGAGGGAGAAGAGCGCATCCGCTTAGGGTACAGTTGAGAGTTAACAGATGCTGAAATTGAACTGGTCGATAATCGTGTTTGCGTTTTGGAGTTATCCGCAGTATGCACATGATCGTCGCCACCAGAGGATATGACAAAGGATGCAAGAGGTTCTTGGGGGCTTGAAAAGGATCTGAAGCGCTGAATACTATATGCTCGGGTGCTGCTGGCTATCTCGGGTTGAAAGGGCTTGTGACAAAAGACATGAACATGGAAGAAGAAAGCAATGGCTTGGGTGTAGTAGGTAGCCAGTCAGTGAAGACCTGGGCTGTGCGGAAAGTACATACATATGTACATACATACAAAAAGATAGGGGGAATGATATGGGTTTGCATGAGGGGGCGTCTTCTGTGCGGCGGATTGAAAGCACTGAAGGACCAAATATCAAATGTAAGTAGAGAATGAAAATGCAACGCAAACACCAAAACATGGTATCAACTCAAGGGAGAATGGGGCGAAGAAAAGGTACTTGGTAGTTGAACTCTCCCTCAGGTCTTTTCAGTGATTTTCGGTCATCACTCAACAGAGTCAAGGTTGCAGAGTTTCCACCATGCCATCGCTTCTTCAAAGCCACAATGACGAATTAAGCTGATCAACAAGTATGCAAACGAATCAGCTCATGAATCCACTCGCGCATCACTATCACCACCACTTCCCATCCTTTTCAGTGAGTATCGATTCCTTTTCCTGGGCGTGTGATGTTGACCACTGCCTTTAGCTCTTGTGTCCTCATGGGGAAAGTGGATCAAGAGCTCCGTTGTAAGTGTCCATGAAGTTATGGGTATCTTCCTTTCATACACCAGCAATTCCACGGACGGTAAACTGTTATGGAAGCTTGAACAGACCCTTCTCGCCTGCTAGTGTGTCTTTTTCTTTTTATTGCCCCAGGAAAACAGAATCGACCTCTTCTCTGGAAAGTAGAGAGAGGTTATGGTCCAACGACGGGAGTGGATTCCGTCAGCCGATTATTGTTGAGAGCAACTCGAAACGCTTCGCGTAAAGCTCGTGGGTGCAGGCGGCTTTTGATGGAAAACCCCGACAACGCAATCATCTGTGTTAACAGTAAGACCTTTTACCAGATTCATTCATCATCGGGAGGTAAGGCAGACTGCCTTCACAAAATACGGAAGCCCACAGTAAAAGCCCACTAGAAAAAAGCATTACCGACCAGCATTTGTGCTATATTTCAAAACCCCCCAGTAGAACCCATGACAATATCCCAACGCTCTTTCAAAGCCTGACATTTCAACATCACATTCAATTTATATGAGCCTAGGCGTTGGCGTGCGGGTTCCATCTAATGCTGGTTATGCTTCTCAGGAAACCTTTCAAATTTGCAAAGGATAATTCATACAGAACCGCAAATGAGAGCGATAACATCCTTGAAGGCAACAAGGAGGGGAACCTCAGGCTCTCACATTATCATTTGCATCACATCATCTCGAAGTATGGTTCGCCCGGCTTCTAATTTCTTCAAGCGTTCGCTCAGAAAGTGCCTTTGTCTGCTCGCTGAAGAAGGTTCCGAAGCAAGTCCCTGTACTTCCGCGTCCGTTAACTGGGAAATCGCAATCGGAGATAGAATATTCTCAAGCCCTCTAAGGATATGCCGCTCGACGACCTGAGTTGTGATGTTGGTGACGAAAACCTTCTGGCAGACCTAGGCGCGTGCCATTAGTATTCAGCAGTGCTAATGTAGAAATTTAAGGGGCCGTGTTACCTTGTAGATTGCGTTTAAGCAGTCAAGGACATTCTCACAGCTATGCCTATCCATATCTGGATCTAATACACGTGAACCATACAAATTCAATGCCTGTTTCACGTCAATACTGGGGAAAGTATGATCTGAGCGGCAATTGGGTAATGCCATGTGAGATGTTGCACTTTCGATGCATGATTCCAGCTCCGCATTCCGTCGCGCTTGAGCGCGTTTCTTTATGGTGTCGGTGTAGTAGTGGTTGTAGTTGATAGGGTAGTCTTTGATGTCCTCTTCGATTTGGCGGAGCTCATGGACGGCGCTCTCCCATCTCAAAGCGAGATCATCTCGGATCCGGGGCTAAAGTCGAGTATACACATCGTCGGGGGCGGTTTCCCGCAGCAGTTCAGAGAGAAACCAATAACAAGCGCGCCTGACTTGGTTCACATGTGCCTCGGCGATTTCGTGCCACCTGGAAGATTGTTCCCAAAAGAGCTCTGCAATAACTTGCGGGTTGAAATTACCTGGCAGTTCTCTCCCGCGTGCCCTAGTGATGACTTGTCGAACCCAGGCAATAGCTTCATCGGCTGACACTTTATGTGAAGCCTCTTTAAAAAAGGATGGCTTATTCTGAGAGCCTAAATGGCCCTTACTGGAGTCTGCATCTCCGTTTGTCGGTGTGCACTCTCCCTCTGCTTTTTCATTCTCCCTGCTTTCATCTTCTTCACTCTCTATAATATTCGTATTTCCCACTTGGCTTTCTTTGTTTCGTATATGAAATTTATGACCTTTCATCCGCATCACATTAGAGAATTCTTGGTTCATATGTTGTATCACTGCACGCAGACGCCTCGAGTCGCTGGGTTGTTTAAAGTAATCTCCTCTGTAATGACCGTTGATAGCTGCCATGCAAGTCCCTGAGAAATCAACACTTAACTGCGTGAGGAACGTTCTGCATTCCTGAATGGTAACACGTGAGAGGCCCATGACCTCCCAGCTGGTTTTAGTTTCGTGTAAAGCCTTCTCTAGGTCGTCTTGGAGTTTTGGAAGCTCTTGTCGAACAGGATTAAAGAGTAGTCGGCTAAGCCGAGCGCTCGAGCTTTCGATTCCAAGTGTCTCTCGAGATAAGGAGTTGAAGCGTGAGTCTCGAAAAAAAGAAGCCTCCGACGCGTTGCGTTCGCAGAAAGAATGCGAAGATTCCGTGAATGTTCGATTCTTGAGTACATGCCAGCCGAGTTTGAAAAATATGTCTTCATTCTTAGCCAACTGTATAAACGAGTTTTGCAGTCCTGACTCTGCTGGAGGGATATCTGGCTTGGTAATAATACCAAGAGTTCGCTCTCCACTGGGATCAAACTTTCGGACTTTATCAAGGATTCCCTGATTGGCGTAGTCATGGGTAGCAGAAACAACTGCAAGGCTGATAGTGCGAGGCTGGGAAATATATTGGTCGGTGATCTGAGAAACGATGACAATATCTTGGTAAGATGTATCTTTGGTCTTGGACTGAATTATCCCGGGGAGGTCCACCAAGGTGAGCTGCGGACGGTTTGGACCTTCAATCTCGATGCTCAACGTATCTTTGGCGAATGCACGATGAGGATGATCGGTGTCAACGCTCGTATCCAAGCCCATGACCTGGGTTGCCTGCTCTATCAGCATTGGCAACTCGTCAAACTTGGTGATCCTCTCGTTAAAAGCCTTGATTTCTTCCAGTTCTGTGATGGGCCGTTCTGCATTCGGTATCACCCTGATCTGCAGCGAATCGGTTGGCGCACGACGGAGAATTATCTCAGTAGCGAATCTAGTGCAAAGATTGTCTTTCCGTGGAAATGGAATCTCTGTAAGGGCTTCAAGGACCGAGCTTTTACCGATCGACTGGTCTCCGCACGTCACTAACTGAGGAAGAGACAGCACACTGTCGAGTCCGCATTTGCGAAGATCTCCGACAACGCTGAGGGCTTGTCGCTGGCCATGGCTCTCCAGCGCCTGAAGTGAATCGGTGGTGTGAAATTCCATGGCAGTATTTCCATGTTCGATATCAGCAAAGACATCTGAGGATAGTCAGTTGCCGTTTTCACGTCCCATAAGAGTAAACGTTCTTACCTAGTGGCTGTTGGTCAACAGCGTGAGACCCCATTGAAACCATTCTACTACCATCAATCTCGTTGGTATTCATGCGGAACAATAAGGTGAGGTAGACATGGCTGATATATGGCTTCTGGCCATCAACTTCGGAGGTTTCGGGCGCTCGTCTTCGAGAGCAACGGTGATCCATTATTCATAGAATATACTGTCACATCCGAAAATATCGAATTTCGTCATGGAGACCGCTTCGGTACAGCCGGCACTGTGCAAAGATCAGTTGAGCCTTAACGCACACAAAGGCCTCGCGTACATTTCCTTTTCCCAATGGTAGACGTCTCAAGGACTTGTTTCTGTACCGACTTCATGCTCATCTAATTAAGCGGGCCATATTGAGGCTCAATCATAACCATAAAGAAGGGAACGTTAAGTTCCCGAAACTCCCCAATTGGAGTACTCGGAGCAGCCGTCAGTAAAGACACTCTGCAAATGAAAAAATAAGTGTAAGCGACGGGGTAAAAGGTCCTAATAGCTGAACCTGGGGTTTCCGAGCCCGGGTACTTGAGATTTGCACCCAACTTCCGCAAAAAAACGAGGATAGTGGCCCCCTCATGTTCTCCATAAAAGTCAGTACAGGGTTTGATCCCAACCTCATCGGGAGAGGAGGCTGGTTAGATGGAGAATCGAGCGGTACTGACCCTGAGAAGAATCGAAGCGGCAGCAAGGGAGCGAGCGAGAGCGGACGGTCGTTTCAGCCATCCCGTCGTCTTATAAAGCACAGAAAAGCCATACTGGGTTATCGGCGTTACCCAAAGTGTCTGTATTTTCTCAACACGACACAATAAGAGACTTCATTCGCACATCGCTGTATATTCAACCGTGACAACCTTGAGGGGTAGAAAGCCTCGGTCTATTGCAGTGTGCAGATATGTAATATGACTTCAAGCTGAGGTTGGACGTTTGAGCACCAAGCCAAGATCAAAAAGCACCAGTCACCTCAGCGAGGGGGCGCCAACATGATCAGATTGTTTCTCCTCACCTTGACGCTCAACTCATTCCCCTCGTTGGCCAGCAGGCCCATATCGCGTGGAGGAATGCTACAGCGAGAAGTCTTATTCTTGACAGATCCGTGACATATCTCTGATATGAGCAAAAGAGAAATTGTCCGCTCGAGCGCGTTCCCAAGGAATTAGCGAAGCGGCGAACCAGCCTGTCTGGTCAACCTCGTTCAGATGCTTTGCTTTTTTCAGACTTGGTGACCTCGAAAGCGAGTGCAAAACTCCACCGCTATAACATAGAGCACAAGGCTGTTGAGCCGGCACGACCGCCCTTTGTGAAACCCCCATTCCTTCGCCTGCCTGACCACCTTCGATGAAAGGTTTATCAAAGTCTAGGACTGATTGGAACGCGGGACTTTTGTGTGATTCAAGTCCCTCCTCGTGAGAATGTTTCTGGCCCAGCTCATCGCGTCTGGTCCGGCGAATGGTCATCGCGGTGTCGCCAGATTAAGGTGATGAAACAAAATTGTACCCAGGGGTGCAATCACATGTGCAATCGGCTCTTCTATGTTTCGCGCGCCATCTCAGAGGACGCTTTGATGTTTTTCTATTCAGAAAATACTTTCGAGATACCCGATATCGAGTCGCAGACTGCTTTCAGTTCCATCCGTTCATGTTGGAGGCCGCCCACAGAGCTCTTTTGTGTGAATAGACAGATACGCAAGGATTCACGGGATATTCTACTCACAAAATACGTTTATGGTAACTCCCCGCGTAAAACATAGGGAGTTAAATGGAAGACTTTCCTGATGCAGCACTGCTATACTTGAAGTTCATCAGGCTCCAGCATCATTTTGACGTGGATCCATCCCACTGGCATTCGTTGATTGCACTGATTGCCGAGAACATGGAGCTTCCGAGATTGACTCTGGTGTTAGCCATCAATGATTCTGGGTACGATGCCATTGACTTTGAAACTGATACGGCTATTGGACCGTGGTCCGAACAATATCAATGGCGGACTGGTAACTATCAGCAGCTGGTCGGACCGATGAGGCGACTGAAAGGACTGAAACCTTCCTGTGTCAGCGTTAGTCGGGGCTTCTATCACGATCAGGCATCACAGTTCGAAGCCGAACAAACATTGGAGCGCATCGTGATGGGGGGATGAGTACGATGGCCTGTCTCATGGCAAGGTGACGAGCTCACATATACCGAGACGAAGGTTCTGTAGATAGAGCTGGCTATTATACTGTAGTTAATCAGTTGCCCTGATGGGAGCAAGACAGCAGTCTGCTCATGATCATAACCTTTGCGATGAATTTGTATCCAGCTCAAACAGTAAAAATCGATTTGGTCGAGTCGGAGGAGAGCCTGAGGAGGTTGACTGTGAAGCTCTGAGCAAGTCTTGGCGGCCACCCCAAAAGCATCAAGATTGTCTGGATAGCATCAAGCACGGTTCTTCTCAGGAAACACGCAGATTAACCACAAAAGAATATCCAAACACAACAAGGAAGAAGACACCATTCCACGCTCAGTTCCTCCTCTACTGGGTCTTTCTCTTCACCCCATTCTTGATATCTCACTACTTCCATTCGTTCACACTGAGCCTGGCAAGAAAAGCCCCGGCTCCACCACCAACGCCGGTGTGGTTGCGACCCTTCTCCCATATCCGAAGCCAACACGCAGAACAGCAGCAAAGATGCATTTCTCAGACGAGGAAGCAGTTGAGGTGAAGGCATGGGTGGTCAAAAAGCTAGAGGACATGTGAGTTTCTCTGCCCTACCTTCTGTCTGCTGCGCAGCTCTCAAAGAATCGAGAATGTATGGCGGCGCGAGAGAAAGATTGGCCATCGCGCACGAACTGGGCTAATGCGATAGGGGCAGCTCCGATGCAGACTCGGATGTCCTTGCGGATTATGTGCTTGCGCTGATACGCTCTGATGCGCCCGACCAGGAGATCCGCAAGGCGTCGATCGAGAATTTGGAGGACTTTTTGAAAGAGAGTGAGTCGCGTCGCGTCACGTCACTTCAGATAAGAGTCCTGGTTTCCTGCTTAGAATGGCAGGCTCTGAAACCTGAGATTTAGCAAACGATGTATTCTAATGTTGGACCTCTCTAGACACGGAAAAATTCGTGGATGAAATCTTTGAAAAGTACAATCCCAAGCCTCAGCCTGCTCCAGCCGAGCCGACCTCCCAGCCAGCATTGTCGATGCCCGATCAGCCCATGCCTTTGGCGCAATCCATACCACCGATTCAGACCGCTCCATTCATGACTACTCCGATTGGGGTTTCCGGTTCCCACGGCGGAGATAATTTCCAGGGACATCCCTCTGCTTTTGGCAGTCGAAAACGAAGTTTCAATGATGTTTCTCAAGGAGACGAACACGACTCGCAGTACAGAAGCCACGACAGACCACTCAAAACGTTGCGGGGCAGACGTGGTGGGCGAGGTGATAGAATGAGCGGTGGATGGGATAGTCGACGACCGGTGTCGGGTGGTCAGCCCTTCCCTACGAATCCTCAGGACGGGTTCCCCGGTATGCCTCCTGTACCGCCGCCTGGGTTCCCACCGTTTGATCCTAATGACCCTATGTCTGCGATGTTTGCTTTACAGAGTATGGGGTTCCCTCAACTGCCTGGGATGCCGAACCTTTCCGCATTGGGACAGAGTCAAGCTGGTTCGCCGCCCGCAAAGATTCCGCAGCGTTGTAATAACTATGATACCCAAGGATTTTGCGTGCTGGGAAGTACTTGTCCTTATCAGCATGGTCCAGAGCCTCTGGTAACTTCCACCAAAGATGATGGTAAGAAATCCCGCTTTTTTCCAGGGATATTTTTTCATTGCTGACAGAGAATCAAGAATATGACCCCACTAAATCGAACATCCTCACGGATCGCCCTATGAACGGCACAAATGGCCATGGCGGTGGTTTGTCGCGTGGAGGTGACAGAGGAAGGGGTCGTGGTCGAGGCAGAGGGGATAGAGGAGGGTTCGGCAACAAAAACCGTGGCCGTGCCGAATTCTCACATGCTGGTCCCAACGAGGATCAATCCGTCACGACTATCGTGGTTGAGCAAATACCTGAAGACAAATTTAACGAGCAGACTGTTCGGGACTTCTTCTCTGAGTTTGGGAACATTGTTGAAGTTACCTTGAAACCGTACAAGCATCTTGCCCTTGTCAAATACGATGACTACGCCTCCGCTAAACGCGCCTGGGCCAGCCCAAAGGTCATTTTCGACAATCGTTTTGTTAAGGTATACTGGTATAAACCTGGACGAGGCGAAACAAATGGTGGTGCTCAGGCGGAGGAAAAGCAGTTTGACCAAGAAGAGTTCGAAAGGCAGCAAGCTGAAGCACAAAAAGCTCACGAGGAGAAAATGAAAAAGCGAAAAGAAACAGAAGAAGCCCTACAGGCGCTTGAAAAGCAAAAAGAGGAGTTGCTCAAAAGACAGCAGGAAGAAAAGGCGAGGCTATTGGAGAAACTTGCGAGAAAGGGCGGCAGCAATGGTGAAGCGGCTGAATCGACCAAACCTACGGAGGGTGAAGAAAACGGAAGGCCTGCAGAAGGACAAGAGACCGAGAAAACGAAACAGTTGCGTGCGCAACTTGCTGCGTTGGAAGCAGAAGCCCAAAGCCTTGGACTTGACCCAAATACTTCCACGGAGTCCTCTCGAGGGCGTGGAAGAGGCTGGGGTGGTTTCCGCGGTCGTGGTGGCTTCCCACCTCGAGGTCGCGGTTACGATCCGTTCGCTGCACGGGGTGGATTTCGAGGCCGGGGAAGCATCCGTGGCCGCGGGGGAGTTCTGCGCCTCGATAACCGGCCCAAAAGGGTTGCCGTGTCAGGAGTGGAGTTCAATCCTGATCGCGACGAAGCACTGAGGCAGTATCTCTTGGTATGTGACCATCTCTGTAAAAAATAACACCCCTTTTATTCCATTGCAATCGTCGTCCTAACTTGCTA
Source organism: Chrysosporium keratinophilum (assembly GCA_029850275.1). Lineage (NCBI taxonomy): Eukaryota > Fungi > Ascomycota > Eurotiomycetes > Onygenales > Onygenaceae > Chrysosporium > Chrysosporium keratinophilum. The sequence goes on from JARBIX010000004.1 coordinate 951,724, forward strand.
CGCAGACCGTTGGGGAGTATGAGAGGATCGAACCAAATCCAGAGCGACCAGACTCCCAAATCATCACGTTCAAAGATCGATATATGGCAGAACAGCTCATATACGGACCCTCTAGCATTCCAGGGGTGGGCCAAGTGGAGATGGCGTGGGTGGCCAATGCGCCCACAACTCCGGCAGCTCCGCCGGCAGCAGGCGTCAAGAAGGCTGACGGCGATACTGTGATGGGTGGTGATGATTCTGAGCCAATGTCCTTAAAGAAAGATACCAGTCATGACGTTGATTATGATGTTGCTGAGGTGGATGATACATGGGGGGTCCAGTGATGATCTATAACACGCAATAGGGCCCGTTGCGGTATAATCATGCTGCTGCCAATGATAACTTGCTATTATGGACGGGGATTTGCGGTTTTTTCACTACTTGCTCAGCATAATGTATTATATCTAGAAAGGGGATCCGACCGCTTGCGGAGTATAACAGGCTTTTTTGCTACAAAGCTCTGGTTTCAACGAACACCTTTTAATCAATATTTATTTGTACCGTAACATTCATATACAGTACTAACAATAACTAGATAGAACACCCTCCTCAGAGAACCTTTCGAGCTGTGGTCGATTGCGGACATCATTTTCCTCCACTACCTCTATGGGAAGCTCGTCATCTGGTTTCTTAAAACATCTTTTGAAAATGCGTAAAGGACATATATGGTACTCCTTCAGAATACAAGCACATACGACCATAGGAAGTGGAAAACAGGGCTTCCCGTCCGCTCAGCCGTACTTAAGCCACTTGCCGGCCGGCTAGTAGTTGGGTGGGTGACCACCAGCGAATCCCGGCTGTTGTATGTTTTTGATATCTTTTTTTTTTTGCTTATGCATTGAAATTGCCGTCACAGTGTAGAGTGTTCTGGTTCACTTATGAAAACGTTTTGCTATTTGCTGCGTTGAAGCTGACCGTTACCATCTCCCACACATAGTTGATGCCTTAGGGTCAGGGGGGCTGCGCAGTAAACCGAAGAGATCTATGCGCCTCATAATGCACAAATCGTCGTCCGTACCGTTGCTCTTGTCTCGGATTGATGGCCACTTGACCAAAGGCTTTTGAGAAGGGGTCACTTCTTTGAAATTTGAGGGCTGAGAAGGGGTGGGCTCTGCGTTATCACCTTGTCAGCCCCATCCACATTTAGAATAGAGGTCGTTTCCATAACCCGCATGCTGAAGTGTCTTGTTCTCGAAGAACGATCGTTGTCGCGTTGAGTTGACCCAGGTAAGGAACTGCCCGATAGAGCGAGAGACGTCGTCTCGGAATATTGATCTACCGCGTCCCGGGCCCAGCGGCCTTGGAGATGGAATAAATGGTTATTCCCGATCCGAGCCGAGAATCGCCCAAAACAGAAATATCAAAACACAGAGCTGCCGGCTTCATGAATTTGGGGAGAGAAAAAGGCGGAACGTTAGAGCTATGGTAATGTGAGATGGTTCTATGCCAGTAGCCGGCATACGCGTCGCGATTGTTCCACCATGGCCATGTCTCGTCGAGCATTCCGCATCCTCTCGGTGTGCTTCTTTTCAATCCTTCTCTATTTTTGCCTCCGGTCGTTTTTTATTTCAAATGACCCCTACCCGGTCGCGGATCCGTTGCCGTCAAGCCCACTAACAAAGCACTTAGTTATAGCAAGTTTAAAGTCAGATAACACATCATGGCTGGGAGAGCACCTCCCGGATTGGCCGGCGAATATCTATGCCGCGGACGATCCAGAGGCGAAGCTGAGAGTGCCCATGAATAAGGGAAGAGAGTCAATGGTGTATTTAACGTGAGAATCCCAGAATACCCATATTTTGACATTTCCGTTCTGTGAATTTGCGTCTTTGAAAACCGCTCCAAGTAGGTTACCACGCGAGTCGCTAACAGGGAACGGGTTCCAAAATTAGATACATTATAGATCATTATAATCATCTTCCAGATTACATGGTTTTCATCCACGGCCAGCAGTATCAATGGCACAACGACGATCCAATATACGGTAAATAGACACGCAGTGCTTCTGGTTTTAGTGACCGAGGTGTATATTTCGTATGTGTTGCTAAATTTGAACACAGATGGCGTACCGATCATTCGCAGCCTTCGTCTCCCGTACGTGACAAGCGTGGGCTATGCGCCACTCCGGTGCACTTGGGTGCCTGGATGCCCGGTCGAGATTCAGCCATTAAGTCCGACTGAACGGGGCCCGCCAGCACGTGGGGCTGCGGAGCGCGCTTATGCGTCTGCATTCGCGAGCTTGTTACCAAATGAGCCGGTTCCAAAAGAGGTTGGTGCGACATGCTCGTCGCAATTTGCTGTCACTCGTGAGCGTGTGACACAACGACGCAAGTCCGAGTATGAGAGGATGCGACGGTGGCTCATTGAGACGGACCTTGATGATGCAGTCAGCGGTAGAGTCATGGAGTATGCGTGGCACAGTATGTTGATTGCACTCTTTTCTTTAAAAACCATTGTTGGTTCTATCGCCATATGGGTACACCAACGATTTGGCTGACGGCCCTAGTCATCATGGGAATGCCACCTGTATATTGCCCTCCGGCAGGGGAATGCTACTGCATCACGTTTGGCATCTGCAACCTAGACTGCACTGCGGTTCGATGCGAGAAACGATATATCCCTCCAACATATGCCAAAATTCCGGATGGCTGGCCTGAGAAAGGTGGTGGCGAGAATGGATGGCCAATTCCCGGTTGGAACGAGCGAGATTGAACCAAAATATATTCACTTGGCACTTGGATAGGGGTGAGCCTCTCAGTGAAGATATGTCAGAATCGCGGCAGAGGATTCTCGGCGACATCACTGCTAGCTCTCTCCGAAGAGAGGAACAACGTTATGGGATAGGTATTCGGAGGCTCCCCCCTTTGAGATACCTGTGAAGACACAGACCAGATCTCAAGTAGTGCAATGCACACCAAAGGACGTGCAAGAGGAATGCGTCGATCCAGCCAACGTAGTTCACTTTAAGAATGGGAGAGGGATCCAAATTAGGAGATGTCATAATTAGCTCTTGTGCAAAGTGCAGAAGGGGCAACTTCAGAAGATAGCGTCTGATCGTTGATATATATTGAAAAATCGAGCGACACCGGATGCTCCAGACTGGTTCTGGGCACTTAAGGTACTTCATCAAGTGTTCTCCAGTCCCAAGGAACTCGATTCCGTAGATTGGATCAAAAGATCGAAACCAAAACTGTCCGTCTATACCTAGACGGTAAACCCTGACAATGGCTATTTAGTATGTCAACAGACGCGCCTTGTCGTGGATATTACCAACAATGGTCGCAGGGCATTCACGATGTCTCTCGTTGAGCATCGGCCTCTTTCAGCTCTTCTCCATCCCAAGTCAATGAAATCTTCCGTTTCGCTCCCTCTTCCGAATCCACGGCATGCTTGACCTGCACCCCCAACCCTTCGAGTCCCACATCACTCGCTTTGCCATTCCACAACACTTGTCTCACTGCACCGTCTTCTGCATCTGCCAAGATCCACATCAAAGGGAACCTACTTTTCGCCAGCGCATCTCTGACCCCCTTTGTTGCCTCGCGCGTGCTGACCAGAATCCCCAAAATCCCCTCCCCCCTCCACCCCACGGGAGCATTTGCAAACGTTCCTTCTAGCTCACGGATCAAATTGGGACCCAGTTTATTGCGGAACGCCTTGCATTGTACAATCACACGTAGTGGATGGGGGTGGGCGGGGAGATGCCATGTACCAACGAGGTCGATTCCGGAGTCGGCGCGGCCGCCAATGCGAGTGAGAGAGAAAGAGTGGGCGTGGAGTGAGTGTTTAACGATATATTCGTAGTGGGTTCCTACGTAGGTCGTGCTAGTAGGCGAAAGGGCGGTTCGCGTTGCGTATGCGAGGAACGACGGGAGATCATTGTGCTGGGAGGTTGGTGAGAGGGGAGGAGTAGGGAGGGGAGGCCGATCTGTTGAGTTCCAGCGCGGGAAGATGCTCAATTGTGCTGGTTTTCGATAATAGCAAGATATCTGAGAGAAGAGAGGTCGAGCGTGGCGTAGATGTCTCATGAGTGTTGGTGGTTTGTGACGGTGAGGTTTTTTAGAAATGTTGCTGGAGAGAAGTGATTTCAACTTCTGAAGTTGAGCTTCAAGCTTCGTTCCGCTCCGCCCCTGCATGCACGCCGCAACAACACCTCACAGCTCGCATCCAATGTTGCTCTCTCAACTCCCACTCGGTACTCTGCACAGAGCTGCAAAACATATTGTGACTCTTATAGACATGCAGTGATCGTATCTTGCTTCCTAAAACTTTTTGATTCTCATTCAAAATCGCATACAATCGCTAAATATGGCAGACATCCTCACACAGCTGCAAACTTGCCTGGACCAGGTCAGTTTTCCCCTCCCCTCTAAACCCACAAGGCCACCCAGCTAATTCGAACATCACAGCTTGCAACCCAATTCTATGCCACAGTCGCCTACCTCACAACATATCACGACCACTCTCCCGCCATCCCACCTCCCAACATCCCCGACGCCATCCCACAGCTCAAAAAAATCCCCAAGAACCCACCCCCGACAACTCCTGGCACCGCCGCCGGAACCGCTACAAACACTCCCGGGGGACCAGCGCCTGCAGTCCAACCCCAATCGCAACAACCGCCGAGCGAACCTCGTCCCGACTCACCTAACACATTCCTCGCGCGTCAGCGCGAACTCGCACGCGACCTCATCATCAAAGAACAGCAGATTGAGTACCTCATCAGCGTTCTGCCGGGGATCAAATCTAGTGAGGCAGAGCAGCAGCAGCGGATTAAGCAGTTGGCGGAGGAGTTGAGGGCTGTCGAAGATGAGAGGATGGCGAGGAGGAGGGAGATGAGGAAGCTGGGAGAGAAGATGGACGGCCTACTGGGGGCTGTGAGTAGAGGGACGGGCGTTTGAAATCCCAAGAGAATATCATGACATGACACGACGAAAACATAATAAGGTGCGGTATGCTATTCATAGAGGATATTCAACATCGTGAGATAGCTATCTAATAATCTAGACCTGCTTCGACTCGTTCTCCTGTGCAGGCCACATTTATTATGTAATTAGATGACGGTAGAGCAACGAAGCGAAAAAGACACAGCAAGCAACAGAAACGCCTCGCAGATAACCAGTAAATAAGCCACCATAGATCCACGCAGAAAGAACCACCATAATAGAAAAAGAGGACCACATAACCTTTGGGTATCATTCGGCATTAAGACATTAAACCAAGCCTGCCAACCCTTGAAACCCCCCATCCCATAGTTACCAACGCCCAATAATTTCCAACCCGTGATGTATGTCGATCGGCTTGCGGGAAACCGTCCCAACGCCGTAGACGAGTCCAAAGAGGCATGAAGGTCCTTCGGGGATCTGGGAACGAGCAGCTTACTTGAATAAGCTCCTATATTCCTTCATCCTTTCGTCGATCAACTCCCTCTTGTCCGCCTTGCCCCGATTCAAACTAATATTAGCCAACTGCTGCTTCTTCTTTGCCAACTCTGCAATCTTCTCTTCAATGCTATCTTTCATGATGAACTGAACTGTCGTTACCTCCCTAGTTTGACCTAAACGGTGGATTCGGTCAATCGCTTGGGCAACTGCAGCAGGATTGTACTGCGGTTCCATAATGTAGACTTTCGAGGCTGAGGTGAGATTGAGACCAACGCCGCCGGCGCCCAAGGTAGCAAGAAGAACAGTGACGTTATTGTCATCACGGAATTTATCGAGTGCTGCATTTCGTTGCTTGAGTACCATAGTGCCATCGAGTCGAGTAAAACTAGTGATTCCGTTGTCTTGAAGTGCGATCTCAATAAGGTCCAGGTGCGACGTCCATGACGAAAAGACGACACTCTTGATGGGCGCCTCGTCCGGGTTGCGTTTGCTCTCCTCGGCCGAATCAAGAAGGTAAGAAATCAACGCCTTGGTTTTCGTATGTGGGCCTTCATACTGTCCGAGCACCTTGGCTTGCTTGCGGCTTTGTCTGGAAGCAAGCTGAGTGGACTGGTATTTCTCAAATCCTGCGGGAGTGATAACTGTGTAGGTGGGTGCGATAAAGGTCTTGCAGAAGGCACAACGAAGCTGCACGGCCTTTCCGGCGTATTCATCAAAAGCCCCCCGAAGTCGACTGAAGCAGTCGGCGCAGAGGAGGTCGTAGCAGGGCAGCATGCTAGCTGCCATAGCATTCTTGTCTCCTGGAGACTCATCGCTTGCCTGGAGGGCAACGAAGCTGCCACACTTAATACAAACATCAGCGGACGATTCTTTCATCAACGCAAGCATCTCGTATGCCTTCCTTTCAGCAGCATCCGACGCATTGTTCTCGAATTCTTCCAAGTCAATGGCGTCGTTGGCTGACAATCCTTTGAATCTCTCACGGTCCTCTTGATCGAGTAGTTCCTTGCCATGGGCGCTAATTTGTCGCAAAATCATCATGGCCTTTAGGACAAGATGGTACATATTGCCACTCATCTTCTCTTTAGCCTGTCCAGCGATCACGTTCATCATGACATTAGACTCTTTTCTGAAGAATTCATGTAGCGCCTTCTCACTTTCAGAAAAGGTAAGGAGGACAGTATGATCATTGCGAGGAGGCAGATCAATACGATCTTTTACCCGACGAAGTGTAAAAGAATCTATGAACACCCTCAGCGTGGTGATCGCGTCGGGGTTTTCGCACTTGAAACGCGCAATGATATGTGCTGCAAATCGCCCCTTTTCGACGTAAGGATGTAGTCTCAGGAACCTGGCCACAGATCCCAAATCTTCAAGTCGATTTTGAATGGGGGTTCCAGTTACGGACCAGCGGCGCTGAGCGTCTAGGTTGAAAATCGCCTGGCTCTGCGCCGCTGTCTGTTCTCGTATTGCATGCGCTTCATCCAATACTATTCGAAAGAAATTCAACTGAATAAGGGGACTTATTCCTCTCTTCGAGCTTTTACCAGACAGATCACTTAGCACCGTACTGTAAGTGGTAATCACCAGATCGTACTTCGCAAGCTCGGAGGGATCCTCGGTCCGCGAAGGGCCATGAAACACGTAGTAAGAAAGGGCTCCTTGTTGCAAGTGTTCTTCAATCTGGTTCACCCAGTTACCGACCGCGCTCAACGGCGAAACTAGAAGAGTGGTTTTGGCATTGTGGGCCGAAGGGTTAGTCAACAATGACTTATCTTGGGATTCTGCTTTGGCCCAGTCTAGAGACTGCGACAGCGACGAGCACACCAAAGATAGGATACTGAGTGTTTTGCCCAAGCCCATCACGTCGGCCAAAAGCCCGCCAAGGACTTGTGGAGGCTCTTCAGGAGAAGTGACACCGCTTATGATTTCGCGATAAAGCTTTCGTCCATTGGATTGATACTGTTCTCTCCAAAGTGAATTGTTATCTTCATCATTTGGCCCAAGTCTGCGCGGCTTCTCTTTTTCCGTCATATACCACAGAGCTTGTTTCTGGTGTCCTAGAAGTGGTGTTTTAACCAAGTCTGATGGCTCCATTTCTGGAAGGTTTTGGGCGCTCCTCAACTGGTCAAACATTCTGCTCACTGCACTGTTGATTTCCTCAGCCGTGCGTGTCTCGGACTGAACTGGAGCGCGACTGGGAGCGGCATTTGCAGTCATGGCTAAACGACGTTCTGCGTGAGGGTTGTAAACTGACACGCCAACTTCTACTGAGTTTGGCACACCTAGCCAAACGTTTCTCTGGCCAAGAAATCGTCCAGTGCTTTCTGCCAATCGTCGAGGGCCATAAAGATTAATAGAGATGCGAAAATTCCCAGAACATGGCTGTCCGGCGATCTCATCGGAATGTCTTTTTCGAACTTCGAGACGAGCTTGAGTACGAAATTTGGCAACCCCGTTATCGAGCAACGGAGCTAGCGCTGCAGACGTTTTTTGATCGACCAAACCAAAAACCGTATTGGTTGGATCCTTCACTTCGATTCTTGTGTCCATGGAGCGCCATCGAATCAATTCGCATCTAATTGAGGGCCAACCATGCGCCATGTCCGTGAAGATAGATGCTGAAGGTGTGGGTACTTGATGTGCCAAAACTGTAGCACCTTCAATCTTACCGTAACAAACTTCTTCTGCACCCACGTCGCGGTTTGCGACAAATATCACGTCATCATCTTGACTGTCTACTGATGGGTTAGCGCTGAACAGCGTGGCTCGGATGGTGAGGCTACTATCATCGTTACCTTTTGTCAAGTCGATTGCATCGGTTGTCGGGGGCGCGGGGGTAGGACCTGATGGCTCTGGGTTTTCCTTCATGTAATTCCCGAGTGCTGACTTGCTAATGCCTGCGAACTTGTCCCTCGTACTCGCAGCGCCCTTGTCTATGTCGACACGGACCCTTTTGAGAGGCTGATTCTCCCGCCTTTCTACTCCGTACATATCCTCAATCAGTCTGGATTGACCTTCCCCACGAAGCTGGCTAAGGTCGCGTTTCGAGTCAGAGCGGCTAATGTTGGGCGCATCAGCTTGTCTCGTGCTGAATGGCTCGCGTTTGCCGTCATGGTTGGGAGTGCTGTCGCGAGTGATGGATTCTATATTCGATATAAGGGTTAGCATTCGGTTTCGGGCAGCGCGTAATCCATACTAGAATGGAGCAGTACTTGTTGCCGACTGTTTCTTGAAGCGCTTGGGGTCGAGTAGCAGAGCCGCCGAAGGGCCACTCATCCCGGCGAGTGTCTAGTATCCGAATGTGAGAGCGGGAACTTGCATATGAGTACGAAGGTTGAAGGGAAGAGGAATGAAGAGAGCTAGAAGCAACGGGGAAATGACAGGCTTTATATAGAATATCAGAGAGACTCGAGCTGAGAAGCGGCTGGAGGGTTGGCGAAGAAAGTGACCTCGAACTTGGAGGGTTGTTACGCGACGGAGGTGGACGTGTCTGGCGTGGCAATAAAAATCTAGTTGCTGTAGTGAGAGTCAGCCAAGAATGAGTTGAGTTGCGACGAAAACTTTTTCTCAAACGGAACTGAGAGTGAAGTTAACATGGAGAGGGGTTCATCTTAAGGTGCTATCTGTATATTGTTCATGCCAGGATTCAGACGGAACTGTTTTTCAATGAAGTTTTGTCTGTAGATTCACTGCAGTCCTCTCTTGCTTGATATCAAGAATGAGACGGGAGATACTCCATGAGTTTTGTCTGAGATCGTTCATTCCAGATTTCAGTGTGCTTTTACACAGCCTGTTCAAGTGGGACCTGAGACGAAACGACTTTTCAATGAGTTCCCTTTGGAAGGCGGCCCTCCTCAAAGACCTCACATGTGAACCCAGCGGTTTAGATGGAACAGGCCATCAACTGGGTTCCGTCTGAGGGTTGAATCACTTCAGATTTCTCTCACTTGATGTTCTGATGTGGGAATTGAGACGGGAGATTTCCTGCTAAATTGTGCCTGAAGGACCATTCACTTCAGGCTTTAGAGCAGGCTCACTAGTTTTTTGAAGTGAGATATTACGAAGAACTCAGAAGGAACAGGACACAAACTGGGTTTCGTCTGAGGGTTGATTCATTTCATATGTTTCTCGCTTTATATTATATGTGAAGTTTGGGACGGAAGAAATCACTGACCAGTGAGTTTCGTCTCAAAAACAATAGCTTCAGAGGGCCTCACTGAATACATGGAAGGGAAATTCAAGAGGCTCAGGCGACAGTCCCGTGCATCCCCCCTCCCCCCCAATACATTGCTGAAGCTAGAAGTCGAATGCTACATTTCGATATACGGGTTCAAATTCCGTACCGCGATTTACGCCGAGCCCAAAGAAGCTGGTCGCACAAAGAGCAGTTGATCTCCAGTACTTGGCGGAGCCCGCCAGCGGAATGGAAGATTCTCGATTTGGGAATTGAAGTTGTTGACCATCCCCTTCACAGGCATATATATACAGGTATCGACAATTAGGAGGGTGAAATACAAGTGGAAGGGTTTATTGTTGCACTCGCTTGCTGCGGAAGTGAAAATTCGCCCAGCAAGGGAATGGAGTTTCCATACCTTATATTCACTTTCGTCTCACCACGGAGTGAAAGATCAGGAAACAGTATCTCAGACTATTCGATAGCTAGCAGCTGTAGGTACTATGGGAAACAACTTTTCAAATGGAAAGGCCCGGTGTGATTTGTATTCAATTAGCTCACTGCCAATGTTCAATCACAAGAGCTAAAACTAGATATCATACAGATTACTATCTTACAAGTTCGCGGTGCCTGTAAGCAGAGTATAAATATATGTATGCATAGGCATCAAAGCATATCGGAAATATAGATGTGAAGCTCTTAAGTCATGATAATTGAAGCATCTAGGTGCATCCGGATGTCCGACTCTTGTTTACAACCAAAAAGAACAGAGTACGCCTCCAATAGCGGTTTCGTAATCCCAAGGGCAGTTAGATTTAACGCAGACTTGTATGACAGAGATCTAAATCGATGAATACGAATCGGGACTCCTGCGACAAAAGGATATCAGAAGAGAAAATATACCTCCACCGTTTACATGTCCTTTGAAAAACTTCAAATACAACTCCGTGTATTCATGCCACTCAAAGCCAAAACGTGAATACCAAAGGAACGCCATATAAAAGCAACCAAAGGCTGGTGGGATAAAAAAAGGATTAAATATAACCAGAGGAAAGGCATAATCAACATGAAGTATAGAAAGGGGAATGGGCTCAAGGTAAATATTAGAAGCCAAAGACGATCAAGAAAATGAACCGCTCAGCACCATGTGAAAACTGGATTCTTGCTCTTAACAGCCTCAAGCCGTTCAATAATGACTTTTCGTTCGTGACCGTCCATTTCTTCCGCGGCGGCGTAGCCAAGATCACCTTCGAGGTCATCGCCGCCAAAGACAAGGGCACTGTCCCGGCGTTGCGACAAAGACGGCCCTTTCCGATGTGAAGGCCGCTTGCCATGCCGTTTTGACTGACGTTCAGTCGGTCGTGGTGGAAGCGTCGCCCAGCTGCTCGCAAGTTCTCTGCCGCTATTGCCAAGGGTGTCCAAATTACCGTAATCAACCTGATTAAATGAGATCGGACTCGCGTTTCGCTCTCGCATTTGCCCCGACTCAAAGGACGTCGTATCCCGCGATAACTCAAATCGATTGGGATTTGGTAATTCATGGGTCGGAGAGCCAAAACTTAGCAGATCCCGATGCGGACCGGGTTCAGATGCCATTGCGGCACTAATATCCATCTCTTCTTGCGACTCCTGGCGATCACGAGCATGCCGTCGTTGGGCCTCACTCGAAGGAACACGTAAGGGAATTGCCACTGGGATGTCTACCAAGTCATCCCAAACACATACTCTTGTTCTGCGGGTTAGTTCCAAGGGGCCATGGTCTGATTGCTTCAAGGTTTCAACAACATTCCAAGCCTGCCCTTTCATAACTGCAATCTGCCGTGCAAACATGCTCTCCTTGAAATCACAGTCTTGACTGAAAACACGCCGGAGCGCGGTTTGGGTGCCACTCCACCATGCGGTCGATGTGAGAAGAGGCAGAAAGTGTTCACGGGTCTTCTTGGAGAATGGCTGTCCAATCAACGAAACAGGGAGAAATAACCAGCCAAAAGGAAAACTACGCCACTAGAAGAAAAATTAGTAACGATCCGCTCAACAGATCAGGGATTACTCACAGCATCGGGGTGTTTCCATGGCCAAGATAAACTGTTGTCGATCGCCCCTATAGATATTGTGGCGTTCGAAAGCTCAGGCGCATTTGATGGCGTCCCCGTCCGACTCGTCGCCATCATGGCTTCATGCCTCCTGTAGGAATACATAGGGGAGTTGGTTCGCTCCGAGTTTGCCGATATTGGGCGTGCCGGAGGCATGTGCTCTTCATCGTCCAGGTGATTCACTCCATTTAATTTTGGAGGGTCTGACACTATCGTGACTTCTTCAGTGTGCCAGTCTACCTTTATCATCCAGTTGTCGAGACCTCGGTCAGTGTTTCGCATAATATAATCTAAAATAACCAGTTTTTCGAGCTCTTCTCGAAAAGATTGCTTGAGGTTTTCTGTCCACTGAAACTTTCGTGGCCCATCGTCCTGAGGTGAAGGGGTAAGGACGCGGGTATCCTGGTAGTCGTCTTCGTCATCAGAATGGATACCGGACGGGCGACAAGCTTCATTCCAGGGTCTTTTCTTTCTTCGGGGTGCGTCTTCGGCTCGAAATCCGCTATTTGACTGATCGGGCCATGGGTGTTCCCGCAAGAAGATGTTTGCGTCTTTATAGCCCTTCAAAAAAACCTGAAAACTGCCTTGTTTTGCTGGTAACAGCTTCTTGCCCCTCCAGGCACGTCGTCGATCCCAAAAATCATAATAGAAAGATTTAGAAGAGAGCCACACAATGTCAGTATAGGGAACGAGGTGGGTCTTGAGGCGAGTGTCAAGAACGTAAGCTGCAGCTTCGGACACGTAGGACAAATTCGGAATAAGACAGGCTCTGCCGAAAAAGCAAGGGAACAAATTTCGATGGATCCATTTCGTCCATTTCGGATTTCGCGACGCATATGGCTCTTCGTCTTTTGGTTTGAACACCCCTACCACCTTTCCATCACTGTTTCTCGCAAAGTAGCTTCCAGAGCTTCCCTGCGAGATCATTTTAGGATGCACTCCAAGTTCAATCGCTACGCGGACACTTTCCACAATCTCATCAAACTCCGGTTCGGTCATTCGTCCAGTCTCTGGAGGCTCAGCCTCAAGAGATGCGGCAGTCACTGGTCTGATACCCTCTGGGGGTTGGAACACGGTGTGATGGATTTCCAATTGCTCTTCCTCATTCGTTTTACCTCTAACCCGGTGAATCTTAAATTTTGAGGCAATCTCCTCCGCCCATTTCTCCAACCTCATATTGATGGCCTTTATATCCACGCCCGACGAATCACTTCTGCCTCTGCGGGTTCTTCCATAATAGGGTCTCCTGCTGCGGTAACTAGTCGGAGAGGATTGTCTGGAGGTTTGCATCTGTGCAGAGGGACGAATAGGAGCATATCGGGGAACGGAGGAAGATAAGGTAGGAGGAACTGCGTAGGGGTCTTCGTCAGACTCGTACTCGAACACTCTGTCTTCGTCAGCCTGGGCTAGGCGGGCATAACCCGATGTAGCTGGCCTAGGCTTCGAAGGAGGCATTTTTGCGAATAGAGAGGGATGCGGCGAAATCTGGAGCAGGAGAGTACCGGCTCACGGCTAGTTCAAGGGGAAAGAGGCGATATGGCGAAGCAAATGGTGTCTTTAAGCGGCTTCAGCTCATGCTTGACTGGGTCAATTGTTGTAAAAGTTCAACGGCCAATTGCTTATAACCCTAGAAAAGACTCGAAAAAACGGAAAAAAAGGGAGTGGCCGTTGAGTGTTCCCGGTCGAATGTAAGGATGCAGGCCCTGATGGATGCTCTGGTTGACGATGATGATGTTTCCAAGAGCTCTCGTTACATAATCATTATCAGAGCGAGCCACCTGGCAGTCGTTGATCAGCAAAAGCCTTGTCCTTCAGTGATGGACGGAAGATTCTCTATGACTGGCAGCAAGACAGCCCGGTTTCAACTGTCCTCTGTTAAACCCCCGGTCTCGACACTCTGGCGCTTCGAGGACTCGTTCTGTTTCATCGCACAGCGATCGGGAAAGGGGCCAGACGGATCAATATAAACCCGAAAGAAGTAGGATTACGTAACAACTATGCTTGGCGCGCAGCAGCACTTCCGCTTTATTGGCCGGTCGGAAGCTCATTATCGATACGGAGCATTTGCCCATCGCCGAAGCAATAATCCCAAGTAACATCTTTCTCCAGCTTCCAAGCAGCACTAGCAATCCCTTGACATTCCATTGTACCATTAGTTTTACTCCTTCGCTATTGTCTTACTAGATTTTGATCTTGTTTCTGTTTCAAGGGATTTTCAATTCTACTGTTGCCTTCTCGACCCTAGCTCGCCTTACCATCGTTCGAAATGACCTCCGCCGTCGCTACTCTTGCTCTCGGATCTTCCGCTCTTAGCCCTACACTCCATTCTGCCTCACATCAGGCGGATATGCTTGTGTTTTCTGCCTCTTCTTCCCATGAGAGTGAGCGCGTCGCCTCCATTGCCACGAGCCCTCCCTTGTTAGGCACACCCAGCCAAACCTCCGGCCAAACCGAACCTTCAAATACCTACTCGATAAACCAGACTACGTCTCGTTTGGGAATACCGTCTGCAGATAGTTCCTTATCTAATACGGGGCTTTCTGCTCTGGCATCTGCTGCATCTGCTCCAACGTCGTATCTCCGGTTCGTCCACTACAGGGTGATAAGTTGCAATGAGCTTGGCTAGAATATATCTACGGGCGCTAGCAATTGCTTTATTGTGAGGTCCTGACTGACGGGTTTCTTGCCCTTCTTTTCGCATATAGGGCTTATGACATTGTCGAGAGCACCTCTAACGGTCATAATGCGACACCCAGCATGAATTACGCCAATTCTTCCCCGAATGGGTCCACTGGTGGATCTGGAACGGTTACTGTGAGTCAATTGGCCTTTTGATATGTTGACTTCCGTCCCATGCTCCTTTTTCACGCGTCTTCGCTCTCGCTGTCGTCGTGGAAGCCGGGCCGTATGCGATCATGGAACTTTCCCGATTCGGTCTAGTGTGAACTGGAGTTTTAGCGCGTTGCATTTTAGCGTTTCAGAGCCCCAATTTTTCCCTTATCACTCCCCGGTCTCTTATCAATGCGAGACACCCAAAAGACAGATATATTGGTCGTTATCTCTAATCCCATCTCTACTTCGGACTCTTTGCTCCCCTTCCGTTGCTACGCTGGGTATCATGGCAACAACGATGGCTGACCAGAGTTCGCAATATCAGTCCGTCTGCCAGAATTGCGGCACCTCGAAAACCCCGTTATGGCGAAGGGATGGGATGGGCGCTGTTCTCTGCAATGCTTGCGGTCTTTTCCTCAAATTACATGGCCGCCCGCGCCCATTAAACTTAAAAACAGATGTGATTAAGAGTCGAAATAGGGTGAAGACCTCGGGTCAAGGCTCTAAACGAAAGGTAATTAGCTTACGCGAACCTGCCCGAAGACACCTTGCTTCTTCCATGCCCATCGGTACATTTCTAATATTAACTGCTACAGTCAACGGCCGATGCCAATGGGCTTTCTACCTCGAAGACAGACGGAATGCCGACTGCCGGAGCATATGGATTCCCCCGGACAGGAAAAACGTCCCCGCCATCCGACCGTTCCAATTCACCAGTCTCACGGACCGACACACCGAACTTCGCCCACAACAGCAGCATCGCACATCAGAATGTGTTTGATGGCGTCTCATTGTCGGAACACGGTCTTAATCCTTCCACCGCAGGGCTTTCCGCCTTGCAGTTACAGCATCCGTCACCCGGATCGAGTGCCTCGTCGAACGACCGCCACTTAGACATGGCTCAAACGTACGAAGGATTAATCGCTGCTAATACCTCACTGAAGACTCGCGTCAGTGAGTTGGAAGTGATCAATGAGCTTTTCCGAGGAAGAGTGACACAACTAGAACAAAGCGAGGAAGCGTCCAGAAGGACAGAATTGGACGTGCGGGACTCTGAACTACAGCTGAGACACTCTCTGGAAGAGGCTCAGAAACGCGAGGAAGAGTTAAAACGCAAAATCAACGAGTTGGAACAAGAGTTGAGTGAATACAAACAGCACCAGAATGACAGCAACGCGATAGAACCCCAGGCGAAAAGGGCGCGTTTGTCGAACGACCTTGACCTTTCAGCAGACTCGGCCGTCCAATATTCCTAACTGCCTAAACATGAATCTCTGTGCCAATCGTGTCTGCCAATCACACCTGATGGAATCACTGGACAATATCTCCCGATCCATTTCCTCACTTCGTCCATACCCTTTTTGCCAGATACCCCTATGTTTTTCCTTTTCTAAAGCATCGGGATTGATATTATTTTTAATTGTTAATTTGAACTATATTGTACTCTATTTTTTATTGCCAGCTTGCTGCCTCACTCTCTACTATTGTGGCGTTATTGGGTATTTGGTTACCAGCTTGTGCTGGTTTGGTACCAAAGCTACCAACGCATCCGTGCGCGTTGTTTCTCACTCGACTGCGTATAGTTATCCTGTGCAACTGATTGATTAGGAACTGGGATACATGCATTTTCTTTAAGTACGGGATCAAACTATTCTGACCCTAATTCTGCCATTGGCGCTGACTCTTCAAAATTTCAAAAAGCAGCAAGCTTGATCTTACTGTTTTTGTCCTGTTATACTAGATGCCATTATTGTTATTGATCTTGGTTCGACCATGCACTGCAGGTGAAATGGTTTTATTCCATTTGTTGGTCTTTGGCAGCTGTGAAACTGTTAGATGCTAGGTGTGGTGATTGGTGATGAGGGAAATAATTTTTGATTAACTCTGTCCTACTATTCTTGTTCCTGATAAGGACATATTTCTCTATTTGTTAAGCACTTAAGTAACATTCTGTGCAACAGAACCTTGCGTCTGTGGTGAGAAATGGCTTTCTTGAAACGGTGTTGTCTTGAGATTATCTACAAAATAGCACAAGGCTTGCGACATGATCAAGGACATAAGAAACACATATTGTTTTTATCTATCGAGAAAATCAACACCAACACAACATGAACTCAAACCAAAACGATATGCTAAGAAGTTACTACTTATTCACAGCCTTCAGTTTCGCAACGACTATCCTCTCGTGCCAAATACCCCACAAAGTGATCACGGCTCCAAATATCGATGTATAAAACGTCACCCAGTAGGCTGTGCGGTAGCAATCCAGGCCCTCTCTACATTCACGATCGCCGTCTGGTAGTTGGATAGAATTTCGATCGTAAACGGTCCCGTAAATGAGATTGAAAACGTTTCCGCCAAGCACTGCCGCGAGGGTCATCACGCCCCAGTTCTGCGATATACCACCGATTCCAAAGGTATGCGCGACGATAGACGGGAATACCCCAAATAGCATACCGTAAGCGAGCCCGGTCATGCCAGAGACAAATATGAGGTTGTGTGGGCTGGAGATTTGAGTGCCGGCGATCTGCGCCGTGCAGAAAAATATGGACGACACGAAGACGCACCATTGCCGCGACATTTTGAGCTTCTTAACGAGAAGGTCGGAGCCGATACCTATAAAACTACTTTAGTCTCTGGCTTTTGCAACCAATCAAATTCACAGAAAAGTTCTGGGTAAATCGTACCGCTGATGAGGCGTCCAGCAAAGCTAAGCACGGACAGTGTAGAAACATGGATGGCCTGTCGTTTTTGGAGAAATCCAGGGCTCACGCTATCATCATAGTATTTCCAAAGCGCTTTGACCTAAATCAACATTAGCAATCGCTCCACGAGGAGATAACCAAACAATACTCACATCATTCCCAACGTTACTATAGTATACACGTCAGTAAAATTCTGAAAATGAAGGAGCAAGAAATACTAACTTTATGGTCATCAAGCCAATGCCTGTCAGCACACCCAACGTCGTAAACAGCTGCCAGAACTCCAACGTGGGTAGCATTCTAAAGCCACGCAAATCTGCATGAAGTGAATCTCCGGCCATCGTATGTGATTTCTTGCTGTCCTCATAGAAAGAGTCTCTGGAATTCGTAGACGATAAAGAAGACCTGGTGATCAGTGACGAAGTTTCATCGGTTCCAGTATTGGGTGCGACAGTTTCATTGGGCACGGAGGATGATGACAATATCCCTTGTGGACTTGGAGCTTGCTGCTGGCTTTCTAGCGAGCTCGTTCTATGCAGCTGACTGGACTCGGAGCAGTCTCCTGATGCATGGCCCGGAATTGAAGTATATGGCGACGATGGGTGAGGTAGCAGTTTGACAAAAAAGGAGGAGACGAAAATCAGCGACGATGTCCCCACTGCAAGAACCAGTAGGAAGAGAGAAGTGTCATCGGGAAATGCGAGAGCAGCTATCGTCGAGAAAAAGAATGCACTCAGGCCAAAAGCGGCGAGAGGGAATGCAGTAGCAGAACCTCGATGATGTGGGAAATTGGATGCAGCTGTTTTGGCTGGGTGAGTACTTGGCCACCGCAAAGATCAATTCACATACCTGTCTTGATCGACGCGGAGAAGGCAGAGCAGCTTCCCATGCCTGTGAAAAACGAGAAAAAGCATAGGACAGGTACGCTCATTGAGCCCGGACCGGAAGCATAGGCTGCTCGTTTATTAGCCGCGTTTTCGTGTTGTATAAACTTGGGGGTTGTTGCTCACCGCGATGAAGAGGGAAATACCCAAAAAACAACGCAACTGTCCCAATAAGGGTCCCAGGACGAGGGCCTTTGGAGTCCACAAGAAAGCCAAGAGGGATACCACTGGCATAAGTTCCCAGGTTCGCAGCGGTGCCCTATGGTCATTTAGTTGACGAAGTCAAACAGCGGGAAGAGCATACGTACGATAAGGTTACTCTCCGTGGAAGACAGCTTCATACGATCCGCAAACTGCGGTGCCCATGCTGAATAGACATACTAGACGAATGTTAACCACCTAAACCTGGCGTTGTCCCGCATGGGGTGGTGCATAGCTACATTTGTGCCACTGGCGAGAGCGATCGCCGTCGCTGCTACAACGGTCAGCAACCGCTGCGCAGTTGTTACCGGTGGAGCCATTGGGAGACGAGAAAAGTTCTAGGCGCGAGGAAGCACCTTTTTAACTGTGTTCCTTGCTCACAACCCATGTGATGATCCTGATGCTTGTCAGAACCAGCTGATCTAGTTGAGACTCGGGGCTGCGTTTGTGTAGCACCGCAATAGACCACCAACTGATCAGGTAGCTCACAGTATTGGTTTTGAGCAGGTAGTAAAATCTCAGCAGTCGTCCCAAGCGGCAAATATATCAAAATCTGAGAACATCCTGACTGCGAATTCGGCGACAAGAACCCCTGTGTAAGGCTTAACGCCGCCTCACCTGTGACCGCACGCGTGGATTACATAATCAGCTGTGACGTTATTCCCGGGCGCCAAGACTTGTGAGGCAACTCGCATCTTCAACGCCCGCGATCGCATCAACACGACTTCATGGGCTGAGGCGCTCTATTCTTCTGGGAGCTTATCGTTTATCGCTACCTGAGTATTGTCTACAACAGGGACTTCATTATGGGTGCTCTGCTTTCCCTGCCTTTGATGGCTGTCCCCAGCATAGGGACGGTGAGTCCTCATTCAACCCAACCCCATACGCATCCTCCTGCTAACGTTACAAGGTCGTGGGCTGTCTGGCTTCATGCTGCGGAGCTGCAACCTGCTCTGCGCTCTGTAGAGCCTGTGGGAAATTCCAAAGCAGGTGTGTACATCTCCCTCCTGATACACAGCCTGAGCGCTAACGCCATCTAGTATGGCTACGAGAATCGCCTACGCAGTTATCCTCCTTGTCAACTCGATCCTTTCCTGGATAATGTTAACGCGATGGGCGTTAAATAAACTCGAACATCTCACCTTTGACTTTATACCTATCAGTTGCGATGGAGAAAAATGCCATGGCTGGGTTGCTGTGCATCGTCTCAACTTCGCGCTCGGCCTCTTCCACGTTATCCTTGCGCTGCTCCTGCTAGGAGTACGTTCCTCGAAAGACAAACGAGCCGGTATACAGAATGGTTATTGGGGCCCTAAGATTATTGTTTGGTTAGGTCTTGTCGTTCTCTCGTTTTTCATACCGGAGGCATTCTACTTCGTCTGGGGCAGCTATTTTGCGTTCTTTGGCGCAATACTGTTCTTGTTGCTTGGCCTCATTCTGCTTGTGGATCTCGCGCATACATGGGCAGAATTGTGCTTGGAGAAGATTGAAGACAACGGTGCGCGCATCTGGAAGTTTCTTCTCATCGGCTCGACCTTGGGAATGTACATTGCGTCCTTGGCCATGACCATTATCATGTACTGGTTCTTCGCACACAGTGGATGCTCGATGAATCAGGCAGCAATAACGGTAAGTGTGCTCCGTTCACTCATGCGATATCCTGGTACTTATTCTGTGTAGGTCAATCTAGTCGTTTTCCTGATAATATCCGTGGTGTCGGTGCAACCTGCCGTGCAAGCGGCGAATTCTCGCGCGGGTCTAGCACAAGCCGCCATGGTCACCGTTTACTGCACCTATTTGACCATGTCGGCGGTCTCTATGGAACCAGATGACAAGAACTGCAATCCGTTGATTCGTGCACGCGGTACTAGAACCGCGTCCATTGTTATCGGAGCTATTGTCACCATGCTCACCATCGCTTATACGACCACACGCGCGGCGACTCAAGGAATCGCCCTTGGGTCCACTGCTGCACATGGCGAATACTCACGACTAGAGCAAGATGACATGGCGCATGGTCTTGTCACCCAACAGCCTGACCGTAGCCGTCGTGAAATGCGCGCAGAAGCCCTTCGTGCCGCTGTTGAGAGCGGAAGTCTCCCTGCATCTGCCTTAGATGAGAGCGATGATGATTCAGACGATGATGCTGACTCCAAGGACGATGAGCGGGGTTCAACTCAGTATAACTACTCGCTGTTCCACATCATCTTTCTATTGGCGACTATGTGGGTTGCAACGCTGCTTACACAGGATTTGGACCCCGAGACACGGGATGACCTTGCCCCGGTAGGTAGGTCGTATTGGGCCAGCTGGGTGAAGATCATCAGTGCTTGGGTGTGCTATGCCATTTACCTGTGGACACTAGTTGCCCCTGTCTTGATGCCGGAAAGGTTCGATGGTTAGAGCAGAATCCATTACCTGTGTAGCGGATGGTAATTTGGTGCTGGATTTGTTTCATGGAGTTTTCTCTTTGGCGCGTTGGGACTGGAATGTATGTACTGTACGTACCTGAATTGCACATAATCATGACACCGAACACCCTGCAAACATCACCATACATTCTTTCTATCATTACGAAGTTGAGGGTTAGTCTTTCAGATAATACTCCGTGACTCGTTCAAACTCCACGATGTTGAGGTTCGTACAGTGACGTCAGTGCGTGTCCTTAATCAACTCAACGCGCGCGCCCAAAGAAACGCGTCGAAATCAAAAAAGCCACTGACTTGCGAAGCCCAGCACCAGCACATCAACGCAGTCTCCCAACCATCGCTATGGGATGACTATGGCTACGATCAAGGCCATCGAGGCCCGCTCGGTTTGTCAAATCTATCCAGACTCTTTTTCCCGCCTTGTCTCACATGTGCTCTAGGTTCATCAAATCCAATCCGGACAAGTGATCGTAGATCTTTGCTCAGTGGTGAAGGAGCTGGTCGAGAATAGCCTTGATGCTGGTGCAACTTCACTTGGTAAGAATTTCTGCTTGATATGGGTGATGATTATGGAAATATTCTGATTAGAGTGTGTGTTGTGTGCACGTTTGATCAGACATTCGATTCAAGAACAATGGGCTTGATCTTATCGAGGTTCAAGATAACGGAGAGGGAATCTCACCTAGCAACTACGAAGGAATCGGTGAGGCTACAAGGACTGGGCTTTATTTCTGGGACGCATCGCTAACTTCTTGAAGCTTTGAAGCACTATACCTCCAAGCTCTCAACGTTCGAAGACCTAACATCCCTCCAAACCTTCGGATTTCGCGGCGAAGCTCTCTCCTCCCTCTGTGCGCTCTCGAACTTCCATATAATCACTGCCCAGGCAGATCAAGCCCCCAAAGCTACACGACTGGACTTTGAGGTATCTGGCAAACTGAAGAGCACCCAAGTCGTTGCTGGTCAGAAGGGGACCACGGCTTCCGTTGAAGGTCTCTTTCAACGGCTCCCTGTTCGACGACGGGAGCTGGAAAAGAATATTAAGCGAGAATACGGCAAAGTTCTTGGTCTTTTGCATGCTTATGCGTGCATCAGTGCAGGCGTTCGCTTCAATGTCAAGAATCTGATGCCCAAGGGGAAAAGCGTCGTCGTGTTCGCTACAAAGTCGAATCCCACCACCAAAGAGAACATCTCGAACGTGTATGGAGCAAAGACTTTACTTGCGCTGATTCCACTCGATTTAGAGCTGGAGTTCGAGTCAAGCACGGGGCCAAAGGGTCGAGCTGCGCAGCAAAGTGAAGCAACGAATAAAATATTCGTTCATGGATACATATCGAAGCCCGTGGTTGGCGAAGGGAGACAGACCCCCGACCGCCAGATGTTCTTTGTAAACTCACGCCCGTGCGGTTTGCCGCAGATCGCGAGGGCCTTTAACGAAGTGTACAGGTCGTTTAACATCTCCCAATCACCGTTTATCTTTGCAAATTTTGAGATGGATACCAATGCATACGATGTGAATGTCTCCCCGGACAAGCGTACGATATTGTTGCACGATGCCGGTGCGCTTATAGACTCTTTGAAGACGTCCTTGACAGAATTATTTGAGAATTCGGATCAGACGGTTCCTCAGTCCCAGTTTCTAGCACCAAGGCAAAGTACAATTAAGCATTTGGTGAAAACGGGACCCCCTCTCCCAGCTCCATCAACGCTTGATAAGCCTGTGACCACTTCACAGAGCTCTGAAGAAGTGGCGGGAGAGGATGAAGAAGTTCCCCTGGCCGCTCAGGTATCTATAAGAAATCATCTTCAGCAGTTTGATGAGCGCCAGAAACGTGATGAATCTACCATGCCTGCTCTTGAAAGCCCTCAAGAGACTGAACAGTCAACACAGGGCTCCATGGATGATGATAACGAGCTATTTGTTCCCTTGTCTACACCTAATACTCGTACCCAGAAGTCAGGCGAACCAAGACACAAGTCACCTAATCTCAATCAACAGAAGATTGTCCAGCTCTCTCATCAAAGCACTCCTCAAAGCTCACCCAACGTGATTCAAAACGCGTTCAATCGTGTGCGTCCCACCAGGCCGCCTGCTGAGATCGCGACCATCACAATCGGCGACAAGACAGTTACATCCACCATTGGATATACTTCGCCGCATAAGCGAAAATCGCGCCAGGAGGAGTTGAGATCTGCAGCACCACCTGCGAAACGTCATATGGGCTTTATACCAGCGAGCAAGCTTGGGAGGACTTTGAAGTCTTTTGCTGCTCCTGGGTCCCAAATCCAGAGCAACCAGCAGCAGATTCCGGATAGTGATGAAGAGGAATCTGCAGCTGAGTCGATAGGCCGCGAATCTCAAGGGACTTCTGAACGAGAGCAGTCTCAGGCGAGTGACTCTGGCGAGGAAATGGAAAATATTGATGGAAACGGCGGTGACTCTGCTTCAGATTCAGACTCAGATACAAACTACGTTGATGACCAAGAGCAAAAGATAAGAGATGAGCGGAAGGTGGCTGAACTAATTCGAGCAGCCGAAGAGGCTGCCAGCATACACTCTGAGCATAACATCGAACGGGCGAACAGGATATCCAAACGGTCCCGTGGAAAGGACTCAGCAGTCGATTTAATGTGCACAATTGACGGCTCACTAGCAAAGATAGAAGCGCAACTTCACATGTTCCAAGAAAATCTTGAATTGTTGAAAAATTACAAGTGCTCGGAGGAAACAGCGGCAGAAGAGGATTCAGAACAGCAAGGCTCAGCGGAGACTAAACTCTCTCTTACAGTGTCTAAAGATGATTTTGCGAAGATGCGAATCATTGGGCAATTCAATCTTGGATTTATTCTGGCTATCAGACCCGGTAACAGCTGGTCTGACTGTCAAGAAAATCACACTCGTTTCACCGAAGACGAACTGTTCATCATTGACCAACATGCTTCTGATGAGAAGTACAATTTCGAACGACTCCAAGCCGAAACTGTGGTCCAAAACCAGCGCCTCGTCAAGCCGAAAACGCTCGATCTTACAGCCGTGGAAGAAGAAATCATCCTCGACAACATTTCAGCACTCGAAAAGAACGGATTCGTCGTCGACGTGGACACAAGTGGCGACGAGCCCATTGGACGCAGATGCAAATTGGTCAGCCTCCCACTGAGCAAAGAGGTCGTTTTCAACACACGCGATCTGGAGGAATTGATCGTCCTTTTGTCCGAATCACCTCAGCATCGCCACGACGAAACCAACGACGAGGCAAGCTTTGCGGCTGCATCGTCACCGTCGCAGTTTCCTGGCATGTATACTCCCCGGCCCAGCAAGGTGCGCAAGATGTTTGCTATGCGCGCATGCCGGTCCAGCATAATGGTTGGAAATACGCTCACTATGAAACAAATGGAAAAGGTTGTTCGACATATGGGGACGATTGATAAGCCGTGGAACTGTCCGCATGGCAGGCCGACGATGAGGCATCTGATGAGCCTAGGCCGGTGGAATGAGTGGGGTGAATGGCCTGAGATGGAGGTGAGTGATGACGAGAGCGATGGCGATGGAGCCGCTGAGCAGAGATTCGGGGTTTGGCGACGATTTTTGGAGGAATACGGTGATTTGGGGGAATGAATGGTTTGGATTGACCAGAAAATTTGGTTTTGGATATATCCACATTTGTTTGGGCATTTATCCATCAAGTTGTGTTGGTATATCGATTGGTATATCGATGTCACTTCAACTAATTGAATCAACAAAGCACATGTCCTCCCAGTCCCTAAATATGGAAACACAACCAAGCCTACTAACCAGCAACGACGTATGTTCAAAACCACCTCCTCAGCCGGCTCTGCTGCTGCTTATCCTGCTGTGCCGTCACCCTTCCGCTCTTTAAATCTTCCTCATCCGCCAATCGCAACGTCTCCTCGACAATTAGCAAGTCGCGTTCCATCAGCTCAGCCCAATTCTGCAGGTCCCCAACCTCCTTCAGCCCCTGTCTGCCCTGGTCCGCGAGCTTCTCAAGTTCGTTGGCTTGCTGGGATACTTTCTTCGTTGTCATCTTCAGCTCATCCTCTTGCTTTTGAATTATGGCGGTATTTTCGTGAAGTGTTGTGGCGCGTGAGCGGAGATCAGCATCGAGATTGGAACCGACGGATTTGAGGGATTCGAGGAAGGCTGTGCGCGCTTCAGAGGCGGGATCCGACGAAGGCGAAACACTGACGGTGGCATCTGTAGCCATTTTGCGATCTTCGTAAGGCTGGATTTGGAGAACTGTACCTCCACGGCGCACGTTTGATAGAGACGAAAGCTGTATCGACCTGTGTTCATGCACTCTCCTTGGCGATATTGAAAGAACCTGAGCCACCAGCTTGAATCGAACAGAAGAGATAGCAGATATAACGCTAGCCGATATTCATATGGGTTTGAGCAGAACTGAACTGTGAACCTCAAGAGTTTCCGCTGTGCTCTTGCAAACAGAGGACGAGCACAAAAGCTTTCATCCAAAAGACAACCCCACTTTCCACGTCATACACGCTAGATCTCATGCTAGTTAGTGAGTGAGGATGCCGTCAAAGGTCCTGATGTACCCCAGATTTCCTC
Organism: Chrysosporium keratinophilum; assembly: GCA_029850275.1. NCBI lineage: Eukaryota > Fungi > Ascomycota > Eurotiomycetes > Onygenales > Onygenaceae > Chrysosporium > Chrysosporium keratinophilum. The sequence continues at coordinate 977,053 of JARBIX010000004.1, forward strand.
TGCATTGCATATGTAGCCTGTATATCGGGGTTGCTATCACCGAGACTGCCTTTGACCACTGCCGACTGCACAGGAATAAACATTTGTCATAGCTGACCATATCAGCCAAAGATATCATTCCTTTATGCTGTGCTCTGTTAGAATTCTTCTGGAAACCCGAGGTGCGAAAGCTTGCTGGCGGCACATGGCTGCCATAGGTCGGTGACAAGGGCCTCCTCGTGCAGAAGCGGTGTCCAAACGTGTCACCAGTCGATGCCCGTATTTTGTACGGGGTAATGAAAAGTCCGCCTGGGCTTCTAGAGATAATCAATTGATGCGCAGCAGTTAGTAATTGCTACCTGTCTTTTATCGTGCTTTTGGTCTCTGATTTTGAACTGGACAAGCCGGGGCGTCGAGGTCAAGGTCGAACATGGCTTTCACGTGACCCCGCTTTTTGGACGTTTCTTCAACTCCTCCTGGGCTTCTGTGCGCTTTTCTAATGCACGCCTGATATTAGAACTGGTTTACTCTCTACGATAATAATCCTGTGCTAACTGATCAGGTGAAGAAGTGCGGAAATTGGCAAAGCCATTTCATTGCCCGTGCTAAGTTATGGCTAACACAATTTGAAGCCATGGAGCTGACCTCTAAAGGCCATCTATCAAGAGCAATTCTCTACGGGGTACTCTCGAAGTACTGCTTATAACTTACCCCTAACCTCAACAGAAGACTTCGCGGGACTCTCTACGGCTTCCAGCTCCGCAAGTAGAACCCCCTCGGGCACATCATCGCCATCGTCGGACTCTAGCTCGAGAGCCCACGCCACTCTTCCTGCTCGAGGGCTGCGGACCTCGATTTCCATCTTCATTTGCTTCACAAACGCAATCACCGCATTCTCCTCGATTTCGTCGCCCTCTGACACCAGCATCTCGATCAGCTTTCCACTAATTGGAAGAATGACGTGAGATTGGTTACCCCGATCTCCCAAACGATGAGTCGATGAGAGGGAGCTGGTAGATGCGGACATGGCATTAAGTGTGATTTTATACGGGGATGTTTTTGCAGGCGTAGCTGCCGTTGCCGGAATGGTGTATTCGATTTCTGCACTCAAAGATGAAGGGAACTCGTTGCGTAGGATTCTAGTCACCCGTAAGTGATGCGGCAGCTGGGTTTGAGACGGCGTCGACTTTTCGCCTAACGGTTGCAGGTCGATGGACCAAGCATCTCCCTTTCGAAACGCCATATTGGACGCTGCTGCAGACAGTGTCTGTGAGACTGACGATGCTGGTAACGGTGGTCTGCTGGACTGGATAGATTGCGAGATCTTCTGCCCATTTGCAACAATCTCACTCAGGTTGGTCTCGAGCCACTGGGTATCTGACCGCCATTCTCTAAAGTCGGAACTAGCAATCACTGCCCGAAGGACATCAAGATTGGTTTTGATTCCTAAAATTCTAGTGTCTTCGAGGACTCTTCGGGCTTTAGAAATGGCTGCTTCCCAACTCGAAGCTGTCACTATGATCTTTGCGATCATATTATCAAAGTCAGATCCTACCACCACTGGTGATAGAGCTGAAATATTCGTGTCAACTCTGACACCATTGCCACCTGGTACGTGGAACTCTGTGATTTTCCCAATGCTCAATGCGAAATTGGCAGAAGGGTCCTCAGCACAGAGACGCAACTGAATGGAATGCGGTCCTGGTGGTGTTTCCGGATTTTTGGTTTCAGCAAGTCCTATTTCTTGGAGCGATGCTCCTTGTGCTAGCAAGAACTGAATCCGTACGAGGTCCTCGGAGGTTATGCATTCAGTTATGGTGTGCTCTACTTGGAGTCTCGGATTGATTTCCAGGAAATAAAACTTGGACAACTGCTCGTTCACGAGGAATTCAAATGTCCCGAGTGATAGATATTTGATCTGTGTCTGTCAGCACCGTCTTCAACAAAATTGGTCCGTATCTTACCATGCGAGCAATTCGAAGGGCTGCATCGATTACCCGACGAATGAGTTTTCGATCTTTCATCAGCGCAGGAGCGCACTCGACAATCTTTTGAAATCGTCTCTGAACGCTGCAGTCTCTTTCCCAGAGATGTCTAACCTCTCCGGTCCCGTCACCAACGACTTGAACCTCAACGTGGTGGTACCCTTCGATCGCGGCCTTTTCTACAAACACCTTCTTGGAGGGTGATTCACCGGTTGCTCGATCAACAGATGTTTGCAACATATCTTCGCTTCTAACGAGGCGGATTCCTCTCCCACCACCCCCGTCCACAGCTTTGATCATAACTGGATATCCAAATTCAGCGACAAACGCTTTGATAACATTCAAATCACTCGTCGGATGGCTGATTGCCTTTAGAACCGGCACCCCACATGCCTCAGCCAGTTCTTTGGCCTGTAACTTATCGCCGGTCTGCGCAAGAACCTCCCATCCCGGTCCAATGACTTTGACGCCTGCTTCTTCCCACATTCGCTGGGCGAATTCGGGACTTTCGCTCAGAAACCCATAACCGGGATGGATTGTGTCAATACCGTGTTCCTTGGCGAGCCCCACGAGCAAAGAAATGTCCATGTAAGATCCGGGTTCTGGTAGGGCCAGGGCATGGTTGGGAGCGCCCAAATCACAGTGTGATCTATCTTCGGGTGTATAGAGTGCATAGGTCTCGATAGGGGTTGGAAGCTCTCTGGCCGCTTGGAGAATGCGAACGGCGATTTCACCTCTGCGTTAGGAGTATAAGAGGTTAGTTTTTACCTCTTTCTAGAGCTTAAGTGGATGGCAACACACCTGTTAGCCACCAAGAGCTTTCTTATCGGTCGCGCTGGAGGTATCATGGTGCCCTGTCGTTGTATTCTTTCTTCACCGACGGCCACTTTGTATGAATCGGAGGAGCCTGGTATTAATCCTGTGTTGAATTGTACTTTTCTCACAACGGGTACAAGAGCATTAACGATCTCAATAACAGCTTTTGAGCACTCCTCACGATTGATTTTCAAGCCAGTATGCACTATATCTCAGTATATCAAGGCAATATCTTCCACGTCTCTTCTCACGGACGACGAATCAATCCATGTTCCCATTTCTTAAAACCAACTCGACGCTGGTAACCCCCAAAAAGCAACAATAAACCGACGATTCCTCGGTGCTCTTCATATTTTGACCGGAGTTCGGCTTTCTGGCGTTCTCTCGACTGCAAATTACTATGTAGCGGGGAAGCTTTCTCCTCAAAAAGCCTTTTGGGTGGGTTCCCAAGACCAGTTTTATGCCGAGGCTTCAAGGTCACTAGAAGCTCCCTTGATGAGCTCGTAGACACCACCGAGGGTAACTAACAGCTGCTTCACAGGCGAATTCATCATTCAGGTACAGCCGTAAATGTCCGGTTATTCAGTCGATCAAGTACACATACGGTCTACAACAAAATTCTCTCTACAGATTCAAGTCATACCCCAGCAACTGAGACCGACTTCTTCTCTCCGGACCGGCCAAGAGAACGACGACGTTCGGGTTGATTGCGGAGATAGACCTGCGTGCAGGAGAAGAAGATAGTACATACCAAACGGTTGCACAATCTATGACTGAAAACGGAAATTTCAGCACGCGGTCAACATCATACTGTTCCCGGTAATATATTATCTATTAGAAGGACCCCTGACACCAAAACCGCAACCATGGGCAAAGACAAAGAGAATACAAACGAGGCAGAGGCCGCGCAAAAAGCCAACGAACGACTCAACCAGCTCTCATCGCATCTCGGATCCAACGCAAACCAGGCCAAAAGGCGCAAGCCCAAATCCGCCCTTCCCGCCGACCATTCCGATGTCCTTGGCCAGATTGCTTCCCTGCGCGCTCTGGCCGCCAACCCAGACCCGAAAAATCGAGGCTACATCCGCCAGAAACAGGCTGGGAAACTCTGGGTGCGTGAACGGATTGACCAGCTACTCGATCAGAATACATTCCAGGAGATTGGATCTATCAGTGGTACGGTGACATGGAAACAAACGGGTCCTTTGACGGAAGAGCCGGTGGCATTCACGCCGAGTAATAACGTACAAGGGATGGGGAAGTTGGGAGGGAGAGACATCCTGTTGACAGCTGATGATTTCAGTATCCGTGGTGGGCATGCAGATGGGGCGATCGCTGGGAAGACCGCGTATATGGAGAAGATGGCGGTCGCGCTCAAGCTGCCAATGATAAAATTGGTCGATGGAAGCTCAGGAGGTGGGAGTGTGACAACGATTAGGACAGAAGGCTGGTCGTATATTCCACGCGTTGAGCCTTTTAAACATGTTGTTCAGCAATTGAATATGGGAATACCAAACTTGGGCGCTGTTGTTGGCCCTGCTGTGAGTTTCCCATGAAAATCCTCTTCCAGTGCTGTGTCCAGCCTACTCTAACAAATCTGCCTGGCTTAACAGATTGGCCTTGGTGCTGCCAGAGTTGTCTCCTGTCATTTCTCCGTCATGGCAGCTGACGTGGGCTCGCTCTTCAACGCAGGTCCTAAAGTTGTCGAGGGCGCAACATTTGAAGAGGGACTTGACCTTCAGGATCTCGGTGGCCCCATGATGCATTGCACCAACGGCACAATCGATAACCTTGCCGCAAACGAGGCAGAATGTTTCGAGCAGTTGAGCACTGTGTTGAGTTATCTCCCCAACTCAGGAGCCGACGCTCCACCAGTGGTTCCATGCGACGATCCGGAAGATCGAGAAGACGTTTCACTTCGAAGCATAATTCCCAGACGACAGCAAAGAATGTATAATCCATGGGCAATCATCAAATCTGTCGTGGATCAAAATTCTTGGTTCGAAATCGGCCCATTATGGGGAAGAACCGCGATTACCGGACTCGCTCGCCTAGGTGGTCGGCCGGTTGGTATAATTTCGCTCAACTGCGAAGTCAATAGTGGAGCTTTGGACGCAGCGGGAAGCCAAAAATTAACGAGACTGCTAAAATTATGTGATGTTATGAACATCCCAGTTTTGCAATTTATCGACGTTCGTAAGTACAGCCATCCCCTTTTACCCCCGTACCGATTTGGTTAAGGTCTATAATATCGAGATCCTAACTAAGTGGCATACAGCTGGATATGCGATTGGCACCGTAGCTGAAAGGACGGCGACGATGCGTTGGGGCGTCGAGCTCGCCAAAGCATATTACTCCACAACCATGCCAATCTTCAACGTTATCACTAGACGAGTCTTCGGCGTTGCTGGCGCTGTAATGATCGGCAGCCGCGACCCGATAATGCAAGTCGCCTGGCCATCAGGCCAATGGGGCTCATTGCCTTTAGACGGTGGGATTGAGGTCGGCCATCGACATGAGCTGCGAGAAGCCGAAAAGCTTGGAAAAAAGGCGGAACGGTATAAGGAGTTAGAAAATGAGTATCTCCGGCTGATGAATCCAGTTCGCACTGCCAATGCATTTGGCGTGGAAGAAATCATTGACCCGAAGGATACTCGGACTGTTGTCTGTGCCTGGGCAAGACGAGTATACAAAAGCCTCATGCCAGAGAGACTGGCGAATAGGGCCAACGGAAGGATCCAGCCTAGCTTTTCTTGATTCATATAGAACCCAAGCCTAGATGGATCCCTTAGATAAGGCTCCGGGACTGGATAACATGCAATCATTTGATTTTGCCAACACCCTGTAGTGTGAGGTAGACATCCGTTCCCCAACCCCACATACTCTGAAGATGGATGCTGCCGCCGAAATATTCTGCATATGCGCGTCCTAATGGTAGGCCATAACCCAATCCAGCGATGGTACTGTTGTTCACATTGCTATGCGAAAGCGCATTTAAACCATCGACATTTCCGTTGTCTTCATAGGAAACTTCATCATCTGAGTATGTCGTATAACTATAAGACCAAATGTCTGGCAATATTTCTGGTGGAATGCCGCCCCCGCGGTCGCGGAAACGGATGGTTATGCTCTGCGTTGGGGAATCGATGGAACCAAAAACCCCTTGGTTGCCATTGAAATCTCCGGGTTCTCTATCCATTTGGAAGTCAATATCACTCTTGGTGGGTTTACAAAATTGACAGAACGTCAATCCCTTTTTCCCATCGTTGTCGAGTACGTCAGGTGCTGAAGCTATCGTCACTTCGATGGGATCGCGTTCATTTCCGTTTTCCACGACAGCCCTGAAAGCATTCTTCAACAGCTCAGTGATGATGTACTCTAGGTGGACCGGTATATGAGCAAAGGTTGCATCGACTTCACCATTGATGATGAGGCGGGGTCGTACACCGTATTTGAGTTCACAGATTTCGGCGACGAATTCCTCACAACTTCGGATGAGGCGGGCGGGTTGAATTTCCGTGTCGATTACGCCGATGTATCCTGAGCTGACAGGAAGTTTCCCGTCCTCGGTGGGCTGAGAAGCCATGTGTAACGCTAAATGCTGTTGAGCGATCAATCGCGTCCCGATCCGTGCGCGTAAATGTTCATCCAAAAATTTCGTGACTTCCTCAGGGCTGATATATTTTCGGCATTCGAGAAAGCCTCTGGCCAATACAGGAATGGTATTCGTATGTGTTTGAACGAGTTCAGCCATTGTTTCAGTAAATTGCTTTTCGTCATCTAAAGTGGTGATTTTCTTCTTCTGGAACGGAAGCAACGTCGACAACGAATGGACATAATTGTTATATATTTCTGCGACATGAGGATTCGACACAACAATAAAGGGAAGATTTCTAAGAGCTTGTATACGGTAGGCTAGCCGCGCAGGAAGCAGGGAGAGAGTGAAGTTGGCCGATGATAAAAGGGCCTCTCTGGACAGGGGAGGACAGCCATGTCTAGCAACATATGTACATTAGCCTCATTCATATCAACCACACAGCACCGCTAATTTGCGCTTACCTGAGCAAATCATTCAGTGTCAACGGGCGTTTGGGGCTGGATGCCAATTGTGTAACTTCATCAGTCGCAACATCGGCCGCTGATGGAGGGTAGGACCACGCATTTGCAGTTACTGAAGAAAGGGGACGGAATGGGGTTGATCGGAATAGCAAACTGGGCCGAAGCAGTCGGGGAGAGCGCAGCTGTCGATAGTAAGCCATGGCGACTGAGTCCTATTCCATGCTGTGTCGTCTGGGGATTTGCGATCACATCGGAGGGAGATGGATGGGAGTGGGATGGGATGCTGTTAAGATCATAGCCAAAAGGCTAGCAAGGATGCCCATGCAGCTCTTAGCGCGGTTGAGGGTGGCTCGTGCGGTTATTAGCGGACAAGGGGGTGCCCCACCGCGCTATTTTGAGCTCCGCTGCTATCCCCTTTGCTGATTAATAATATCGCGCTGCTTTACAAGCTTAGGTCAGAATGATGCAAGCTGCACGATTGGGACTTTGACGGTGCAAGCAAGATTAACAGCAAAAATGCCAGGAGTTGACAATGAGCTCCGTGATGGCCATGCTATCATGGTCTGCTTCTTTGACAATTGGCCAGAATGCGATCAATAATGCCATTGAATTTGTCGGTCATGGAAAGATACTTCAACAAAACATCAAGATATGAGGCTGGCCTTTGACAATTCTTTTCTTCAAGAATGCTCAGTCGTCAAATCGCATTCCACGTATATACCAGCAGCCGAACCGCCTTGAAACGATATATTGTTTCTCAACGTTGCAATAGTTCATCGTTTCTGGCTCGTTCCCCATTCAGATCGATTACCTCGATTGCATCCTCTCCTCGAAACTTCCCTGCGTCCGGGTTCGAGGAAGTCGATCTCTCAGAGCCCATTGAAGAAGAGAGACTTCCAAACTACAAACCTGAAAACTATTACCCCGTCCATCTTGGCGAGATATTCAACTCGAGATACCAGGTCATTACGAAGCTTGGGTTTGGAGCTGCTTCCACAATATGGCTGTGTCGAGATCTTAGGTAGAGAAGCTTAAACCTACGGAGTACGCCTTCCCGCAAGTGCTGAGAATATGCTAGGGCCCGGCGCTATCTAGCCATCAAAGTTCATGTTCTCAGCCGAAGGACTCTTCCTGAGATTGTGCTGTCAGAGTATATAAACAGTATTAAGGGAAAGGAACATGAAGGTGCGAAACATGTACGGTGTGTGCTCGACTGGTTTGAGATTACTGGTCCACATGGAAAGCACGTTTGCCTCCTTTACGAGCCCACCGGGGTGGATATCACAACATTCATTCATCGTTTAGACAATGGGGCGTTGAATGAGAACTTGACCCGGATCACTGCCCGGCTGATGCTCATGGGCCTAGAATATCTTCATAAAATCCATATCTTGCATACAGGTGACGATTTAAATTCATTGGCCGAAGAAAGCAACTGCAGCTAACATATACTAGACGTGCAGCCGAATAATATTCTCTTGGCTATAGATGATGATTCCCATCTAGCAAAGCTAGAAGACGAAGAGCTCGATCACCCAGTCGCTCGAAAATCACTTCCCGACAGAATCATCTATCTAACCCGATATATGCCTATCACTAGCGGCGAGCCGATTCTTTCTGATATGGGAGAAGCCCGGATAGCACGTGAGAAACAGAAAGGACTCATCATGCCTAGTATCTATCGAGCACCAGAGGTATTGCTGGGCATGGAATGGGATAACAAGGTTGATATATGGGGCTTGGCCCAAACTGTATGTCCGCCCAATGTGTGATAATTGGATAGCAGGTCCTTCTCTAATCCACACATTCAGATGTGGTCGATATTTGAAGGAGATCATTTATTTCAAAACATTGCCCATACGGGGGAACTTGATCCAACACAAAGATTTGCGGAGATGACGGCGTTGATGGGTCCTCCGCCTCCTGAGTTTCTCAAACGAAGTAAAGAAGGCTACAAATATTGGGATGAAAAAGGTCAGTGATTCATCCAAAGCCATTCGTAACGCCCTAACTGCCATCGTTGAGGCTAATTCCAGTCCAGGAAATTGGATAGGCTCCATACCCATTCCGAATGAGTCTCTCGAGACTCGCGAAGTGAGGTTAAATGGTAGGGATAAAGAGCGGTTTCTGAACTTTATGAAGAAAGTCCTACGGTGGTTGCCTGAAGAGAGACCAACTGCGGAACAATTGCTCAAGGAGGACGAGTGGCTGAAGGGGCAAGCAATCTCCAAGTCTGTCCACAAAACGAGGTCAGCGTGAACATAGACAGTATAAGAATTAGAGGCAGGCGAGGTAGATTTTGACAAAGAGTTAGGAGTCGACCTCAAAGTTGCTGTGTTATCGCGAATGATCCCGAAATTTTCTAAGCTCATCAATTGGATGATTACGGATAATTCAGGCTTTAATTCTCTTTTACCATTGAATATCATTCCAATTGCTTCGGCAATCCTGACATACTTGCATACTGAAGAATCGACTTTAGATGATGCTTGGCGGACATAACGTTATGTCGAGGCCGCCCGCATTGAAACCCTCACCAACATAACAACTTGAGGTCCACGATGATGATCATGCTTGACAAAACTGCCTTTTCGTTATGGCAAGGTATTAGTGTGGTGTAACAGAGCGTTATGCTGCTGGGTATAAAGGTCGCTAGAGAGCCCGTCGTCGAAGAAGAATCATTAACCGGAACCCCCGTTGACCAAAACCTCAAGCCTCTGAATTGTTCTAGTTCGAACAAGTTCTATATATTATAACATTTATCCACTTTTTATAACCCTTCGTAATGCCTCGTTTTAACAGTCCTTTCGACGGTGCTCATCTCTTCTATCGGGACTATGTCCCAGCCTCCCACCCCCCTCCATACCACCCAGATCCAGCATATGGCACCAACCCCCAGCCAGCCTTTGTTTTCATCCACCCTTGGCCGCAGTCCAGTTTCGTCTACGAAACTCTCATGCTCAAACTCAGTGAAACCTACCGGTTCCGCTGCATTGCGCCTGATCGGCGTGGATTTGGGAAGAGCGACTGGACTGGCTGCGAGAATGATGCATCAAAACCAATCGACTATTCAGTGTTTGCGGCAGACACTGCATATCTTTTGGAAAAGGCCAAAGTCGGCTCGTTTGTCTTCGTTGCTGCGAGTATGGGGCCCGGCGAGACGGTGCAGGCGTACTGGCAGAGTCAATATGTCAGAGAGAATTGCAAAGTGAGATCGTCCCTGGTGGTTCCCTTTTGTACAGTATATCGTTCATTTGCTAATGAGTTGGACAATGTAGGGTTTCTTTTGGATTGCACCTGCGTTGCCGTTTCCACTGGCAACGCCTGAAAACCCAAAGGCTCCTGGGCAAGAGGTCTGGGATAGCATTCTTCAAGGCCTTCGCACTTCAAGAGCAGAGTTCGTGCGGCAGGCGATGCCCGGGTCTCTAGGGCCAGATGGAGGTCACAATTTGCCGCAATACACGCTCCAACAATATATAGATACCGCCCTGAGCGCCGACCCTCTGGCAGTCGAACGGTGTGTCCAGATCATTATTTCAACGGATTTCACCGAGAAACTATCAAGGATCGGACAAGAGACCGAAGTCCCTGTCATGGCTATCAACGGCGATAAAGATCTGGGAAATCCAACAGAGGCGACCTTGGTCAAGATTAAGGAGTTGATTCCCAAAGCTCGAACCAAGGAATATCAGAATGGTGCGCATGGTAAGTACTCCCTCGTCACTCCTGCGGCAATTGTTCACTGAGCTAACATTCTCAGGTTTGCAAATCACACATTCCGAGGAACTGTTAAAGGACCTCTTGGAGTTCATCTCGTCATTGAAATAGTCTCTGTTTCTGATAAGGCTGTCTGTCTTTACCCTATAAATGCAAATCAGTTTTATTGGATCAATGATATATATCTGCTGGATGAATCTTTAGCTGGACTGGCTGCCGCAATGGCAACGCAGCTCTGCGAGAGACCTGATACCCGAAAAAGCACATAATCACATTCTGTCACTTTCCTTATACTCAGACCAAATACTGATTCGATGAATCGCAGGCGATATGGCATCCCCTCTTCATTCTCAGTTCTCATTGCGAGCGGAATTGTTGGTCCGCATTCCAAGTTGTGAAGAGTCAAGGAAAAACTAAGTTCTGACTTCTTGTGTTGGCGATTTCGACGTCGTCCTTTGCCAAGCACCATAACGTTATGCTCGCTCTTGGCAGGCACATCGGGATTGGCTGCAGCGTCGAATGTCTCCGTGATCGTGTCAAGCGGCTCAAGGAGTGCAAGCGATCTCGTATTCAGCTCTGCTTGACATGGCAGGAATCCGATGGGCCTCGGGCCAGTGGCTGGACAAATAAATACCTCAGCATCGCAAGGAGAACCGCTTGTCGAATTCCCTATACATACATACTAGTTATTTCCAATCAATGTTTCGTTGAGACGTCAGTGCAACGAAGTATACTCGTCAAGTCGTCAGTTGGATTCGATTACTTCAGAGGCCGGGCCATGGCTCCAAAGCGGAGGAGGCAAGCTGAAGAAATAGAAGTTCCGGCTCTTACAGAAAATGCAGCGGAACGAAAGAGAGCCCTTAGCGTTCTGGCGCAGCGCCGGTATAGTGAGTCCACCTTGAGGCTCTAGTACTCACATCTCAACCCACATACGGATTGCTTATGCTGACGAATAGCTCAGGGAAGCGAAAGCGAGAACAACTAGAGGCCTTGCAAAAGGAAGTCGAGAAGAAAAAGACCTGCGCTCCCTCTTGCCTATTGACCCCAGATAAACCGTCGGGCCTATCGTCTTCGAATTCCCCTATCGACGTTTCGCAGTTGCCAGTTCAGTCCTTGACGGCAGATGATTTTGAACACGTTATACCCTTTACTCCTCCAGAGGATGGCCTGCATCTCCAGGAGCCAGCGTTGAATGGATTTCAGGTTAACTTGACTCCATCAGACTCCGGGCCAAGCCCCCTTGACCCATCGAACTTTCTGGACTTCAATCCTGAAGCATCTTTACTCCATCTGGATCTTCCAGCTACACCTCCAGATCTAGAGTCATTATATGCCGTTTCACCGCCATCCCCTAATTCGTCGGCAATGACATGGCAATTCCTCTCGAATGCTGCGGACTTGGCTGACGGATTAAACCCCGATATATCTGCCAGTCTGCAATCACATCAGACTTCAACGTTCACGTTTCCCGATGACAGGATCATTGACGTACCGGTATTAACTTTTTTAAAGGCGGTCCTAACGGTTGCCACACGCCTCAATTTGACTGAGTATCTGTGGGACCTCTCTGGCGTCAGTCCATTCTTCACGGGCACTACTATGGATCAGCCCGTCATTCCCAACTGCGGTTCAAACTCTCCTACAGATTTTTCAATGCTTATGGCTACTCTTCCAGCTAATTACCGTCCCACACCTACGCAACGACTTGTTCCTCACCATCCAATCCTTGATCTTTTGCCCTGGCCAACTGTGCGAGACAAGCTGATTCAGGTCTTCAGTCTACCAGCACACCTACGACCTGCTCCTGCAGCAGAGCCAATGGGTTTGGTCACGCTGGTATATGACATTGAAGATCCAACGGAAGGTCTTCGAGTGTCTGGTTCGGATCCGTTCGTGGCAGATATGTGGGAGGTTGGACAGCTGGTGTTCCAGCGCTGGTGGTGGGCTTTTGAAGGGACCATCGTGGAAAAGAGCAATCAACTGAGGAAGAAGAGGGGTCAGCAGGGGCTTGTACTAGGAACCGTCGACTAACAGATATAGCATTGAGCTAGTAATGCATCAGGTGTATAACGAAATGGATATCCCCATTACAGCAAGGAGGGAAACGGTCTACTAGTGACCTTGCGTTGCTGTATCCTTCCCACGACGTGACGAATATAAATTTTCTGCTTCCATGATCTCGAGCATGCTGAAGTGGTATCAAAGAGCACTCGTTTCTAGCCGTTTTACAAAACGTCTTGCGAGCCTCTTTGATTTAATAAATAACCGCTGTCACGTTGCCTCTCCCTTCCGCGAAATCTCGATCATACAGCGTCAGACTCTGAATTTCTCGTCTTTTGAAAACTCTTTCTTTCAGCCAGTCATGCTGATGAAAGTAACGGTTCATGAGCGATTCGTTGACAAATGCTATCACGATGCCAAGGCACGTTCATCGACAGATAGCTAGTCGGCTTTGGTTCGAGATATTGCTTTGCTACACCAGGGATGGCCTTGGAACCAAGGTAGAAAACCTCGATGGCAATGAGAACGCGCCTTCTTATATTGTTGTCTATTCCACCAAGGACAACAAACGACATGATTCGGTTTTCTTCGCGTTCGAAACCGCCAGTGGGCATCCGCTAGATGATGCCGCCCGCCTAGTAAGAAAGCTTTGGCAACGGCACTGTTTTTGCTCTACATCTAGAACATGAGGTGAACGGAGGATACTTTGACCAATTCATCCCTGGTTCTTTTCTCAGGCACTTGCGTCTGAGGTTGTGTACCAGAGTTTACAGACGAAAGCCATGTGAACATCCCTGTAGCCTGACGTCACAGGCAGCTCCATAAAAGTTACTATTCTTAGAGTGAAGAGATGTATATAAAGATGAGACGAACACATTCTCACCAACCTTCCCGTCCCATCTGCCTCTCGCGATCAAGTGAAGAATCCGCCTGCCTGCCCGTATCGTTTTCGTCTGGTTTTGTTTCGTCTCGTGCTGTCATGTCGCAGTCTTGTCACAAAAACCCGCTTTGAGCTTGTGTGGGTCGTTTCCCGTCTCAACTCTGTTGATTATTACGCGGAAACTTCTTTGGCTTTCCGTGTTCTTTCTCCCCTCCTTTCAAGACCAGAGAACCTCTTCTTCTTTATCTCCCTCACACGTACTCTCCATCTGTCCTCTCTTTCTCTTCTCTCTTCGTCCTTCAGCACTCGAAACCTCTCAAGTCAAATCTCATTAGTTCAGCTTACGGTTCCTTAACTTCAAGTTCTTCAAAATGGTTATGTTCAACGTGAGTCACTGGCCTTGAGAATCCTTGAGAATATCCCTTGAGAATCGATCCTAACGCGTCTTGAAAATAGGTCACTCTTCGTCCCAATGCCTCCGTCGAGGAGCTTGAAAAGTAGGTTCCTAGTTCTCCTCTGCTTTTATGCTTATGTGCCCTTGCAATATGACTCACAGTTGTCCTTGTAGGGCCAAAGAAGAAGCCAAGCAGACTGGTGGCACCATTCGCCATGAGTATAAGCTCATCAAAGGGTTCACGTAAGTCCTATCTCACCTTCAGAAATGTCATTATCCATCCTCGACTCAGAGGCTAACTACGCGTTTTCTCTCGTTTGCAGTGTCGAATATCCCGACGATTACGTCCACGTTCTCCAGAGCACCAAGCATGTCAACGTCGAGCAGGACGGACCGGCAAAGTCTGAGACCAAGACCAACTAACTTGGCTTGAACTTCGTTTACTTCACGATCAACAATTCTTTTCTCTCTTTCGGACTTTTGTTCTTTTTAGCAGCATGACTCGGACCGGTTACGATGGAGCATCGGTCTCATGAATTCTACGGGCGCATGGACTTGCTAGTCTCTGGGGGAAAACAAAACAAGGGGTGAACGGTGTTTATGACTTTTTTCCTTTTATCGCTCAAATGGAGCCGGGGATCAAATTCCTCGATACTTTCTATTGCTTTTACAGTGTTTACCATGACTGCCATCTGGGCAGTGCAGGATTGTCTTTATTTCGTCTCCTTTCTTTTCGGACATGGCTTACTGGGACTTTGCGCGACTTCTGTTCAAGCATGGGGGAGGTTTTGAAATCTGCGAGTCAAGATGGCAATGGTTCTACGTTGAGCGGATTTTCTTTACTTCTAAGTTGTGGTGTTCCTCGGAGTTCCGAATAGCTAGAGACTTTGAAATGGACTGATTGCCTATTCTCTATTCTACTCTCTGTAAACCACTCTACTGCCCAGCCTTCCTCACTGCTTTGTCTCAACCAATCTGGTATTTTTTGTGTGTTTCCCAACGATCAACGTCCCGTCCCGTTTCTGCACATTTCCGTCTAAAGTGTTCTTGTCATCATGTCATGGCAGGCATCCACAACAGACCCCACCCAGCCCCTCTTGACCCAATCACACACCCCAAGACGGCTAAGGCACACGCTAAAATACGCTTAAATCTGCTGATGGCGTCATACGAGCGCGTTTCATGACAAAGTGGGGCCACCGACCACGTTTTACTGTCCCACCATGCACCTGATTATGTCATGCCCGTTGTGCATACATTCTGTATCATTTTCTGTGTGGCTGTTCACGTTCTGCGGTTCAGTTAATTACTGTGTGCTCTTTTCCACGGCGGGAGAGATTAATTGTTAATAATTGTTAACGGTCATTTAACCAGCCCCGCTTTTATGGAAGAAGGAAATCTTGGAAATTGAAACGAGCTGTTCAGCTGAGGACCTCACCACCTGGGTCCTGCCTGCCTGACAAGGCTGGGTCGCTCGACATTTGCGGTGGTGGGATGATTCGTTTTGGATACCTACGGGGAGTCCAATTATACCGGCTCGGGTGTAATTACTGGGTCCCCGTTTGCTAATACATTCCAAAGTCATTATGAGGATTCTAGGCTATTACGCGGTAGGATACTGTATAGTACGTACTCAGCATTCGTGTGCCT
Source organism: Chrysosporium keratinophilum (assembly GCA_029850275.1). Taxonomy (NCBI): domain Eukaryota; kingdom Fungi; phylum Ascomycota; class Eurotiomycetes; order Onygenales; family Onygenaceae; genus Chrysosporium; species Chrysosporium keratinophilum. The sequence goes on from JARBIX010000004.1 coordinate 992,534, forward strand.
GAATATCATCGGGAACTCGACTGGTCTACCCACGCGGGGGGGCGAGGCACAGTACGGGCGGGGATGAAGCCCGGATCTCTAACCGATCGGGAGTCAGGATGGTGGTAGGCTAGGCAGTGGAGGAAAGCTGTTGAGATCTTGCGCATTTTATTGGTCAACTTACTGTCTGCTCAAACTGGTTGGCCCCTAGCATGGTTACAGGGAGAAATCTGTAATCACTTCCAGTTTTGAAGACAGATGGCAATCAGATCGCTGAACATACATAGCTCCCGACCGCCATTGACAGTCACAGTGATAGATCACAAACTCGCTTTGCTTGGGTTGAAAACTTGCCTTTTGACAGAGTCGATTTCCATCTAGAAAGGCTTCGGATAGAGGGTTTCGAGCTTGACGTTACGGACCTCTATTCCACCGCTTGATTCGCGATGGCACCCCAAAGGACCAACAGAAACGTTTATCTGCGAGACGCTACCTGCTTTAAGAGATGGAAGAGACTCTTCATCGTCAAGGTCGAAAACCAACACCTTGAGGAAGAGGTATTTCAAGGCAAGGCGCTGCTGACGATGCCTACGAGACCTAGAAACCACCCTTTCCCAATCGTCCAACACCCTGCATATCCTCACCTGCAAAGGCTCAAACCGACCGGGGAGCAGTGGCGATTGCTCCCGAATCGCCCCGAGACACATCGGCAGCTAATGCAACCTACGAGCGCCGGCTAAGAGAATACGAAGTTGACCTGAAAGAGTGGCAGCCAAAAATGCTACTTTTCAACAACGACATGCGAGAATACAGGTTACAAGAAACCAGATACAGGAAGCAGAAACAGGGAGTCACACAGCTGAAAGCTTGGATTGGAAAATCAGTCTGCGAGGATTATTTGAATGGATGTTGCAAAACCGACGAGACCCTTGACGTGTGGTGTGAGAAGCTACGAAAAAGAGCTGAACGCGAACTGCTCATATATGAAATAGAGCTTTACCGTGCTTTTGATGGGCTTATGAGGTTAGATAGACCCGCGAGGTGGATGGACTGGATCAACGAGGTGGAATCGACTCTCGCGAAGATGGAAGCAGTTGAAATGGAAATGACTTCCAGCAGCCGTCGCTGGTACCGGGAGCTCGAATGCAAGTTACTACGTCACGAAGAAACTAGAATCTGGATGTTTTTCTACTCGTCGGATGTGGAAAATTCAATTGCTAAAGGAACCCTTGATTTTCGAGAAGTGGCTTTAAATTTTCGCGAGTCTCACCGAAGCAAATTTCCGCCAGCTGGAAGATCTAGGCGGAGATGATGGATTTGTGTATGCATGTACTATACTATATGTATGTACATACATCTGATTTGAATGCGAAACTCGAATTTGACGTGGGATTTATGGCTCCCGCAGGGAAATCCAATTAAATATGAGCACGGAAGACCTCCTTTAGATAGCGAGGTTTCGAGGCTCATCCTGCAAGTTTATTCTTACACAATGTTGAGGAATGGCCCATTGTGTATGGTTCCAATTTCCAAGCTCTTCTTTTTCCACAATCATCCACAGGTCTTTATTGCTTGGGTTTGCAATACCTCTGCAGGCATAACTCAAACTCCGCTGCATCAAAAAGGGCTCGTATTTTATGCTCTTAATATCTGTGATAAGGCTCGGCCTCACCTGGAAGCTTTACAAATCAAATCGTGTGGGTGATTCAAGTGATGTTCAGCAAACCCTGAAAGGTATGTGATGTGGACGAGGCCCAACACGTCCCGACTGGCCGTTATGGCGAGAAGGTTGAAGATTGGCTCTCGAGGAAGTAAACGTGTCTTCAGTGGTTGCCGTGGAATAAGAAGCCTTTGAATAGTAAACGGGTGTGAGCAGCTCGTCATTTGAACTGTCCATTTAGGTCATAATCTGCCGTTATGTATGTACATACAGCTATGGGCGAAGGAATCATCACAATCCTACTACTTTCGAATCTTGCTCTCGAGCGGGCATACTCATTCCATGCATTCCCTTATAACTGGGAGGCTCTGGTGACTTCCACCCTTCCAATATATTTGAATCTGTAAGCGAGTAGACCTCCACCCCAAGCGGTCGAGTTGTATCACGCATCTCACCACTTCCGTCCCAACCCCAGTTGGACAAGTCGCCTCCGGGGCAGGTCGACAACGCACAAAGGAGATCAATCTCCGCGAAGAATTCAAAATAGTCTCCCTTCTTGGCTGGGGACGTTCCCATAAAGTACCTTCCCTTATCATCTAACCCCGTCACTTGAAATAGGTTGATCACGTCGTGCACGTCAAATTCATTGAGTCCATATGGGGCCACCGCACGAGTAAGGTTTGAGTGGCAGTGGAAATCGTCACTCTTTCCACCCATCAGCAAATTGATATACGGATCGCATCGTGTGCCCAGAAGATCGTGAACTCTGCCACCGGCTTCATCCACGCCATAGTCGGCGAGCGAGTCGCCAGTAATTGTCAACAGAGGCCGCATAAATGGGAGACAGGACCATAGGCGGTCAAACACGGAGACATGGCTCTGATGGATTTGGCGGGAGCGCGTTGACCAGAGCCGTTCACGGGGGTTATGAAGATTCCAGATATTCAAGTCGCCGACCTGTGGTCCTTCGGGCGTGGTGACTCTGCAAACTTGTCCGGCGCGCACTTTCCAAGCATGGCCTGCGCGTGGACGGATGATGGCGGAGTACTGGAGGGAGCGTCCACCGGGATTGTTTGCTGTCTCAGCTATACGAGTGTAGAATGCCTTGTCAGCGTGGACAGGTGAGTCTGCTGGGGCATCGTAGGCTGGGGGTGGTCGGGACGTGGGCATTGTTCCTGAAACCGGTCAGCGCCAGTTTATGACGAGGTAGCAGCTGCTCCCACTTACCTTTTTCTTTAAAGCGTTCTCGATATCGACACTGAGTTAGAATCTCGGCTTCAAGAAGAATGACTTACGCTTATCCAAGCAGTTTTGCCGTCGGATTTATATGCGACGATCTTCCCCGCATAACTTGACAGCGTCGGATTTATCCCCACCCACGTCGAAGCAGGACAGAATTAGTAATGCGACGCGCGGATACGAGCACATTTAGCTTCTCACCATTTCATCGTCTGTGAGTACGACAAAGCACACGGCTGACCTCCCTTCATAGCACGGCCAGCTGTCTTCCTTCCGGAGGTTATCCTGAAGAAATGATTCAAACCGCCGATTCTATATTCTAGCAAGCAGATAGCACTAGAGCTTTAATATACCCGTCATGGAGCCCGCACATGCCATTGACGTGGCAGCTCATAAAGCAGAACATCTCTTGGCCTGCAATGGTGATGGCTGTCGTGATGTAGAATCGACGCAGTGTTCCCAAGAGGGGAATTAGGGCTGGCGATTAGGGCCACGCCGTTTTAACACGGCTTAGTCATGACCTCCAAAGCTTAAGCTCGGACCCGCAGAAACAATTTTTGGGCGAAAGTCGACGAGACCGCTTCGAAGACGAGAGGTGACCCGGCCAGCGCTCTTCTCTCCAGAGACAATTTCAAGATGGAGGATCAAGTTAATAGGCCTCATCGGAAGGCGAAGGAGAAGGGAAAGAAGACCAAAGACAAGAGCGGTATGTTTTCAGTGTCCATGGAAGAAATGCGACGATTCTAATCCAATGTCCGTGCTAGGTCAAAATGTGAAAGCGTTCGCCGTATCGCGGCCTGGAAAGTCTCAGAGACAAGCAGCTAGATCTCATGATGTGCGCCATATATTGTTTCCTACAATACTTGTTCTGCGCTGGCACAAACGGATTCGCTGACTGGCATTTGCTCTATAGGTCAAGGAGAAGAGACTGCATGTCCCGCTCGTGGACCGCCTTCCGGAGGAGGCGCCTCCCATCGTTGTCGCGGTAGTTGGACCTCCAGGGGTACGTCTTCAACTACCTATAATCATGCGTCTCGCGACTGGCAAACTGACCTTCGTTTGGCATAGGTTGGCAAAACAACGCTCATCAAATCCCTCATCAAACGCTACTCGAAGCAATCTTTGAGCACTCCCACCGGACCTCTCACAGTTGTAACGTCGAAACGAAGAAGACTCACATTCCTCGAATGCCCGTCGGACTCACTTGCCAGCATGATTGACGTCGCCAAAATCGCGGATATCGTGCTCCTCATGATCGACGGCAATTATGGATTCGAGATGGAGACTATGGAGTTTCTCAATGCGCTCTCCGCAAGCGGAATGCCAGGAAACGTGTTTGGGATCCTTACCCACTTGGATCTATTTAAGAAGATGAGCACCTTACAGCAAGCGAAAAAGCGACTGAAACATCGATTCTGGAGCGAATTGTACCAAGGGGCAAAGCTTTTCTACCTATCCGGTGTTATTAATGGTCGATATCCAGACCGTGAAATTCACAACCTTTCTAGATTTTTGTCCGTCATGAAGAATCCGCGCCCCCTTATTTGGAGAAATTCGCATCCATACTGCCTGGCAGACAGATTCTTGGATATTACGCCACCCACTGCGATCGAAGAGAATCCAAAGTGCGATAGAACCATTGCACTTTACGGATATCTCCGCGGTACAAATTTCCCCGCGGTTGGCGCCAGAGTGCATGTTCCTGGTGTGGGAGATCTGAGCGTATCTTCAATTGAATCACTTCCAGACCCTTGCCCGACACCGCACATGGACCAAGCGATAGCCAAAGCAACTGGGAAATCCAACCGAAGGAGACTGGGCGAGAAACAAAAGTTACTTTTCGCCCCAATGTCAGATGTTGGCGGTGTGTTGGTTGATAAAGACGCAGTCTACATAGACGTCAAAACTTCCACGTTCAACAGAGATGATGAGGATGATGATGAGGAGAGAGGTCTAGGAGAGCAGTTGGTCATGGGCTTGCAGGGAGAGCGAAGGCTGCTTGGTGAAACAGTCTCTGGTGTCCGGCTTTTTAGAGACGCCGACGCCTATGTCGAAGCCGAAACGGGAGAGGGAGGAAGGAAAGAAAGACGGAAAGTTCGACTGATGGATGAAGATGAAGGCTTTGAGAGTGCGGAAGCCGAGGAGGATGAGGACGATGAAGAGCTTGATGATGTGGCCCCTCCGCCCGATTTCGATGCACGGTTCAAGGAGAAGCAGAATGGGACAACTCGAAATGAAGATGGCGACCTTGCTTTTGCTGATAGTGACTCAGACCTCGGCTCCATATCTTCAGTCGAAGACCAGGAGCTGGAAAGTGGTCCAAGCGACGATGAGGGTGAAGACGAGGATGAGGATGAGGAAGATGGGGCTATGCAATGGAAAGCAAATCTTTCTGCACACGCAAAAGCGCTGTTTAAGAAACCTGCATATCGGATTGCCGAACTTACTCGCATGCTGTATGACAACTCAGTGCCGGCAGAAGACGTGGCGAAGAAGTGGCGCGGGGATGATCAATCCCCGGACGGGGACGAACAAATTGAAGAAGATGCTGATGACTTCTTCAAAAAGACGAATGTTGAGAAACAAGAAATCGACGATCGAATAATTCCAGACTTCGACTATGACCAGCTTGAGAAGAAATGGAGAGACGAAGAAATCTTGGAATCTTTGCGACGGCGGTTTGCGAGTGTTAAGTTTTCTAAAAATGCGTCAGATGAGGAGAATTCTGATGAAGACGAAGATGAAGAAGGCGGCAGCGATTCTGAAGGCGATGGTGCTTTTGAAGACCTTGAGAGCGGTGAAGTTGTGGTAGGAAAGCAAGGAAGTGATGACGAGGACGAGGAGGGCGAGGAAGACGGCGAAGATCTCGAGGCAGAGCGTGAAAAGAATGCTCGAAGGAAAGAAGAGCTCAAACTTCGATTCGAGGAGGAAGATCGCGAGGGTTTTGCCAACGCAAAAGAGGGCACACGAGCCGCTGGGGACGAAGAGGAATTTGGCGAGGATGACTGGTACGACGCGCAAAAAGCAGCTCTGCAAAAGCAGCTTGATATCAACCGGGCTGAATTTGACAATTTGGATGCGCTCTCCAGAGCGAGAGCGGAAGGGTATAAAGCAGGGACATATGCACGAATTGTGCTAGAGAAAGTGCCCTGCGAATTCTCCACGGGCTTTAACCAACGCTTCCCTATTATCGTGGGAGGTTTGGCCCCTACGGAAGAGCGATTTGGATTCGTCCAGGTTCGAATTAAGAGACATCGCTGGCACAAGAAAATTCTTAAAACGAACGACCCCTTGATCTTTTCCCTTGGATGGCGACGTTTCCAAACTATGCCCATCTACAGCATCTCCGATTCCCGAACCAGAAACCGAATGTTGAAATATACCCCTGAGCACATGCATTGTTTTGGAACGTTCTATGGCCCACTAGTGGCACCTAACACAGGCTTCTGCTGCGTTCAGTCGTTCTCGAAAACAAACCCAGGCTTCAGAATAGCGGCAACGGGAGTGGTGCTGAGTGTCGACGAAGGGTCTGAGATTGTGAAGAAACTCAAGCTCACCGGCCACCCGTATAAAATCTTCCGAAATACCGCGTTCATTAAAGACATGTTCAACTCAGCCCTTGAGATTGCCAAATTCGAAGGGGCGGCCATTCGCACAGTCTCCGGCATCCGTGGACAGATCAAACGCGCCCTCAGCAAACCCGAAGGCCACTTCAGAGCGACGTTTGAAGATAAGATTCTCATGAGCGACATCGTGTTCCTACGGACTTGGTACCCTATCAAACCTACCCGTTTCTACAACCCAGTCACCAACCTGCTTGACGCTGGAGACGGCAGTGACAAGGGAGGATGGAAATCCATGCGTCTCACCGGCGAAGTGCGGCGAGATCAGGGCATCCCCACGCCTCTCCAAAAGGACTCTGCGTATCACCCCATAGATCGACCCACGAGACACTTCAACCCTCTCCGGGTCCCCCGACAGCTCGCCTCGGACCTCCCTTTCAAATCGCAGATTGTGCAGATGCGACCCCGCAAGACGGAGACGTATATGCAGAAACGCGCCGTGGTACTAGGCGGCGAGGAGAAGAAGGCTCGAGATTTGTTGCAGAAGTTGACCACGATGCGGAACGAGAAGGTGGCGAAGAGACAGGCTGCGCAGGAGGAACGGAGAAAGGTACATCGTGCTAAGATGGCGGACAGTTTGGAGAAGAAGGAGGCGAGAGAGAAGAGGGAGAAGTCAGAGTACTGGAGCCGCGAAGGCAAGAAGCGAAAGAATGATGGTGGTGATGGGGGTGGAGGGAAGAAGCGAAGATGATTCCGAGGGTTGGTTGTATGAACATGCGGCCTCGTACATGATTGGCGTTGAGATGGAATAAAAAGGATCTGGGATCGCTGTTGGGTTTGTTAGACAAATACCTTTGGATATTCATCAATGTCATGCAGTTTAAAGCCATGTCAAAACTGTTCTAACCGTAATATCTCCACAAAATATCGTGATCTCCGACATGTACTCTGGAATGCAACCAAAACGCCGTCACCATATAGTAACAACCCAGGAGAGAGTCCCTAACGCCCCAGCTTCATCAACAGACACAAGCCTCAGATTACCACCTTTTTGCCATACACCAACTATCCTTGCATCGTTTGCCAAAAGTAATTTGCGTAGAAAAATCGCGAAAACTTCGGATCTACATTCACAACGTGAACATCTCCCTTTCGACTATTCCTGATGATCGCCTTTGAATAGTTTCCAGCTTCGTCCGCTTCGACATCGATCCCTAGGGACCTGTAGATCTTAAGTCGTAATCTGCACATCATCATCAGCATCAGCCGAAAGGTCTAAACCCCCAAATTTGGTTTATTCAGCTCACATTGTCGCATCGTCTGCCTCCCTTTCCCTCCTCGCCTGCTCATCACCTTCAACACCCTGCGCATCGAGCTCAGCCAGCTTCGCCTTTAGCGCCTCCAACTCCGCCTCCAGCCTCTCACTCTCAATCTCCAGCTCCGAGGCCGCCTTTGCGATTCGAAATTTCTTGGTGTCGAGCTCTACGATCGACGCAGCGTGGCGTGCGGGGTCGTGCGATGCCACGATCTCATTGTGCTGTGCGGTGAGGGTGTTGAGGCTGCGGGCGAGTTTGCGGAGGGAGATTTCGGCATCGCGGATGCGGAGGTCGCGGGATTGCTGGAGGGAGGAGAGGGAGTCGTTGATGCGGGTGACGGTTTGTTTGTCGGGTTGGATGTTGAAGTTTGTGACGGTGTGGTGGATGAGCTGTTGTGAGGTTGTTTAGTTTCTTGCGGAGGGAGGATTTGGAGAAGGGGGAGATCGGACGTACTGTGGCTGGATCTTCTTCGAGGAGCATCTTGACGGTGTTGATAGCCTTTGTGAAGTGTTTGGTCACTGGAGATATATTGAAGCTCGTGGTGCAGCAGATCACATCACTCGCGATGTTAGTTAATTGTCCGGTGACGCGCGTGTTGTGGTTTTGCCGAATCTGGAACGCCACGCCTCGGACTGGGATGATCCTGCACCGCCACACATGCCAGCCAAAACAGCTTTTGAACTGCAAATCGTCAATCAACCGTGGCCATCTTGCTTCAAATCAATCGAAACTCGAGCTGTATTCTTGTCTACTTGCATCACACGAATTTGACCTTTACTGAGGAATTTGGATATTTATGGGCTCGCAACTACCATGTATGTCTTCCGGGTGTTTTCCAGGCAGCGTAATTTGGACATTGATCACTGACTCGTACATAGATGCGGCGGACGCGGAGAGGTAAGAGACCGCAGCGCTTTCAAGATCTTCCCTGGCAGCCTTGCAGAATCCTCCTTTGCAAAGGCCTAGCCATGAATGCGGGTTTCAAACGCAAACTAACTTGACACAGCCCGTTGAAGCCTGCCGAGCTCCAAGTCCTTCGAGCACAGTATGAAAAAGAAGGTGAATATGTTGGAGTACAAACGAAATTCAACTTTGCTTGGGTATGCATCGCACCTCGAACTCTATGGTTTCAGAGCTAACCGTCGCATCAACAGGGCTTGATCAAATCCAACGCCCGACCAGAACAACAAGAAGGCGTCCGATTACTCTCAGAAATCTTCCGCACCGCTCCAGAACGAAGACGCGAATGCCTCTATTATCTTGGGCTTGGAAACTACAAACTCGGAAATTATGGCGAGGCACGAAGATACAACGACCTCTTACTCGACCATGAACCCCAGAATCTGCAGGCTGCAAGTCTACGGTCATTGATTGATGATAAGGTCGCGAAAGAAGGGCTAGTGGGTGTTGCAATTTTGGGCGGCGTCGCTCTTGCGGCGGGCCTAGTTGGCGGACTTATCATGCGGGGAGCGAAGAGGCGTTAAAGACTCAGAGAGCCGTTAATACCCCCTTTTTTGTAATGTATATGTATGTCACGGCCTATTCTCCTCGATCTAGCTTGCAGATGGGGAATGAAATGGCATTTGAAAGGCGTTATTGGGTGCATTTTTCCATTGTTTTTGTCTAGGTCAGCTCGGGTCTTGTCTCTTATTCCGGGTTGAACCACAGCAGCACAGCTCGTCTCCTGCGTTTTGTTATGAAGACCTCAAGAGTGCCCAATTCGATATCCTTCACGTTCAGCCACGCTGTCACTCCCACCAGCCACAGCCCAGATAACGAGCTGTGGCGTTCGTCGATTAGATAAGGCTGATTAACTAAGCAGCGGGCGCACTAAACGTCATGCGGGCATCACGACGTTCATCATCACCAACTCGCCCGCACCAGCTCGCTTGCTCTCCCTCAGTCAACAGCTCAGCTCAGGACTCGACGTGCCAGGGCTCGCTCACAGGAGCAACGCTGCATCTGCATGTTTGCATAGATGCTGCACACCTGGTCTTTGTCGAGCATTGTTGTTTTTCCAACCTATCATCATTCGTCGTGAAACTTCCTGGTGAGCTTTGTTTAGTGATACAGCTCTTTTAACAAACAAAGTCATAAGAGCGCCCAACATCACCTTTTCACGCGCCAGGTGCACCTCTGCAGCAGAATCTTCAACTGCTGAGTGAGCATTAGGGTTCTTCTCGCACAGATACATCGCATCTGGAGCTTCCAGTGGGGTACTTACAATACTGCTTCCTGAACCACTTTGACGCGATTTTTCTTCTCTTGAATACAGATCTCGCATGCTATTTAGTTAATTGGGGTATCCTACCAGTTACGGGATTTTGGCTTTGTTCCTTGCCTACTGCCCGCAGCCATGGCAGACCAGATCGAGGAGACTATGATTTACTGTCACCAGTGTGCTGAGAGGTGGCCACGGAGTGAACATGGCTTGATGTGCCCGCATTGTGGCTCAGATTTTGTGGAATTTGTCGTGAGTTCCCTCTTCTGCAAGCTGGATTACCATGCATTGACGGCACCCATTGAACATACCGACATACTAACGGTTTAAAAGACAGATGAACCCTCTCTTCCAAGTCGTCCACCAACGCCTCCCGAGCAACCGGGCCACAACCCCTACAACTTCTCTCCCGAACCATTTGGAGGCTTTTTCGGTGGGAATGTCACACGTCACCATTTCCGTTCCGACGATGGCAGGTTTACATATGCGAGTGCTACTTTTCGATCCCCAACGAGACCATCACCCCTTGCGCATCGACATGGGGAAACTATGCCCGCCACGGACCCATTAGCACCTCTTTTTACCAACCTCAACGCCCTTTTTCAAGGTCTGGCGGCCGCCGGCAGCCCTGCATCACGCTCGTCCGGACAGGGCCAGCCAGGGTCTACGGAAGGTCCCCAACAGCAGCCGTATTCTGAAAGAATTCGTCATGAACCAACTGAATTGCCACTTTCGACCGTGGATGAGTAAGTTTGATTTCTCGTTCTACATTCTGATTCATCGAGCTAACGGTATACCAGCGTATTAAGAATCCTCCAACGAGACTTCTTGGGGCGCGACAGGCCACGGGACGCGAATGGTCGAGTGGGAGGATCCAACGTTGTTGCACCAAATCCAATCGAGATCGTTGCACAAATCATGGGCCTAGGCCGTCATGGAGATGCTGTTTATTCTCAAGAGGAGCTCGATCGCGTAATCTCTGATTTGATAGATCAGACCACCATCAACGGTGCCCCTGGACCCGCCACTGCAGAAGCTATCCGAGCCCTTCCCAAGAAACCAATTGATAAGACCATGATGGGCACTGATGGCAAGGCAGAGTGCTCGATATGCATGGATAGTGTGGAGATTCAACAAGAAGTGACGGAATTGCCGTGCAAGCACTGGTTCCATGAGCTCTGCATTTCGGCCTGGTTGAATGAACATGACACATGCCCCCACTGCCGCAGAGGAATCATGGACCCCCATCGCCAAGGTCAAGCCCCTCAGGATGCAAGTGCGTCGGCGTCATCATCTTCGTTGCCAGGTTCAGGCGCTCGCTCCGGCTCCCGCTCTGGTTCCGGCTCTGGCTCCGGCTTTGTCTTCGGCTCCGGTTCTGGCAGCAGATCGAACCCGTTCATTGTGCCTGACAGCTCGCCAAGACCGAACAATACGTCAAGCAACAGTGGAAATGGACGATTTACAGGATGGGTGAGGCAACATTTTGGTGGTGGGGGCAGCCACAATCATAGCAGTGGCGGCAATAGCAATAGCTGACAAGGTGCGGAAGAATTGAGAGTGGGTTGGTGACCTTTTCTCTTTGGTTCCCAGGCGTTTCTCAGCGACAAGTCCCAAAATTCTATTCATGATGGCATGATATGGGGGTTACACTCGGAGTAGGGCAAAGATGATTTCTTCACGGGGTGTCATTGTTAATAATGGGTAGGAAACGGGAGTCGGTTTACAGTCCTTTAATTGCTCTCTACTACTAGTAAATATTGATGTTAAATCAACCCTCTGTTCATAATAAGAAGTGCTAGGTGTTTGCAAGGTCTGTATGTGCAGAATTAGTCAGCTAAATCTTCAAATTCTCCATACCAACATCGATCTCCAGTCCCTCCGGCCCTTCTCCCTTCTGAATTCTCTCACAGAGACCCTTTACAACATTCCCCAACCACTCGAAATCCTCAAGCTCGAGGTATATCTGTGCACTCAGCCGAATCCACATCCACGCCCCAAGACGAAACGCCGGCACCATCGTGTCATACTTGAACGTGAGCTCCCCTTCAATCCAGCGCGCCAACCGCTCCACCGAGCCCACCTTGACGACCGGATACGACTTGGACTTGTCGCCATCTGCATCTGCATCAGTAGTAGCAGTAGTAATAGTAGTAGTACCATCATCCACACCAATCGGCAACCGAACATTCACCATCGCACACCGCCGCAACTGACTCGCACCCCGCTCGCTCTGGGCCGCAGCACCGGGTTCACAGAGAACCTCCGTGCCCAACATCTTCGCAATGAGGTTCCCGGCGTCAAAGGCTAGGGTGTCACAGTACTCCATGATGCGGTGCTCGCCGCCGCAGATATTTTGCCGGAACTGTAGGGCTGCGGGGGTGCAGAGGTAGGGAGTGTCGTCGTTGGTGGCGACGAATTCGAAGAGGGTTTCGAAGGGGGATTTAGCGATAGTGGTGGTGGTGGTGCTGGGGGGCAGGACGCTGGCGGATAGCGGTGAGGGCGCGGGGAGGGCGTCGGCGAGGATGTCGGGGAGGGGCTCGAAGCCCCAGGAGGTAGGCATGGTGGAGCGGAGAAGGTGCTGGTTGCGGGCGGGGACGTGGAAGACGGCGCAGGCACGGGGGGTGTACAGCCATCTAGGAGCATCTGTCAATATCAAGCCCTTCATATCAAGTGATAAGTTAATCAGTCGTGGACTTTAACTCACTTGTGACAATTGCTCACGAAGAAATCCGCATCCAACGCAGCCAGATCCAACGGAATCTGCCCAACCGCATGCGCACCATCGATACACGACATAATCCCCTCCTCCCGACAAATCTCCACCATCTTCTCAAACGGCATCCGCACCCCAGGCTGACTGGCAATCGTATCAAACAGCGCCAACCTGACATTCAGCCCATCCGCCCGCGCCCGCTGCACCACCTCCCCGAATCGCCGCAGGATATCCGCATGCGTACAGGGGAACTCGAGCAGCACCTTGCGCGCCCGCAGAGGCGTCCGCTCCGCCAGATACGCAATCGTCTTCTCGCACGCACCGTACACGCAGGAAAAGTACACGATGACATCTCCGGGCTGATAGACCAGGTTGCGGAGCACAATGTTGACGCCCGTCGTGGCGTTTTTGACATAGACCACCTCGTTCGTGGGCACGTTGAGGTACCTGGCGATCGCGGCGCGCGACTCGTCGAGATACTGCGGGTACTTGTGGCGGATGAAGGTGTCGGGGATGCGGTCGAGCTCGGATTGGAATTTTTGGCGCTCGTGGAGGACGGGGTGCGGGGAGGTGCCGAAGGAGCCTGGCGGTGGAGGTTAGATATACTGACTTTTGAAAATAGATGCTGTAGTTAGGTGCGCACCGTGATTCAGGTTCTTATAGCTGGGATCTATTGGAAACTGCTCGAGCATAGCATGCCCAAAGGGAGCAGGCTTCTCAGCAGCCGGTGCGGGAGTGGAGAGGGAGCCCATTGTCGAGGGGTTCTTTGCTGTGATATGTCTCTTCTGGACACTGTTGGTCAAATTGAGAGTCAATGGTATATCGATATAGATCGTTCTCTTTGTCAGTTCAATCGATGCGGCACTCCTCATATATAGTAGCCAGCCGCTCTATCCCGGCCCCTCTACGGACATACAGCTCGCCCGATAGTGCCACGGTGGTGCTCGATTGGATCCTCTTGCTTATCGGCACCTGTGCCAAATCAGAACATGAGGCATCTCAAGCTTCAACTTGTCAGTTGGCATGCGGAAGGGCGCGAGCTTAATTGTTCGATGCTTAACTTAGCCACGGCTAGGCTCGGAGGTTGATTGCAGAACTCACAAGCGAACTATGCAGCTCGTATCCCATATCAATCAATAATGACCATGACTGTGATGGTTGGAACTGATACTCAAGATGTTGTTCAGAATGGAAATAGGAATGTTGCAACAGAAGAGATTTCAACTCAAGACAGTGATTCTTAGAGCATCGCATACAATACACAAAGTAAACAGTAGCCAGATAGTGACCAAACACATCACCAACGCGTGTACAGATCACATCAAACAAAGAAAAGAAAATAAAAGTCCAGAATTATTCTTACAAAATCATTCGGCCGTCGTACATGGTCCAACTACAAGCAAATGCCAAACGAGAATTCGCTTCGCTGAGAATGCTTTGCTATGCAGGAAATCCATGCTCCATGTTCACCCCCATAATCAATCAGCTGCTCTCCTTCCACACACTCACCGCTTGCTCTTCTTCTTGGAAACAACCTTGAAGGGCGTATTCGCCGCCTCTTCCCGGTGCGCATTGGCCGAGCCCTTCTTAGCAACCTCGTTCCATCCATCAGAGGATCCCTTGGAGTCAGAACCAGCGCCAAACATGTTCCCACCCGTGTTTGGAATAGGGTCAACGATGCCCTTGTCTGCGAGCTTGCGTCGACGGATGAACTCCTCCGCGAATCGACGGCCATCAAGGGTCTGAGAATTGGCATACACTGAATCTGAAATGATTTCAGTCTCTGCCGGAAGGAGGATAAGTTGTTGCACGAAGTCATCAACTATACATCGCGTCAGTAAAAGAAAACATTCTAGGCGTAATGGTCGTATGCACTTACCATTGATGGCACTGTTCAAACCCGTTCCCAATGCAAGCTTAGCCCACTTGGACAGTTCCTCTGCCGCCTTGTTGGGGTTGTTTGCTGCTGCGATGGTCGAAGAGCGTGTGACCGTTGTTGGTCTCGCTTTGGCAGCCACTGTAACAGGCGTAGCGGTAGGACCAGTGCGCACTGCTGCTGGAGGCGCTGCCACTGGTGCCTTGACCTTTCCACCAGCGCCAACCGTGGTCCACGCACCACCAATCGACGGTGTAATCGCAGGAGCAACTTTACTGGCAAGGTCAGCGTAGCGCTTACTCGCGGACATGGCGGCGGTAGCAATGGGTGCGGCATTTGCCAGCGCGTTGGATGCTGCTAGGCGCTGCTTACGAGCTTCCTCTTCCTTTTGGATCTGTGCTAGCGTCTTCTTCGGTGCTGCGTTGCTGGGGGTTGAAGGTTTACCGGCTATCGGCTTTGCCCACGCGGACCCAGTCTGAGTTGGAGTTGCAGGAGATCCAGCACGGGCCCAATTGGCTGTAGAAGGGAGGCCAGGGACAGGTGGAGGTGGTTGATTTGCCCGCTCCTGTTCGGCAAGGGTGCGACGAGCGGCAGCTGCAGCTTCTTCCAACTGAGCAGCCTTTCGAGCTTCAGCTTCCTGAATCTCCTTCAATGACGGACCCTTGGTCATCTCAGTGGCCTGCGAAGCCCAGGGGGCGATAGAGGTCGTCTGAGTATCAGCAGCAGGGGTCTGACTTTGTGATCGGGATCCAGCAGCCAAGGTATCGGCGATATTCTGCTTCCTCTGTGCAGCTGGAGCTGGGAGGGGAGACTGGGAAGGCGGCGGAGGGAATGGCTGAGGCATTCCAGTATCAATCTTTTGCCATGGAGACTCCTGCTGGACAGCTGGGGCTTGTGCCTGTTGCGCTTGTTGTTGCAACCGTTGCGCCGTCGCAGCGTTTTGCACTTGTTGCGTGAGAGAAAGCGTGGCATCGTTGTTCAGCGAAACGTTCTGTGGCGGTTGAGGTTGAATGTTAATCATCGAGGTTCCTTCCTCCTGATACCCCGCTTCGTCCATCAAAGGGGCAGTGGGCGGGTGAGTAGGAAGTCCCTCGGTCTTGCGTACAGACAAATCTTCATCCGCTTTTCTCAGAGCATGAAACTGCCGCAATCGCTCTTCACGAGCTTGCTGGTCAAAAATCGAATCAGTCTGAGCCTTATTGAACTGTTCTTGTTCTTGCTGGAGATCCGAACGATCCTGCAGCATAGCCGGGACCGCATCCGGGTGAACAGCTCCTTCAGGCTGTCTTGCCCCAAAAGAAGGACCAGGGCCGAAAGGGAACTGCGCGTTGCGGTTGATATTCAGTCGATCGAGCAGTGCTGGCAGCTGATCTTGGGTGCCAATGGGCTCTTGCATAGGCATCTGAGGCGCCAGGTTCGGCATAGCAGTTGGTCTCATTGGAGGATCGAAAAATCCAGGTAGGGCTTGCGGTTGCTGAGGCT
Organism: Chrysosporium keratinophilum; assembly: GCA_029850275.1. NCBI lineage: Eukaryota > Fungi > Ascomycota > Eurotiomycetes > Onygenales > Onygenaceae > Chrysosporium > Chrysosporium keratinophilum. Next base: position 1,008,583 of record JARBIX010000004.1, read on the forward strand.
GTGGTGGTTGAATTGGAGCTTGCATAGGAGGCGCTTGGTAAGTTGCTGGCGAGGAGATGCTCCCATAGCTCGGCTGGCTCTGAAGGCTGTGAGCGCTTGAATGATGCTGAAGCTGAGGATGGATTGCGTGAGCGGGATTTGGAATTTGCATTTGCTTCATGAGAGCCTGCTGTTGTGCCAAGTGCTCCTTTTGCCGCGCAATCATGTACTGCTCTTCCTGCTTTCTCCGCTCAAGCGCATTTTGCTGCTCAGCTGTCAAAGTCGTACCAAAACTGGGGAAGCTACTAGCGAAGGGAGGTTGGACAACGCCAGTTTGCGTGCCAGTCCATGGAACCGGAGCAACTGGGGGGCCATGAGGAACGCCAATCTGGGGGACAAGGAAAGGCTCTCGAGAGTTGCCAATACGTCGAACAAGCTGTCCCAATGGTTCATACTCCGCGTCCTCGAGCTTTTTTACTTGAAGTTCCGCTGTGAAGAACCCGGCCTTGAACCAATCATGCATTTCAAGACCAGACCATGGACCCTGGGTGTTGCCTTTGTGGTCACGGTAGATCCAGCGCATGCGATCGGGCATGACCATTTGACGCTGTTGGGTGGTTGGGAGTTGATTTGCAGGAGAAGTGCCGCTGGACTGGACCGATCCTTGGTTCGCCTGGGAACCTTCCATTGGTGGCTGGCCTCCAGGCACAGAACTTCGTCCAACAGCTGAGACCGGAGTTTGAGACGAGGGGATGCCAGGCTGAACGTTCATGTTTGATTTATCGGACGTCATGAATGGATCTGATGTGAATTAGCATATTCCTTTTCTCTTATCCCAAGAAATAAACGGGCAAGACATACCTTGAGACCTTGCAATCCCCTCATTTCCAGAAAACTCTGATCGTGACTGATCGCGCATTTGATCTTGCATCGCAGGAGGGAAAAGGGATCCGAGTTTGCTAGGTCGGGTATTCCCAGCGCTCGAGAGGTTGGTATGCGATCCGAAGAATCCGCCGCCTCCCAAAGCCGACAGACTTGGGGATTGCAGCTCCGACATTGGCCCAAAGATCGGGTCGCCAAACGCGCCCATAAATGCAGACCGATCGCGAGTTGGAGTACCTGTGGCAGTCGCAGTTGACCAACCTGCCGATGTGCCTAGTGGAGGAAGACCACCCAGGCCACCGAGCCCGGAGAAGCTACGATGGCCGCCGACGCTCGAGGTTTGACTGCGGTCTCCAGACGTAATGTCATTTGTAGTTCCACTTCTTTGGAAAGATCCAAATCCAGAGGGGCCAGAATCTTCGCGAAGTTCACTGAGACCAGGCAAATGGGCATGTTGGATATCAGAACCATTGGTGGCGACCTCGTCTGCATCAACTCGCTCTCCGTGAGGACTCTGGTACGGATTGGTATGTGTCGGGCTCATTGGTTCGTGTCCGTGGACGTGGCTTGGGATATGACCGGCGGCCTGGTGTGAACCGGGCATAAAGTCACGCAACCCAGAGCCACCGGATGGTAGGCCAAATGACGATAAGCCGAACTGGTCAATTCCACCGCTGGACGAATTAAGATCTTGTCCACCCAAAGCAGCGCTTCCGCTCCGCGGTTCTTCAAACGGATTGGTATCACTACGAGTAGGGCGGTTCTTTAGGACATCCGCCTGGGTCTGTGGGAGATGGTCGTTCTCGGTCTCTGGGAGGCGGTCAAGAATAGACGGTTTTTCCTTAGCGCTGCTGCCAATGTCCTCCGAGCTGCTCTTTGACAACAAATTCTTGAAGCGACTCTCACCCCTTAAACTGCCGAAACTGGTTTTCTTCTCAGTGGTGGGTGACGCGATTGGTCCAAGCGAGAAATTTCCAAATGACCCCATGGGAGAAAAAGCAGAACCATGCGAGCTAGTCGGCCATGGCGACGATGAACTTGTACCAAGAGGATTCGTGGCACTGCGCTTCAGCGTCCCGAATGGAGAGGTGATATCCAACGGCGCGTCACGACTGGTGCCATCCTGTTCCTTCTCATCCAACTTAGACGTTACGATAGAATCACGGAAATCGGTCTTTCGACGCAGAAGAGACGGAGGTGGAGTTGCTGTATTCGGTTCATCACGGAAGAAACGAGAATTGCCGGTTGGGGACATGGTGTTTGCCAGCGAGTCCCCCGTCCCACGACGTCGAGGGCCAGGTCGGCCAGAGGCAGGTGACGCGGTATTAAACGAATTGACATGACCTTGCGAGTGGGAGAACGAAGCCTTACGACCCATCGTCCCACCAGGTGTACTGCCGTCCTTGGTCGCGTTCTGCGGAGGAGGTTTGAGTGGGGAGTTGACAGAGGCGGAGAATAACTAAACCAACAACAATCAGAAAGGCCACAACACTTGGGCTCCGCCTAGGGAGACAAACCTCTTTTTCTTCCTGAGTCATATTCATCAAACCCAGAGGCTCGATCTTCCCATCATGATCCCAGCAAACCTCGGGGCCCGCATGGCTGTCCTTGAAATCGTCACGTTTGCCCCAACCGCCGTTGGTGGCAGGGGTCTCTTCAAGAGGGTTCCAATCAGCCATGAAATACTCCGTTACATTCTTCGCCCAATCCTTCGACTCTTTCTGGTTTTTATAAAGGCTGAGGAGCTGGTCCTTTGAATATCGACTCTCGTTCCCACTCCCGCCACGCACAGAACCAGGCTGGTAACTCGAACTCAAATGGGGGGGTATGTAGGCCGGGACAGTAGGGGTAGAAGCGTTCGAGGTTGTCTGTGTGCCCTCCCGGGTATAAGATGTGTTGGTTGCGAGAGATGGTCGACGGAAGGTTTGCGTGGCTCCGTTCAGGCGATTTCGAGACCTAGCAAATGCGATGCAAACTTCAGCTGAAGAACGCGGGCTTTTATTCCGACCTCAATACGCAAAAGAATAAACAAAGACGCGTCTCAAACCAGATAGAACAAGCCAACAGGGCAAGACAGAGGCTTACCATTCTCCGCTACCCATGCCATCTCTTCTCGACGAATCTGTATTTCCAGCGGCCGCAGAGGCAAACGAAGATGGAAGTGGGGAAGGCATAATGAAATAGAAGCTGTCGAGTCTGAGATCCCAGCTGTTGACGAAGAGGTGAGATAGTCAGAGCTAAGGGCTGGTTTGTGGCGGTTAAGCAATGCGTATCCGACTGGGGGAATTGAAGCAAGACGAAGCGAAGTTTGCAAAAGGGCACGTCGCTAGAGGATGGATGGATGAAAGAACTGGACGCGGACGAAATTAGCACGCTGTGCAGCAGGGCTGTCGCTGAAATAGTTCGATACACGTCCAAGAGGGCAAAGCAGCTTACCTTCAGGATGATTGATTTCTTCGTCGTTGTCGAGACTCTCTGGGAGCAAGAGAGGTTGGTGGTTTGGTTTGGGGAGTGCGAAAAAAAAGGCTTCACTGGACAAATCACCGCCGGGACGTGGCGGTAGCAGCCGCCCACAACCCTGTCCGCACGCCTCGCCGCGGTTTACAGTCTGCAGTGCGTGGCCTTTAGTCTACACTGTCGTGGCTGCAAGCATGTTGCTATCATCCGTGGTTACGACTCTAGACACACCGACACTGACAAGGCAAAGCAACATCTTCAACCTTAACCACCGCCTGATGGACTGGTTGGGACGCTCTATCTGATGTCATTCGACGTTCTGGATCTCCCCGTCGGTTGGTCCTGATTCCAGCAACGGAGCTGCCCGGTTGGATACCTCCAGCCCGTCCAGGAGTCGAAAACGTCAATTATCCATGATGGCCCTGGGAGGATGGCTTTCTTCGTTGCCGGCAGTGATCGGCAAGTTTCATGCTGCATTTTCTCTGGTCACGAACCGATACTCGTGCCGCGACGAGGGAGGATGGGAGGATGCTTGTTTTACTGGCCCTCGCCATGACTCTGTTGAAACGCAACCAAAAAGCTGGCACAGATGATGAGGACGGGAACTACTCGAAACCGTCTGCTTTGAAGCTACTATCTGCAGACTGCAGTGGTATTCCTATTTGCCTTTCTATAGCTGCACTTGCCCTTTGATCTCGAGGTCATCTGCAAATATGACGCTCTCAAGGCTGCCGCTGTTTGTTTCATCGCGGCGTTTGACGGCCAGCAGCTATTGGGACAGCTGCGGGAATCGAAGCAATCACCGTGATGTCCAGCACTTTTGGCGCGCAACTGGCTCGTACAAGAGCATGGAATGTGACAAAGTCGAAGCAATCATGGTCATTCCGAGTGTGACTGGGTGGCCAACTTGAGAAAAGGGCGTAAATATCCAGAGATATCTTCGGCACCCTTGGAAGCTTGAGCTCTCGTTGTCGATTAGTAGCTCTTTATTCAGTCTACTATGTTTCCTTTGCTTCCTCGAATTTGAGGTGGCTCAACCATCGACTCTCTCGAGATTCTCTTCTCGCATATATTCACTCGGCCCCATTGCGCTCTATTTTATTTCACCATAGCCACTAACATCCAGCATGAAGGGTAGACCTATGTTCCATCAACAGCCCTCTCGGCAGTCCCAACCTAGGAGATGGACGGACAGGTTGCGTTTGCCCTCAACCTTTCAAAGACCCGACAACCGCAACGCAGGTGGAAACAATCCCTACCTCAATTTCGGCCGTGGCTTTCACAGTGGTGAAAACCTGCACATGCAACAGCAGGCTCAGCGGGCTCAGCGGGCTCAGCACGCCCAGCACGCACAGAACGCCCGAGCCTCCCCAGGCCTTCACCGCCAACCTGACTGCGGTCATCGACATCGCGGTCAAGGCAATTCCCCGCAATGCCACGAATGTCTTGCAAACATGGGCCCGCGCAACGCAGATCAGCATCTAAATAACCTACGTGCACTAGCTAGACGCCCTCCCGCTGGCCCTCCCCATCGAGGCGGTGGTCGGGAACCCCGCGAACCCAGACCGCAGATGCTCGGTCACGGATCCCGTCACATCGTCGTGCCACGATTCCTGGGACAAGGAGGAGCATTCGCACACGGTCCTAGCCCACGATACGACAGCTCAGACGACGAGTGTACTGGCCCCTCATGGTATCACTACAACCCACGGTCTGACATGGACGAACCACTATACAGCTCCGACGAGGAATCCTCCGGACTCGAGCGGCAGCAGTCTGGACAAGCACCACCGCGCCGTCGCCGGGGAGGAGGCCGAACGTTTTCGGTCTCGTCGGACAGCTCGTCCAACAGTGCAGGCAGGATGGAGCGAGTGCGCAGGAGACAGGCTGATTTTGACGATGCGGCGTCGTGGACCAGGGAGAGAACCAATACTCGCTGGTTTAGTCCGTTGTGGCGCGGCTGACAGCTGACAGCTGACACGGTCGCTCGTTGGGTTTGTGCAAGGTTACTGTCTGTTACATTTGTTTGCTGTATAAATCCATTCGTTGTGTCATAGCTTCTTCCTTTTCTTTTGTGCATTGGGCTGTCGCTATTGTCTGATCTATATCCTTGGTCGGGTGGTCGGGTAGTACCGTTAGCAAACTGTTGGGCTTCTGTTTCCGCTTCTAGTTTTGCATTCGTCTTCTCGTTAATGTGTTCTTCTTAATGCGGTTAAGTTGTTGCCATCGAAAGGGTAGCTTAGGCATATAGTACCCATGGATGTAGGTAAAGCTGGCACAAATAAAAAACATCGATGCCCATTTGGGTACTCCGTATACAGGATAACGCCGTTCCTACGACCAATATTTAGGCCTCGCGACCATCATCAGGATGAGAACTTAATCGGGCTTTGTCGGTAAATGATCGTGGCATTGCCTTCGTATCAAGTGAGCATGAATAGTACACAAGCAAACACGAACCATTGGACGTAGGAGAAAGTCCATCTCTGAATCTTCCCCTGCTTCTAGTCACTCCATAAGCTACTTCGAGCCTTGACTCGCAATCGCAGTGGGCATCAGAGGCAAGACCGCAAGAAAGGAACTACTGGTGAGGTTCAAAGTCAACCAGCCACGCACATCACCTAGTTAACTCCTCGATCGTTGGCTCTCTTTAAGAGATGAATTGCACTGGATCTTGCCCAGGAAGCCTAGCCGTGCTTGAAAGCGACCGTAAAGAGCGGGCATGTTAGCTAATGATTTGAACAGCATGGAAGCTGGCAAGTTTCAATTCGTCCGGTTCGAATACTAAGGAAGCGGTGCCAGTGACCGTAAGGGAGCGGACGCCTCTAGTTGTAGATATATATATGTACATGTAGCGAATTTATCAACAATCATACGCCGTATAGTTTATCAGTCTATTTCTATCCCGTGCTGCTTCGCCGTCAGGTTTCCTTCACTTGATGGTCTGGTACGACACAATATTCACCGCCATACTCAAAGAATGGCTAGAGTTCAGGTCGGCCCTGGAGATAACCTTCCTGCTCCGCCTCTGTAACAAGCTCGTCGTCCGGTACCTTAAAATGCCTTTTGACGAGTTTCTCGGCTCTGTTGAACTTCCCCATTGCGCCGTCAATGACTGATTCCCATTTGCTCTGGTCAGGCCCGAGTCCATGGGGAAGCCAAGACCCGAAAAGGTATCGTTGTCCCCAGCCAGTCATGATGTTCTCATCACAGGTTATCGACAGGTCGCGGGGATCCATTGCCAAAACTTTGGCAAAGTCAAGGGAGCCAAGGATGCCCGTGAAGTGAATCGTTTCATATATTGCCGCAAGGTTATGACATCCTCGCGCGATCACTACCGATAGCCATAACAACGCAAAAGGGAAAGGAACGTCGTTTTCGTTTCCAGTGGGAACAACCCCGCTCGTCGCCTCAAATTGATAAAGAACGGCCATTATACTGATAACCGCATCATCTAGCACGTCGAGATTCATAGGCTCAATGAGACTGGCCATGTTTATAAGCCCACGTTGGCTTAGGATGCAAAATATGTCCCAGATCGCCGACTGCTGTCGACCACGTCCGTAAAGTACTTTCAGGGCATTTTCGTAATCAGGCTCTTGCACGTAGTGTATCCGACCGAAGACGACGTCGTCATCAGGATCCCAGTAAAGTGCCGTTCCTGCGGAACCTCCTGGCCCGGGAAAGACACATCCCTCAGCGCATTCGCAGACCAAGTTTCGAACATCAGTCATATCCGTCGCCGTTGACAGAGAAGGCTTTCCCGCCAGTCGCTTCACTATCGGAAGATCAAAGCCTGGCCAGTCTAAACGTCGACGTCGAGCTATATTGGCAACCTGATATGCAATATCGGCATAATCGCACAGGATGAGTTGTTCTATTTGGGTAAGGGCCGCTTGCTTCTCAGGCGAGAAAAAGGAGTCGTATGTGCTTGCACATGATACATGTCCGGGAGTTACATGTCGCATTGTCTGAGCCATGTGTGCATCATGCTCGTCGACTGTAACTGGAGGCGATGTTCTTTGGGTGATCCCTGGCAGTGAGACCCGCGCGAGAGATTGCACGAATGGTTGTGAAGACCGGTAATTCCTAATACGGTTACTGACAGAGCGTCTTGCTGCCCAGTGCTTCTCCTTCGGCCCGCATGCTGCAACGATGTAGCGGTCGCTTTGGTTATCTGCTCGAATCGTATCCGCAAACACGCCCGAGTAGCAGTGTGAGCCGACAGCATTGACCTGTACGCCTGCTCGAAAAAGCCTTAGTAACCCCGTGAAATCTTGTTTCGTTAGGAATTTGTTCCCCAGAAGCACGGCTCCATCAGCCCGGCCGTGTGCTTGAATAAATATATTCACTCTATCACCGGGATTCGTCGTACGAGCTTTTTCGTGGATCCAATTCACCACCTTTCCAAGTAACTCGTCCTTGCCATACTCTTCGTACCACAAGCCTTGACGCAAATTGAACTTGGTCCTGGAGTAAAGGTATAAAGGATTTCCTTTGGGCCCGAATGTTCCCCATTTGATATCTGTGGTGGGTGGTTTGCATTTTGAAAGGAAATCGAAATGTTCCTCCAGCGGGAAGCAAGAATAAAAGCTGCTCTTCACGTCGTCGTAGAGTTTATCAAGCGTCATTGATATCCCCATAAAATCGGAGAAGATAGCGCCATCTATCGGCCTGTCGGGGTGAATCGCACCACAAACGACAAGGTTATGCATAGTGCTGCCTGGTCGTGTATTCGGACATCCACGTATACTGAGATTTGAGGGTATAGAACGTCTAGCAGAACCTTGAACTGCCATTGCGAATCAGTCCTGACTTAAATAGTTTTCTGGACTCACCCGATCGTTCCGTCGGGGTCCGTAATTGTCTAAACTACGTAGTCATGTACGTCAGGGTGAGATCAGGCCCAAGTATTTAGTGAATTTTATACTTACCAAAGCGCAAACCTTCCACGGCTGACCTTTGGTTGGCTATTCCAGACTCTTCGAGCTCTGCTATGAATTGGCAGTTGCAGGCTCTTTGAGCTCTGGCTATGGATTGGTGCAGGCTCTTCGGGCTCTGGCTATGAGTTGGCGAAAAGGAAGGGGTTCAAGGGTCTTAGAACCATGAGTCGGACAACTGCACACAAGGGTGTGAGGCAAACAAAGAGCCGGTTTCGACAGAGCATCCACGAATCTGAGGTGGTTCGGATGTTGCAAAAGGAAGAAACAGATGATAGCAACAGGATGGATGTACTCCTCTGGAATTTGTTCTTGCCAGACAAGAGAAAGCGTACTGCAGCAAGCACAAATCGTCTGCCTGCTCATTACTGGGAAAGGTAACTCATCCTCCGTATTCTCCTTCCTCTACCGCCCGTTCCTTCACTCCCGATAGGTTGCCGCAGTAAAACTCAGTCGCCGTTTCCACAGCCACACTAACATGTGACAAGTTAGACGGAAGCCCGAATAGGAAATCTTGTTCCTCTATCGGCGTGTGTATTACGCCTAGATATTTTGTGTGTACGTCTGGCGCCTCCCGATGTCTGAACTCGATACAAATTCATCAGGTAGCCATCGGATGTTGTCCCACTGAAAGCCACCCGACAAAATCTCCACTGAGATGCGACCCGGTACAAATCTTTTGGACAGTCAGATCCCTGAGCGCGTGTGAACCACTCCTCTCCCGACAAAACACCATGGCCTGATAGCCACCGGCGACCTAAATTTCGGGCCATTTCAATCGGTTTGCCGGTTGTTGTCTGCGACGCTGAACGATATACAGCGACCTAGAATTCAGTTTTAATGATTTGATGCTTTTAAAGCCTCAATTTGTCTGTATTGACCCAACTATCCGTGGAGAATGCTGCGTTCTATTTCGGTGCCTACCCAAGTTAGGACCTATGACTGTCCGGAAATGGACCTATCCCCGTCGACGCTGGCTGTCTTCGCAGGTCGACTCGACAATGATGAGTTATATTTGGACTCCCTTAGGGCGCTGCTGTCGTCAGTTTGCATGCCTAAGCTTGTCAAATTCAGGTGAACTCACACCGAAAGAAAAAGAAACGTCAGTGCTTTTGATAGCTTTCACCACCTATCAGTCCCGCTCAAGTGGTACCGATGTGATTCTACCACAGTTCACCCAAGATATCAAGTCAAGCATTTGATGTGATGAATCCCACTTCCGCGTCTTGCTTGACCCGGACCGAGAGAGATTGCACGGTAGGCCTCCTGCTGTTCGGACGAACAGGGGTAAGGCAGATCAGCTGTGAAAGTCTTTTCTATCAAGGAGGGACAGTCCGCAAGCACGAATTCCGTCCTTGCCGCTATCTCCGCCCACACTCGCCTCCCAGATGCAAGTCGGTTCGCTCGCCAGAAAACCAAAGAGATTATCCTGCCGCTACCAGGCTGGTTATCCTGGCAACATGCTAGCTAGGTAGGTCGTCAGTGTCGTGCTGAGCCTCATCCTCACTGAAAAGACGGGCGAGATAACAGTGACTTCACTGTCAGTGAGCCCTAAAGTAGCTCCCACCGCACGTGAAAGTGCAGCATACGTAGTAAGCTGCCAAGAAATAGGATTACATAATACAATCTATCGTGCATACTCCCGGGCAACACACTGTGGTCGCGACATTCATCCTCGCCTCCCTTCGGTTTAGCTGTACGAACGGTCACCAGATGCTTCAACATTTTCGGTTCGCTCGCTATCAGCACCCTAATATCCATGCCAAAGCCTTGTGCTGGATCGATCAGGAAGGCCGATACTATCTACCGTGATGAGACAGGATTTGATAACAGCCTCAAGATCAACATTGATTTTGAAAAGGTGGAGTTCGTCGAAATCCTGAAAAGTTCAGAGGCATCGTCAATATATCATGTCAACTATTATGGCAAGGCCCGAGTCCTGAAAGTCGTATGGGCCCTCTTCCTGACCTCAACGTTTGTCTTATTTTCTAATCGGGATACGGACGTAGTTCCATAATAACAGAGATCCTGGGTTTGCATCTGACCGTATTCGTGATTTAAACCGCTCTCGCTGTGAAATTCGAGCCTATTGCCGCCTCAAACAGTTCGGAATATGTGATACCGGTTTCGTTCCGAAGTTTTACGGGTTTGCGGTAGGTATCGACCCGGCGAACTGTGCTCCTCATCTTGATGCTTTTCAACAAGATGTCGACTCTCCCTGTGCCATTCTAATCGAGTATCTATCGAAGCCTCAGCCATTGAACTGCGTCACTTACACCTCAGAGAGATTGCGAAAGGCGGTTATTGGCCTGCAGCAAATTCACTCTGCCCGAGTCGAGCACAATGATCCTTATCCAAAGAACATTATGATCGTTCCTGGTGAACCTGAGAGAGTTGTGTGGATTGGTTTTGATTCCGCAATTGTTCTCCCCGAAAACGGCTCCATTGGAGGGAAGGAACATCAGCGGATTGAGTTTGAAACGGCTGTTGTTGAAAGTTTCGGGCAATTGCTTGTTTGTCATCTTGCTACCCCTATGTTTATTCAGGAATACTAATGATCTCTACAGGAAGAAGACCAAAAAAAAGGTCTCCCACCCAATACCAAGTTCTACTAGAAGAATTACTTCCGAGGAGACGCCGAGAATAAAAAGACTACAAAAGCTGCCAGTCATCATCTGCTGCATTTAACATCCCAAGGTACCACAGTCCCAGGAGAACCGTTAGACGCTCAGTTCCCTCGGCTTCCCATGGTATAGCACGTGCAACCAGTAGATTCCCTCTCGCCTCTAGCCTTTTAATACGTACCAATTCAGTGTCAGATAAGACATAACCGTACCGCGCATCGTGTTGTTCCATGCAATAATTAACCTGAGAGAGGACGTGCATATACTCCTTTTGCTCTACTGGGATACCTGGATTCCCACTTTTACGATACTTTCAGATCGCCAGGGCAGCGGTTCGGCGAGGAATTTGCTGTATAAAATGCAATGTCCGGCCGGTAGTTGTCAATGATAACTGGGAGATGATACCCTTTCCTCTTAATCACGGATCCTGTTAGAACGGCCTTGCATGCATTCTTATCGAACCCCTCTCCTTCAAACGAAACAAAAATACAATTACTCTCTGCTGTCCAGTCCTAGACAACTATGTGAGTCAATTGGCAGTTGAGGTGGCCGCCACAGAAACGGTTGCCATGGATGATTGGGTGAGGAAGGTCCATGAAGATCGAAGCAAGTTCTGTGTGGAGCATGCACAGGTAGGCTCCGCTGGAAATAAATGCTCCAGCAACGTGGGATTGAGCTGGTTTTAAAGTGAAGCAGACATTTGCGTTGATTTTTCTCACCTCAGTACAGAAGAGCGCCCACCTGCTGGAAGAAAACTCATAGCTATGGAGGCACCGGTGGAAGCGCCGGCCACCCCTTTGAGGCGAACAACATGGCAGGGAACCGAGCAAAGAGACACTGAGGCTGCGTGCAGGACTGAGGAAAGCTCAAAGCACACTTGTTGTAGGATTCTTGCACAGGCGCCGGGTGCCAGGCTTCGAGTCCCCAGCCTGCAGGAAGTGTAATTACCGCCTTGAGGATGCGAGACACGTCCTGGTACACTGTACGGCTATGCAGAATCGCGATGCGAACTGGCAAATGGCAGCGGAAGGGTTGATTGCAGCTGGGTGATGGAGACTTCTCTGGCAAATGACGGCTCAGCCGGCTTGCTTGAGGATATCAACTGGTAGAACACGACACGAAGGAGAGAGTAAACAGCGTAGCGGAACCCCGTACCCTAGAGGTGATTATCATTAATGTTAACTTGCTATTATGGATGGGGACTACTTGCTTCAGCATCATGTATTATATCTAGAAAGGAGGTTCGACCTCTTGCGGAGTATGTATGGCAAAGTTCTTTTGCTTGCAGCTCCCTGGTTTCAACGGACACCTTGAATAACTACAGTTTTCGGACCAAGAGCTACTATGCTTCTGTGTGTTTCTCGAACGTCAAGGATGTGACCATCACAAAATTCAGACTCCTATCGTCGTCGCTGTGTCGTCTAATAACTAGTTACGCATCATTCTCGGCCCTAACAATCGGAAAGTGACTAACCAAGCTTTCAGACAACCAGTTATATAAATCATCCAGAGATAGATCCTAGCCACAATGTTGCAGCTCTCCCTTCTCTGTTCTGTACCGTAGTACTTCTTGTTGCTTGTCTCCCGAGGTCAAAAGAATCAGAGCTCGATCTCGGAAGGGATCCGGGCCGACTCGTTGCGACAGCCGCGGACTGACGGCCGAGCCGACTTCAACATGAGTATTCGAGAGCTCCATGTGGGGTTCTCCAGATCGAGGACAAAAGTTGACGCTGGTCGTTGGAGTGGTCTGTTATAGTCATTAGAGATTGCAGACAAGTAACTACTGTTAGCTACTGGTTTGAGCAGAGAAAAATCGACATGTAAGTCTTTGTCCATGCAGACGATCATGCCGATTGATTCCATGTCCTGGCACAATGGAATGAACATACTTGCTAGACACCTTGCTGATTGATACCTAGACCACATCCCATCACTCTCAAACACCTGAACACAATCCAACAAACATGCACGCCATCACAATCTCCTCCCCCGACGGCAAACCCGGCAAACCCGGACAAGTCTACTACCCCCTCGCCCTCCACGACATCCCCCAACCCACCCCCAAACCCAACGAGCTCCTCATCAAACTCACCGCCGCCGCCCTCAACCACCGCGACCTCTTCATCCGCCAACACCTCTACCCAGGCATTTCCTTCGACACCCCACTCCTCGCCGACGGCGTCGGCACCGTCATCTCCGCCGGCCCACAAGTCGCCAACCCGCAATCCTGGATCCAGAAACGCGTCATCCTCAACCCAGGCGTGGGCTGGAAGGATGCCGAAGACGGGCCCGAGGCCGCGGGGGGGTATGCGATCATGGGCGGGACCAAGGTTAATCCCAAGGGCACGCTGCAGGAGTACATGACATTGGACGTGAGCGAGGTGGAATTGGCGCCGGAGCATCTCAGTGATGCAGAGGCCGCGGCGCTGCCGCTGACGGGACTCACGGCTTGGCGCGCTCTGGTCACCAAGGCGGGAGAGAGGAATTCTGGGACCGGTGCGACCGTGTTGATCACGGGGATTGGTGGTGGTGTCGCGCTGATGGCGTTGCGGTTTGCGGTCGCGAGAGGTGCGGATGTGTTTGTGACTAGCTCGAGTGAGTGGAAGATTCAGCAAGCGGTGGAGCTGGGCGCGCGTGGAGGAGTCAGTTATAAGGAGGAGGGATGGGACAAGAAACTGCTTGGCATGCTGCCGGCGGGGAAGAGGAATTTTGACGCCGTCATCGATGGAGCTGGCGGAGATATTGTCGAAAAAGCAAGCCGGTTGCTCAAGGTCTGTCTTCTCTTCTTTCACATCAAACGCCCTTGAATGGGGTGGTTTTGTGATTGATCGTTCAGATCCGCTGATATCAGCCTTCTCCTGCTTTTGTGGCATAATAGGCCGGAGGAGTACTCTCTGTTTACGGCATGACGATCTCGCCCAAGATGCCGTTCTTCATGCAAGCCGTCCTCAAGAACATCGACGTCAGGGGCTCGACGATGGGCTCCCGAAAGGAGTTCAAAGACATGGTCGATTTCGTCAAGGCGCAGAACATCAAGCCCGTCGTGTCGCGCGTCGTGCAGGGTGTCGATAACCTGGCGGCAATCGACAGCCTCTTTGACGAGATGAAAAAGGGGAGCCAGTTTGGGAAACTGGTCGTTCAGATCGCAAATGGCGGTAGTAAGCTGTAAGAAGAGAAGCTCCTTTTTTTTTTTTTTTGGCTTCCTTGTCCTTGTATCAAGGGAGATCTCATAAAGGTGAGTGGGTTCTCTTCCCCCTTTGATCCCCCTTCCCTGCGTCTGTCCAGACGTGAAAGTCTCCGATGTAGAGCGCGATTATCTGTGCTAACCTATCGGTCGCTTCCACCCCGAAGACCGCATCCATAACCCGCAGATTTAGATAGAGGTCGAAACACAAATCTAGGGGGATGTGCAATGCAGTCCTCCTGAAAATTTGAATATACACCCGGAAGATTAGATGAGCAAAACCTCCAGCAAATTTGCCAGATATCAGATGATAGTAAAGAAATGCAACGTGCACCCTGTCCGTACAGTACATTGAATTCATGTAATCGGCCACTCATGTAGCTCTAGACATGGTTATCCCAGAGGAATAAACACTTGGGAGATTGGGAATAAGAAATGTCACTGCGCTTTGCGCAACCAGATAAGGATGGCTCTAACCCCGTCATCACCAAGGCTTGGGTGTTGATAAGTTACAGTATCCGGGCGCGAGGATGTTGAAATCATAACAGCCATATTATTAAGGGACGAAGGCCCGCCATCGCAATTAAACTTCTGTCACAATATGCAGATAATCATCAATCCAGCAGATGATGAGAAAGAGAAAGGAAGAAGAAAAAAAGAAAAAAATCCCCCCCAGGTACCCGTACCCCAGGCGGGTGTCCTGATCTTCACTCCCGCCGTTTAGCGGCGAATCGCTATCCTGTAAAATGGTTGTTGGTTCTCCCCCTCCCCCCCCTGGCCCGGAAGCCCAAGCGCAACCTCACCCCTGGCAATGGTGAGATGACAGCAATCAAAGATCTTGACTTGACAGGGCAGCTTAACAACGACAGTAGAGTGATTCTCTGACTGGCGTGAAGTAATTAAGTGTGAATGACAAATTCGCCAATGCTTTCCATTATTTCAAAAGATGAAACGGGAGACGGAGAAAAAGGGAGAAAAAAAAAAGAAAAAAAGGAAAATTCATAGTTAGGTCTGCTGCACGCAAGAATCTCCTTCAAATCTCCACAGCGAAACACCCCGTTGAGATGATCGACTGATGATGATAGCCATCCTTGGCTTTTGCGGAGAGGGAGATTTGATCAGCTAACATCAACTTCATATCAGTAGTATCAACAGAGACGACAGCAACAAGAAGAAGAATCCTCAACCGTTACCAGAAACAAACATATCATTGTATAGGGAACACCCCCGTCAGACAGTCCTTGGGAAACATCCCCCAGACGAGCGAGCTCTGCACCCAAGCTTCCTGGAGTGATAAACATGCACTGCCATGCCATGCCGGGCTTTCTTCGGCTCCTGAAACTCGCTCGCACTCACTCATCACCCTCTTTCGCGCAGGAGGAGCTCCCAAGCTTGGGGGACCATCATACAATTTGTGCATACCCTTCTCCCCGGCGCCAGATCGAAATGTGCAGGGCAGGGTCTGTGCATGGAGAGTCGCGACCCCAGTATTATTTCCCAACAGAACAATGATTGATGGTACCGGCGTAAAATTAAGATTTTTTTTCTCTCTTTCGCACATCAACTCATATTCACCTCAAACCCGGAAGAAGCGTAGGAAGCCGGTGGGACTCACGATAGAGAGAAAAAAAAAAAAAAAAACCTGCCGCGTGACAGGCGAGGAAACAGGCCGTCCGTTTCATGTCATGCCGGCGTCGTCGGAGGACACCAGAATATTTGATCACCTGATAGCTGCTTAGAACCCAGCCTCCGCCGTTTCGCAGTCTGACTCGACTCGACTCCGTTCTGACGATGAGGAGGAATACGAAAAAGTACTCGGAGAAGAAGAAGGCGATTGACGAGACAGCACTAACTACTACTAACTAGAGTCAAAACTCCTTCACGCCAACCCACAAAGCATCGATCGTGGACTTTTGATGACTCTAATAATAGGAACAGTAACGACCTGACTACGGGATCATGGGAGCAAGTTTGGTTTTATTTTTGTGAGAAAAGCTTCGCTTGAGAACTGGCATATCAGAAACATCCCTCTTCTGGTAACCAACTATTAGTCGCGTTTTCTTCCTTCCGTCTCACCAGCACATCACATCAGAACCCGATTTTGTGGGCAGCCTATCCAAATAACTAACTAATGGATTGTGTCTGTCGGCGGATTCTGGGTCTTCGTCATACTACTGCTCAGCGGGGGAGGATCAGGAAGATTTGCGCCCATTCTCGCGTGTTGGAAGGTCCCCATCATATAGTTTAGATCTGATATGCCATCCTTTTTAGTTTTTTTCGAAACCGGCGGGAGGTGTAATTTTTATTTTTTTTTGATAGTTCTATATTTAGGACATGTTCACCGGACAATACAGTGGTTGGTGATGATAATTCGCCCAGCTGAGCATATTGGCTAATATTCGGTTTCCAACCACGGATGCGATGGTGGTGTGTGGACAGTGAGAGAAGGATTTACTGCTACCTCTGGATGTGAGTGTGCAGAGAGGCATTGCATTCTGCGAATCAGCTCCGGGATCGGGATCGCTTCGTGATTTTTTTTTCCCCAAAGGTCCTGAAGAAATCGTAAGTTTTACACACCGGCAATCACACTACTGAGAATTCGTAGCAAAGTCCCAAAAATATACCCGAGCAGAGCACAAATCTTCGATCCGGTTCTTCCCCTTGCACGTCATCCAACGGGCAAAACCGTGAATAGTCGATGCTTACTCCGTACTTTGTGGATGCAGCTCCTCCTCCCTCGAGGTCGCGGTCTCGATGGATCCAAGGCTACGACCTTGAAGCACAGCTACTGCTACTCCAGCGTCCTACGTTGAAACGTCCAAGTCCAATATTGTGAACATCGTGGCTGATTGATGCAGCTAGACAAGCAGCAGCAGCAGCAG